>OU898285.1:72035178-72550178 GCA_918026665.1 Diabrotica balteata
ACAGACCTGATAATATCTGTCTAACTACAAAAACCGAATTATGACTCAGGAAATTACAGATATCTTAACACACCCGCTATGCTACAGAAAAAAAAAAAAAATTGGGGGTTAAAGACAAAGAAGTAATGGCCGGATCAGTCATTGTCTCACGATCACTTATCGGAGAAATACAATTTAAACATTTTTGATTTCTTTTTGGTGATGTAGTCACAGTTCATTGCATAATGAGTAAAGTATTACGTTTGCATACACAATATGTAATTTTCATATTAATGTGTTTATTACAGTTTAACCTTCATCATTTATTACTGTCCGTAGGTAACTTGGAATTTTTGTATTTTTGCCACTCTTGTACAAAAATTGAAGCAAACGTGATATACATTTTTTGGTAATCAGAGCTCTCAAGCAAAAAAGAAATAATATGCGGACAATGAAAAGTAAAACCAAAGGGCGGTTTCTTAAAAAAAAATTGGATAATGTGACCCTCACACGAAGTTCGGTTCACACCTGTTATATTAAAATCTAAATTGACAAAAATGATAAATTAAAAATATAAAAATCGACCTGTTTCCGGGAATAATCTTAATCTGTTGTTTTATTAGCATAATAATGAACTTATGGCGTTACTCTTATGGACCCACTGTATATAAAAGTAGACGACGGTTTAAAAGATCATATAAGTATTCCAAAATGTCATTTAGAGGGGATACATAGTTAGGGATATAAGTTTTTAATACCAGTAAGACCCACTATCACTTTGAGAAATGTTAAGTTCAAACACGATGCGAACGAATGTGGAATATCCGTTTTTATACGATTTCGAGAAAGCTTTTGATAGCGTAGAACACTAGTTTTATAGGGCAACATTAAATAAAGCAGAGGTAATACTTCACCGATATACTTGTAAATATAACATCAAAAATACTTAACAAAGCCACAACATCATCAATTCCAATATCTACCGGAAGGTAATAGTAGAGATACAGCAAAATAATAGATGATATTAGGGGAAAGCATCCACAATATTTACATAAAAGCTTTTCAATATGATCTTGTGAAGATTGTACCGGGTGGTCCAATAACGCGATTACTCTCGTGGGGGCCTATATATCAGAAACTATTCATGTTTATAACTTTAGGAGAAAAAAAATTCCTTAGTAAAAGTGGCCAAGAGAAATCGCTGGGAAATAACTTTCAAGATTCTGGAGATTACACCGCTAGGGGGCGTAAACCTGCGAAGAAAATTTTGAAAACCAGTTTTTTGGTGAAATATGTCCCAATTATACCAAGTGTTTAAATAAGTAAACTAGTAAAGAGGCATAAATTCTGCCACAAAGTGGTTCAACAGAGTACTTTTTTTTTTATATTTTTCCAAATAAAGTGTGGGGGGCGGGGACCGGAGAGTGGGAAATTCGTATTTGTGGGTAAAATAACCTAATAACTTTGGTTTGGATTAAACCCGATTTTAACAATAATTAGTGTCAATAGAAAAGAGTATGGATCGAATTATGTATTTACATCTACTATAAAATAATCTTGCATTTAGTTATTTAATTGTCGTAGGTAGAGGATACTTTCGAATAGAAAAAATTAAAATTTGTTTTTCTTTCAAAATATTTAATGGAAACACCTAATTCTATGGTAAATTAATACTGGAATTGGATTAAATTTCGTAACAAACTGGGGCAAACCGCATCGTCTAATAGCTTTTTTATCGAAACTCGAGATAGAATAAAAACGCACATGATAAACAGAAGTAAGCTATATTAGTATTGACACACCCCATGGCAATTATAAGAATAACATTAAACAAAATAAGTTCCAAGTAGTGTACTTTCAAAATTTTTTTATAGGCAGGAAAACTCTTAATGTTGATATCCTATTTTGAACCATATGTTATTTCATAAGATTAAAATTTGTATTTTTCGAAACCAAGTCAGGCTACGACAATGAATTTGACAGCGAGTTCATATAGTTAATTTATTCGACAAGCAGTCCAAAATCATTGTTAAGATGATGTTGATATGTCATTATAATTCGAATTGAAAATTTAAATATTTTGTCAAGAGATATTAATAATTGGTAAATATTAGTAATTAATCCATCAGTACAAATAATTCGTGATGCTGTATAACAAATTGTATGACCATGATGGGAGTTTATATCGAATATCACCAAATGGCGCTATTGCCTCACGTATATATTCTGTAAGATATCCTCGGCAGGAGAATATTGTCTGAGCAAAAGAAGTAGTAGATTTACGGAAACTACTTATAGTGGGATTCTGTAGATTTAAAGCTCCAAATGAACAATGATTAGAATTACATCGTCGGTCATAACTCTACTCAACTCTACGTACTCGTTTAAAACAAAGGACGAGAAAAACTACACCAGTTTCCTCTTAACTCTTTTTGCACTTTCTATTTTTAAATACTTCTATTCTGCCATGAATGTCTCCTGTCACGATATTTACAAAAAATATACGTGAGGCAACTAGCAGGCATCTTTGGTCGACATTCCGATAACTTTAAACTCCAATTCATATCCATTACTAATTTGATATACTCATCATCGAATTTATTTGTACTGATAATTAAGTTACTAATATTACCAATATTAATATCTTATTGAAAAAACTGCAATCTTTAATTTCGAATTATAATACATATACCCTTCATAACAATATTTGAGACACGCTGTCAATAAATAAAACAAGTATGGACTCCCGTGAAATTTCATTGTCCGTAGCCCACTTAGTATCGAAAAAACTATTTTTTACTCTCAAAATAGTCTATCCAACATTAAGATTCTTCTGCTATAAAAAAAATTTGAAAAATAACCTTACTGACTTATTTTTTAATGTAATCATGATAAATACAGGTGTGTCCAATACTAGTACTTAAGTGTTTATGAGTTTTTATTTCATATCTACCGAGTTCAATCAAAAACTATAAACATGCGGTTTGCCTTCATTTTGTTACGAATTAATATCCAGTTCCATTATTAATTTACAATAAAGAGGTGTTTCCATTTTAAAAAATTTTTGAAGAAAAACAAATTTTTTTTATGTGAAAGTCCCCTCTACTACCTACGACTATGAAAAACTAAATGCAAGTATTTTAATGGTAGATATGACATTAATTCATCCCACACTCTTTTCTAATGACACTAATTTCATTAAAATTCGGTTGGCCCAAACCAAAGTTATAGGTATTTATAGTTTATCTTCGTCTTCCTGGTGTTGGACCGTGTCATTTGTGAGTGACCCAAAAGTGGGTTCATCTCGACGTTTCGCTACAATTGTATGTAGCTTCTTCAGGAGAACAAAGAAAAAGAAAAAAGAAAACAAAAGAACAGGAAGATGGGTAGATAGCAACGGTAACTCAGTTACTCAACGCAACCAGAGGCGAATACTAACTACCAAGATGGGCATTTGGTCACAGTAGACTCAACTACTCAACGCAGCCAGAGGTGAAAACCAAATGCCAGGACAGGGATTCACGTCCAACAGCTCAGAACACTAACGCGTCGGAGGCGGGGATATGGATACTGAGCTGTTGGACGTGAATCCCTGTCCTGGCATTTGGTTTTCACCTCTGGCTGCGTTGAGTAGTTGAGTTACTGTGACCAAATGCCCATCTTGGTAGTTTAGTATTCGCCTCTGGTTGCGTTGAGTAACTGAGTTACCGTTGCTAACTACCCATCTTCCTGTTCTTTTGTTTTCTTTTTTCTTTTTCTTTGTTCTCCTGAAGAAGCTACATATAATTGTAGCGAAACGTCGAGATGAACCCACTTTTGGGTCACTCACAAATGACACGGTCCAAACCCGGAAGACGAATAAACTATAATTCTGACTCTGGCCGTGGAAGCCTACGATTTCATTATAGGTATTTATCCACAAATACTTTCCCACTCTCCCCACCCTTTATTTGAAAAAATAAAAAAAAGTACTTGAACAACTTTGTGCAGAATTTATGTCCCTTTCTAGTTTACTTATTTAACACTTGGTATAATAGGACATATTTCCCAAAAAACTGGTTTTCAAAATTTTCTTCGCAGGTTACGCCCCCTAGCGGTTAAACCAGAATCTTAAAAGTTATTTCCAGCGATTTCTCTTGGCCACTTTTACTAAGGATTTTTTTTTCCTAAAGTTATAACTTTTTGATATATAGCCGAGAGATCGGCTTATTGGACCACCCGGTATATAAAATTTTAAGCAGGCGGAAAACTGGAAATTGAAACTAGAAAAAACAAAGATGATGAAAAATATACAAACAAACATAAGATTAGAATATTATAACAGATAATAGAAAAGGTAAATGACTATAATACGAATTCCACAGAAAATATAGAGTTTTTTGATTCCAAAAATATTGATTTTGAAATTTGAGAGCACACTCTTGGGACCAATTTTATTATTCTTTAGTACTCAAACTGAAGAAAAAAGTAGTGCGCCACCCGAAGCAAGGATAATCTTGACTTTTTTGCAAGTTTGAAAACAAAGTTTTCAGTGTTTTATTGTTACATAAAATGAATTTCCATCAAGTAACGGTCGAATCCATCAATTAATGATATAATTTGTTCAAAAATTTCCAAGTTGTCCGATGCACAATTAAAAGGAGTTTTTGTTGATCCCGACATTAAATTTTTATGCAGAGATGAAAACTTTCAAAATTCTATGACAGTTATCGAAAAGAAAGCGTGGATTTCATTTAAAGAAGTTATCGAAAAGTTCTTGGGAAATAAGAAAGTTCCAGACTATGAGAACATTGTCACACAAATGCTATAAAATTTTCGTATTCTAGGATGAAATATGAGTTTAAAAGTACATTTTTTATTCGCTCATCTAGACCAATTTCCAGGAAATCTTGGAGCTGTTAGCGAAGAGCAAAGGAAACGTTTGCACCAAGACATTAAGCAGGTGGAAAGACGTTATCGTGGTAAATGGAGCATATCCATGATGGCAGACTACTGTTGGATGCTACAACGTATAATCCTGACAAAATTTATAGAACAAATTTCTACCAAACGCAGTTTTTTGACAAAAAGGAAAAGATTTCATTAAGTTGTGCATACAAAATATGCAGTTTTCTTTATTTTGAGCATTACTCTTATTTTTACAATATATTAATAAATGATATTTATAAGCACACTTAGTGTTTTTTTTTACATGTTTGCTAAAATATCTTACGTGATAGAAAAAATTGGTTTGCAGATTTGGAATCAGCGCATCAAAATGATATAAAATGACTTTTCATCATTCAGTCAAATTTAAAACATCTTTCAAAAAGTTTTTTTTTGTAGTGTG
Organism: Diabrotica balteata; assembly: GCA_918026665.1. Classification (NCBI taxonomy): domain Eukaryota; kingdom Metazoa; phylum Arthropoda; class Insecta; order Coleoptera; family Chrysomelidae; genus Diabrotica; species Diabrotica balteata. Next base: position 72,040,487 of record OU898285.1, read on the forward strand.
TTCTGTCTTTTTTTGCGAAATTCTTAAAATTGAATGAGCAAAATAATTTTGGATTGGACTTAAAATCATTGTAGAATCTGTTTAAAAGCACCTACAAACCTTTTAAAAAAAACAAAATAAAAATTTTAAATTAACTTATTTTATTTCAAAACAACTCACGCTGTAGATTGCAAATAAAGATAAAACAAAAGCATTCTTTTAAAAGTATAAAAAAAGGTCTTCATTTATGGTTCTTAAAATGGTTTGTGCTTTTGAACAGTGATTTTAAGTCGCGACATTTTTACAAGCCAAAATCACTATTATTTCGCTCATTTAATTTCTGAAATCTCGCAAAAAGGCACAATTGCCCTCGTTCCAGGTGGCGGCACTATTTTTTTCTTCTCTCAAATTTCAAAATCAATGTTTTTGGCTTCAACAATGGGAATATTTTCTGTTGAATTCGTCATTATATATTTGGAGCAATTAATCATAATAGGGAAAGAAAATCAGAATATAAAAATAAAAAGAAGAACAAATCTTGTTCATCAAGATATCTATAACACCCAAAATACTCAAAAACAAAAATTTTTGACCAATTTATTTTCGGTTCTTACTTATGAGTCACAGGTATGAACTGCCACAGAGGCAAATGCAAAATATAATTCTAAAGGATGAGAAGTGATGTCAGAAGTGACATAATAAAACTGAAAGGCCAACTTGCAGAATACATCAGGTATCTAGATTAATTATATTATATAGTGGTAATCTAGAAAAACTCGAAAGGAAAAGGAAAACAACAAATTAGATGGGTAGACGACTTAAAAAAAATTGTAGGCGTATAGTGGATAAATGTAGGAGAAGAAACCTGTAAGAATTAAAGAAATTAGGGAAGACTTATATCCACTCTTTGGTTAGTCAAGCTAAAATAGATAGAGGGTTATTACTCTCATACAAGAACAATGTACTGGGTGGTCCAATAAGCCGATCTCTCGGCTATATATCAGAAACTATTCATGTTATAATTTTGGGAGAAAAAATTCCTTAATAAAAGTGGCCAAGAGAAATCGCTGGAAATAACTCTCAAGATTCTGGATTAACCGCTAGGGGGCGTAACCTGCGAAGAAAATTTTGAAAACCAGTTTTTTGGGAAATAGGTCCAATTATACCAAGTGCTAAATAAGTAAACTAGAAAGAGGCATAAATTCTGCACAAAGTTGTTCAAGTACTTTTTTTTTATTTTTTCAAATAAAGGGTGGGGGAGAGTGGGAAAGTATTTGTGGATAAATACCTATAACTTTGGTTTGGAGCAACCGATTTTAACAAAATTAGTGTCATTAGAAAGAGTATGGATAAATTAATTTACACCTACTATAAAATAATTGCATTTAGTTTTAATTGTCGTAGGTAGAGGATACTTTCGAATAGAAAAAATTAAAATTTGTTTTTCTTCAAAATTTTTAATGGAAACACCTATTTATTGTAAATTATACTGGAACTGGATTAAATTCGTAACAAAATGGGCAAACCGCATGTTAATAGCTTTTATCGAACTCGAGATATGAATAAAAACGCATATATAATATATATATATATATATATATATATCTATATATATATATATATAAGTACCTAAGTATAGTATGGACACACCCTGTATTATAAAATAAATTAAAAAATAAGTCAGTAGGTACTTTCAAAATTTTTTATAGCAGAAAACTCTTCATGTTGATACCTATTTTGACCATTGTTATTTCATATGATTAAAAATTGTTTTTTCGAAACTAAGTAGGCTACGATAATGAATTTGACAGCGAGTTCATATAGTTTATTTATTGACAGCAGTCAAAATATTGTTAAGAAGTGTTATATGTATTATAATTCGAATTGAAAATTGCATTTTTTTCAATAGATATTAATATTCGTAATATTAGTAATTAATTATCAGTACTAATAATTTGTGATGAGTATATCAAATTTTATGATATGCTTGGAATTTATTTCGAATATCACCAAAATAGCGCTATTGCCTCACGTATATATTCTGTAAGATATCCTGGCAGGAGATATTGTGGCAAAGAAGTAGAGATTTCGGACTACAGACAAGAACATTGTTTGACATTATCTTCGGTCACAACTCTACTACGTCGTTTAAAACAAGGACGAGAAAAACTACCAGTTTCTCTTAATCTTTTTGCCTTCCTTTCAAATACTTCTTTGCCATAATGTCTCCTGGCACTATATCTTACAAAATATATACGTGAGGTAATAGCGGCATTTTGGTGACATTCGAAATAAACGCCAATCATATCATTGATAATATACTCATCACGAATTATTTTTACTGATAATTAATTACTAATATTACCAATATTAATATCTATTGAAAAAAGTGCAATCTTTAATTCGAATTATAATATAGCACTTCTTAACAATGTTTTGACTGCTGTCAATAAATAAACAATATGAACTCCCCGTCAAATTCATTGTCGTAGCCTACTTAGTTTCGAAAAAACTATTTTTTACAAAATAGGTATCAACATTAAGATTCTTCTGCTATAAAAAAATTTGAAAATACCTACTGACTTATTTTTTAATGTAATTTATAATACAGGGTGTGTCAATACTATACTTACTTATGTTTATGAGTTTTTATTCATATCTCGAGTTCAACAAAAGCTATTAACATACGGTTTGCTCCATTTTGTTACGAATTTATTCCAGTTCCATTATAATTTACAATAAATGGGTATTTCCATTAAAAATTTTGAAGAAAAACAAATTTTAATTTTTTTATTTGAAAGTCCCCTCTACCTACGACTATGAAAACTAAATTCAAGTATTTTATAGTAGATGTGAATTAATTCATCCACACTCTTTCTAATGACACTAATTTTATTAAAATCGGTTGGACCAAACCAAAGTTATAGGTATTTATCCACAAATACTTTCCCACTCTCCCCCACCCTTTATTTGAAAAAATAAAAAAAAGTACTTGAACAACTTTGTGCAGAATTTATGCCCCTTTCTAGTTTACTTATTTAACACTTGGTATAATTGGACATATTTCCCAAAAAACTGGTTTTCAAAATTTTCTTCGCAGGTTACGCCCCCTAGCGGTTAATCCAGAATCTTGAAAGTTATTTCCAACGATTTCTCTTGGCCACTTTTATTATGGAATTTTTTCTCCTAAAGTTATAACATGAATAGTTTCTGATATATAGCCGAGAGATCGGCTTATTGGACCACCCGGTACATACATAAAAAATTTAACTGAGTATTTTAACATTTATTTAACTACAGTTATTTATAGTTTACATTAAGTTAAAAATTAAAGCAATATATTATTTCATATATATATGGTGAAAATCTAATAATATTTAAATATATATATATATATATATATATATAATATATATATATATATATATATATACAAAGTAGACCAAAAGTCTGGAAACGCCTAATTAACTCTTAAATGGGTAGTCCGAATTATACAAAAACAGGGATACACTTATTTTGCAACATGAAGATTTGATGTGTGTAATGTTGCCAGACTTAATATTTTGTGATTCCATAAGTCAATTTGGTTTTTAAACACAATACCCAGTATATTGTAACTTTACTGAAATCTCCACTTTAATACTAGTTCAACTGTTGATTGTATGCAGTCAGGAACATCTTAAAAAGATAAAACAAAGGCCTTGATACGCCTAATGATCTCAATTAATTATTTGAGTCAAACTAGGTACAACTAAATTTGAACATAATAATTAAAAGTTTGCTAATTAAATAGGTATCTAAAATGTCCTCCGTTGTTAATTTGACAGTATCCTAAACGATGGTAGAAAGCGTCTAGTACATTTTTCTATGTTTCTCTAAAAAGTATTAGGATTCATCTTCTGGCTTAGTTTTATAAACTCTCCTTTTCAAGTCTCCCCAATAAATATAATATTTAGGTTTCAAATTGGGTGAACAAAGAAGATATTCAATACTACTTAATTTACCAATCCACCGTCTGGGAAAATTCTTATCTAAACAACGCTGAACAATTTATACCAAAATAAGGTGGAGCTCCGTTTTGCTGAAACCATATTTCATTATAATTGGCTCTAAACTTGTTTTTCGGGGCAGGTACCATTTCATTTCTAAGTAGCATTTCATATAGCTACTAGCGAGTACAACCTGCTAGTACATTGACACACAAGTTATATTTTATTAATTTTCAAGATTACTCTGTAAAAAATATTATTTCGCCAAAAAAATTTTGCACGATTGTTCTATATACCAATAGTTAGTAGGGTTTGTAAAAATTTTGTGTAAACAGTGCAGTTACAGCGAATATTTACTGTGAATACCGTTTCACAATGTATTAATATAAAACCAAGTACTTATTACATACAAGAAAAACCGGACCATGCCGTTCACCTCTTTTTGTTCTAACTGCTCGAAAATGATAGCGACAGCTGACCGCAAACTCCAGTGCGACAGGACTAATACACATCAGTACCGACCTTTCTTCAGAGGTTCGCGTCACCCGACAGAAAATTCATTGATTGAGTAGCCTTTGTAACTCTTGCAGCTCAAATATTTCTAATATTTCGGAAATAAAATATCTTCTGCTGAACTTTAAAATGGAATTTTGTACGAACATTGATGCTCTTGATAATAAAATAACTGGTTAAACAATAGCTCTTCGAAATCACGCTTAATATTGCTAATTAACCTGTAGATCGCATAACACGTGCTAACAATATTCTAATCAGAGGCGTATCAGAATCTTCTCCTGGGATGCACAACGCAGAAAAGATGACGACGTAAATGAGATTAACCTTGTCTGGAAACTATTGGCTGTCAGGAAAAGCAAATCATTTTCTATACTGTCAGCAAAGCGAACCAACGATTTCCTCAAATGATAAAGGTAGTAATGGGTTTAGAATACTACATTAAAGATATTTTGACAAATAAAGCAAAACTTCTGGAGATGAAATACACGGAAAAATACTCAATAATTGACGACGCTCATCCAACAAGTACGTTTCAAAGCACGTACAAAAGTACGTTTTAACTCCGAAGCAAACTAGAAACTCGCAAAAATAACTGTGAGCATTATTTAACTATTAAAAACATTAATGGTACTCCCAGAATCACGAAATTTCGTTTATAATTTTTCTATCGACAAATTTAATGACTGTATATTTCTATATACTAATTTAGATTTACTTTTCCGCTAAGTTTGATGAATTTTTATCCACAGTGCAACTTCTGAGTCGGACATGATTTTTATTGCCTAATCCTGGCTTAAACACTCAATTCCTGACTCCTCTGTTAATATAAATGGATATACAATATATGGTAAAGATAGAGAAAATCGTGTGGGTGGCGCTGTATGCATTTATTTATCTAATATTGCTACCACAACTTTGAAAATTAACATTAAGCTATTAGATATTACTGTAACAGGTACAATTCACTTATCTGATACTTAAAATGCTTTTTGCATTAATTTGATATGTATATATCGTCCACCTGTTACACTACTTGCACACGATAATGTTTTCTTTACAAACTTTGACAAACTCTCATCTCTTGACAATCTTATCATTACTGTAGATTTTAGAGATTTTACATATCACATGTCCAATAATTCATTATCTGGGGCCGAAATCGCTCATAATTTGTTTAAAAGCTTGTATAGATGTAATCTGATACAACTCATCACAGAACCTACTAGATTTAGAATTGCATAATATAATGCAGTTATAACGGCTTACGTCCAGTTTAATCAAATAATGCTACTACCTACTTTTCTGAAGTTGACTCTGGCCTCTCCAAATCGACTGGCATTTATTTTTTGCACACTTAAGCTACCCCTTAATAATGTGGACTGCATTTCTTGATACCGTCCACAATATACTTTCTACAAATACCACCTTCCGTACGATTTATAAAAACAACCTGAAACCCTGGATAAATCCAACAGCAATAAAACAAATTGACGACATCTATGGCGGAAATTTAAACAAAACGGGCTTCTCAGTGATTTCCAAAACCACCGCAGATTTTCAAATAACTTACAAACATCTCTAAAAACTCTAAAACAAAATTTTGAAGCAGGTGTTATTGAAAGTGGTAATATTAAAGAAGTCTACAAATACGTACAATTCTCCTTGACGTCTAAAGTTTCAATTCCTCCAGTTTAAAAACCCAATCAGGCTTTATGCTCTTCTGACAAATAATCTTCAGAAACTCTCTCTTAACTAAACTAAACTCTGCATAAAATCTAAGGTTTTATTGTAATTTATAACAGTTTTTGGCCTACCTATTCAAACGCCATTTTTTACTCATCCAGTTTCCTCAAAGCGGTTTACAATTTTTTGTACCGTCGCCTTATGGATAAGTAATTGGAAAGTATCGTTGAACAAGTTGGCTACTTCACTATAAGGTATTTTTCTACCACCCTTGCCCCTCACCATTAAAACCATTTTTATTGTAGAGTTTTTAAAAACACATAAAATAACTGTCAACTTTGGTAATTAATACAATTTATTTTACAAAAATTTTCAAAAAACGTCAAGCTATTATTAGTTTTATGAATTAATGGCAAAATCACAGCATTTTATATCTACTCAATTACTTCAAAACTATTTGGCACTGACAAGTTTTATTTATTTAAGACCTTCGTGACTAGATAAAATACCAAGTGTGACATAAATGGTTGAATTCGTATTGAAGTAAGGCATCCAACAAAAATATAATATACAGCGTATTGTATTTAAAACGTGACTAATGATATCAGAAAACTGGTAAATCTAGCAACATTGCAAGCATCAAATTTGAAATCTCCATAGTGCAGAATAAGCGTATCCCGTTTTTTTACAATTCAAAGTATCTATTTAAGAGATAATTGGGCGTTTTCCAGACTTTTAGTCCACTCTGTATGTGCAGATAGGTAGATATATAGGGTTATAATCAAACACTACAAAAATGAACAAGTTAGAAACTCAGAAATATATCACAACACAAATCAAAACGTTTAGCGTAAAACACTCGACACACCCAGGTTTACCATGCAACTGGACTCCACTGCCAGACACCTTTATCCTGCTCATGTCTACATCGGGTACAATAATAGCCTGAAACGGACTTCCAGGTATATGTTGATCATTAAAAGTAATATTTATTCCGTAATCCCCAATTTCAGTAGGTAAGTACGCCACTGAGCAAGTACCGTCACCGTTATCTCTACAATTAATCGCTGCTTCGCAAGGTCCTTCGACGGTGACTCCAAGGCCTCCTTGACCTGCGCCTCGAGTATCTATCATAAATTCGGCAGGTCTGTTCACTATGCCCCTATGTAATCCAGGGCCAGTGGCTTTTACTTTTAAGGGATCTGAGCCCGTTAAGCAAGTCAGCCTGAACGGTCTATGCGAAATAGGCTCCCCACCAAAAGAAATTCCTAGTAAATATTCTCCTAACTGTGTTGGTGTAAAATTAACAAGATATCCCTCGTGGGTGGGGATTACGTGTGCTTTCACTTTGCTTCCTGATGGGCTAGTTATTGCTATGGAGAATTCGGCTTTACCGCGTCTTGAGTTATGACTCGGAATTGTTGTAGACTGTTGACTGGGGCCGCTAGGTTTTCAAGAGGAACACAGATATATGTTAAAATGTAGTAGTACCACATGTATGTAATTTCATGAATAACAAATTATAAATAATGATATATCGATATGCAATCCAATTTTGTTTTGTTTAAATTTTATAAATTATATAAAATGTACAGCTAATATTGCTTTGTTTTTTTTTAATTCATAACAACGAGATCATTTTTTGCAGTAAAAAATAAATGTTAATAACTATGTTTATTGATAAATATTATGTTTTTATAGGCTACAATTATTGGTTGTGTTTTTGATGAAAATCAAATTTTTAATTAATTAATATTTGAAGTTTCGATTTTCACTACGGAAATCGTTCTCAAAAAAGCTTTTTTTTGTACAATTACTTATAAATTTGTATAACCAAAGATTTTGTTATTGGTTACGTAATTTTAAAGTTGACATGTCTGACCTATATAATTTTTTTTATTATTTTTAAGAGTATTTACGTCATGAGCGGTGATTTCTAAGGGTTGAAAATTTGTATTTAAGTACAAATTATCATTGAATATAATTATTTGACTTAATTCAATCAGATTTTAATGAATAAAACGCTCTCCCAATGGATTCGATGCTCAAAGTGTTTTAATTATGCTCACAACCGACTTCCCCAATGTGTACAAAAAAGACACATATATGTGATTTCTGTCTCGACGGCTAGATTTATCCCATTATCCTAATATCCGGTATTAGGAACATTTTTTTGTCACTCTAAATTTACCGTTTTTTATAAAAATTGAAATTTTATTTTTTACTTCGTTGAAATGATTTATTTTTGTTCAATAAATGATTCTCTATAGTATATTACTTGTTTTACTCTAAAATATTCATAAATTAATTGACGTATTAAAACTAATATTAGCGTTTAAAAAAAGTATCCGATATTAGGGCACTTTACTCTACGATCATTTTATCACGTTATATCTTTTAACAACTCTGTATATACCATCTAAAAGTTGAATCATAAAATCTTGATCTTGACTTATAATCTGTTCAATTTTCAGCTCTTAATAATAATAAATAATGGAAATATGATTTTAAGAAAAAAATGCTATCTTGGTTCCTGTACTTCGTTTGTATTCTTGTATTTCACAAATTATCGATGAAATTTGAACGTAAATTTTAATAGATTATCCATGACGTGAAAGGGATTTAATAGTAAAATGTCTATACAAAAATTTTCTTAATGTAGAAAGTTTAAAAACTATTTTTGGTTACATTCTGGCCTACGTCCAGTAAGTCTATTATAAACCCGTTAAAAAATTTCGCACATTTTACGCAAAAATCTTCGTACATTTGTCTATTATTACAATGTAAATATATTAACTGTTATATCAAATACAACGACGTTCTACCAAATAAGAATCTTAGTTGAAATAATACACATACAGTTGCGTTGTATCAAAACATAAAAAAGGCTGAAATATTATGAAAGGTTATTATATATGATTGGCTTTATACAAATACACAAACGTCCGGGATTGAAAATAGAAAATTTTGTTCGAACTCGCAATAAGTGACTATGGAATGCGGGGAACAGAGTGGTCTTTAAAATTGCGGATATTAATTTACATATCCACAATGAAATTTTATCATAAAGTGAGCAGCTGATTTTGAGCCAACTAAAATAATCTGGTAAGACTGGGCTTGCTTATTAGTGTCTTGCGTTATTTTGAATTATACCGCCAGCTTAATTGTATCTAAACATTGATTGAATGCGAATTTGAATATGACATCAAAAGCCGATAACTAGGTTTGTTTTCATCATGAGATAAAATTGTAAAGAGATTTCCACAAGCTTATTTCTGTTCCATCAAATCATTTTTTTCTAAAATAATTGACTTCTCTATTCCTTTTTTTTTCTCTTTTTATTAGCAGGGATTAATCAGCCGAGTGGACAACACGCACCGCATAAATATGAGATGGTTCATGTTATAGTCAGCGCGATTCCAGGCTACACAAAAACAGAAAAGGCAACAAATTGTTTCAGAGACTTAATTTGATTCTTCTTCTTCTTCAAGTGCCCTGTCCGTTGCGAACGTTGGCTATTAACATGGCAATTCTGATCTTGTTTGCGGCGCTTCTAAATAGTTCGACCGATGTGAGCCCGAACCACTTCCGCAGATTTTGGAGCCACGAGTGTCTTTTCCTGGCTGGTCCTCGCTTACTGTCTATTTTTCCCTGGACAATCAATTGCAGCAAACGGTACTTATCGTGTCTCAATATGTGGCCTAGATATTCAAGCTTTCTTTGTTTAATTGTATTCACGATTTCTTTCTCCTTTCCGATTCTTTGGCGTACCTCTATGTTGGTGACATGTTCGGTCCAGGATATACGAAGAATGCGTCGGTACACCCACATTTCCAATGCTTCTAGTTTTCTCGTGAGCGTCTCCGTCAGTGTCCACGCCTCCACACCATACAGTAAGATCGGAAAAATGTAGCATTTAACTAGACGTAGTTTTAGGGGAAGAGACAAATCCTTGCTTATGAGGATCTTTTTCATATTGCTAAATGCTGCTTTAGCTCGTTCTATTCTCGCCTTAATTTCTGTGGCCTGTTTCCATTTTGCATGCACGTTGGTGCCAAGGTACACATAAGATTCTACATGGTCAATTAGTATGTTACTTATCCGTAATTGTCGAGCAGGTTGTTGCTTTTTGCTTATCAGCATCCACTTTGTCTTCTTGAAGTTGAGGCTCAGGTCGTATTCCTCACTAACTGAATAAACTCTTTCATTACCTGTTGTAATTCGTCTATGGTACTGGCAAGGATCACCGTGTCGTCGGCATATCTTATATTGTTCGTTAACTCGCCGTTTATTTTTATGCCCTCGTTTGCATTTTCCATACATTTGTTAAATATTTCCTCGGAATACATATTAAATAGGAGTGGGGATAATATACACCCCTGACGGACACCTCTTTTGATCTGCACACTTTCAGTGAGTTCGTTGCTAATTTTGCGAGTTTGCTCTTGCTGTTTGACCCCAGTATAGGTTTGCCACAATTCAAATGTCCTTGTCGTCAATACCTGTCTTCGCAGAATATCTATCAATTGTTCATGATTGACATTGTCAAATGCTTTTTCATACATTTGTTAAATATTTCCTCGGAATACATATTAAATAGGAGTGGGATAATATACACCCCTGACGGACACCTCTTTGATCTGCACACTTCAGTGAGTTCGTTGCCAATTTTGCGAGTTTGCTCTTGCTGTTTGACCCCAGTATAGATTTGCCACAATTCAAATGTCTTTGTCGTCAATACCTGTCTTTCGCAGAATATCTATCAATTGTTCATGATTGACATTGTAAAATGCTTTTTCATACATTTGTTAAATATTTCCTCGGAATACATATTAAATAGGAGTGGGGATAATATACACCCCTGACGGACACCTCTTTTGATCTGCACACTTTCAGTGAGTTCGTTGCCAATTTGCAGTTTGCTCTTGCTGTTTGACCCCAGTATAGGTTTGCCACAATTCAAATGTCCTTGTCGGCAATACCTGTCTTTCGCAGAATATCTATCAATTGTTCATGATTGACATTGTCAAATGCTTTTCTAAAATCTACAAAGCACAAATACACGTCCTTATCAACGTCTCTACACCGCTGTATAAGCACCTGGAGAGCGAAAATTGCTTCTCTAGTTCCAAGTGCTTTCCGAAAACCAAACTGCGATCTATCAATATTTGACTCACATTTATCATATATTCTTCTATGAATGATCTTAGTGAACGCTTTAGTGACATGATTGATCAAGCTTATAAGCCGGTAGTCATCACAGATCTGGGCATTTGGTTTCTTCGGGATTGTAATAAATGTTGACTGCAGCCAGTTCTCCGGGATTTTACCGCTATTATATATGTTGTTAAAAAGTACAACTAGATTATCAAGGAACTGTTTGTCTGATTTACATAGGATCTTTAATATTTCGCAGGGTACATTGTCCGGACCTGCTGACTTATTGTTTTTTAGTGCTGAAATGGCATCTTCTATCTCCGATTTAAGGATTGAAGGTCCTGTTTCTCCTTCTCCATATAGGTGATCTTCAGTCCTGTCAGATGCAAATAATTTTTCTATGTATGATTTCCATGTTTCTAAGATCGTTGATGGCTCCGAGATAAGATTTTCATCGTTATCTTTTATGCTGTTGGGTGACTTATTGAATTTCCTCTTGTTTGTCATTAATTTATTTTTTTGTGCATATTGTAACTGTCGTATTTTCGTTCGTATTGTTCTATTTCCTTGCATTCGTTGGAAAACCATTTTTCTTTGGCTTCTCGAATTTTCGTTCTTATTTCATTCTGTTGGTATTTGTTGAGTGTTGTATATGTTGTTGAATGTCTTTGCGATTATTGCTATTGATTCGTTGTCCATTAGTTTGAGTAGTTTTGCTTGTATATTATCAGAGCCTGCCGCTTTGCCATCCTTTACCTGTGTTATTGCGGAATAAACTTCCTGCTGTAATATTCTTGGTCCATCATTTACCTCTTCTTCTAGCTCAAAGGTGGTATCTCTTTGGTCTTCAAATAGTTTTTCTAGATATTCTTTCCACGTTCTTATTTTACTCTGTTTGTCCAAGATGATGTTTCCATCAGAATCAGTTATATTTTCTTTCTGCTTTCGTCTTAGTCTTCCTGTGAGTTCTTTAACTTTCCTATGTACATTGTACTATCGTACTTTGACTGCAGAGTCTTAATTTCTTCGCATCTTTCCCTTGCTTCTTTTTCTTTCGATTCTCTGATTTTCGTTCTTATTAATATATTTATGGTTTTATATTTGTCTGGGTCATTTTTGGCTTCTCTTCTCTAGTCCATTAGTTTCAGGATCTCATCTGTCATCCATGATTTTTTCTTCATCAATCTATCTGTCTTTAAGTGTTTATCCTTTACATTTTGCACTATTTCTGTAATATGTTTGATCGTTTGTTCTTCGTTCGATTCGTCTCTAATTGCAGTCACTTGCTCGTTTAACGTGGCTTGGACTCTCATCTTCGTGTCAAAGTCTTTCAGTATGCGTAGGTAGTATGATTGTGCTTTTCTTTTCTGCACTGTTTTGAGTTTGACTCGAAATACTCCCACCAGTGGAACGTGGTCTGTCTCCAAAGGATAAGTCTTGATAGATGTAAAGCTGTTTCGGAATCTTTTATTTACTAAAATGTAGTCTATCTGATTCCTAATAATTCTCCCGTGTCTGTCTTGAGAGGATTTCCACGTGGAAAGCTTGCGAGGTGGTAATTGGAAGAATTTGTTGGTAATAACTAGTTCTGAGTCATCTGTGAATTTTTTAGGAGGTCTCCTCTCTCGTTTCTGACTCCATGTGCTCCAATGTACTGTGTTTTATCTCCAGCTCCAATGTTGGCATTAAAATTGCCCATAATCATGAGAACTTCCTGTCGAGGAATTTTCTGTATAATACTGTTAATGTTTTGATAGAACTCAATTGCTTCTTCCTCCTCTTTCTCTGCAGTGGGAGCATAAACTTAGATGATGTTTATATTAACAAGCTTGGCTTCTACTTGTAGTAACATCACTCTCTTTGATATTGGTAAATTACGACATTTTGATAAAAAAACTAAATTTCTACGGAATTCAACGTATTTCTTGGAATCGGTTCCAATCGTACTGGAGGAATAGAAAACAACTAGAGTAAATTATACTGACTCTAGTCACAAACGCATTATATGTAAAGTACCAAAAGGTTCAGTATTGGATCCTTTGCTTTTCCTTATCTTTAGCCTAAATGACATTCCTAACTTAAATATCGATTAATTACTATTAAACTGGGAATAAGCCACAATTAAAGATAAAAATACGTTTATTGACGTTTCAATTTCCACTTCGGAAATCGTTCTCAAAATACAAACAGTAAATTAAACAAATTTTGTTTTTGTTACATAGTGAAAAATTCTTCTAATAATTTAATTTTATCTGACTCATTTATATTGACAATTCAGACATACATTATGCATTTTAAAGTAGATGACTTTAAAATGATATTGCCAATATTGTTGAGTTGCGCTCCTGGGACGACTTTACTTATAAGATAGTTCATTCGATTACATGAAATCAACTTTAACTTGAGAATATCCGTCAGAAAAAAATCATAGCATGTAATTCGTCTTTAAAAGACAAACACATTACATGATGACAGTAAAATTCCCCTGTTAGTGATTCCATAGTAAATTCTGAGGGAAAACCAGGAAAAAACCTCATAATACTATCCTGACATTGTAAGTATTTGTTCGTGAATTTAGTTTACCTTCAATAAACATCAAAATTCTGATTTTATATGTTACGTTATTTAAAAAACATAAATGATGTATCAAGAATAAACATATCGGCTATAATGGAGTTATTAACATTATGTACTGATAATACATATTTTCAACTAAATAATGAATTCTATAAACAAAATTTTGGTCTAGCAATGGGCTCTAGTTTATCTCCATTCGTAGCCGATATATTTATGGAAGATTTTGAAACAAATATCATTTCTAAACAAAATTTCAAACCCACAGTATGGTGGAGGTATGTAGATGATGTATTCTCAATATGGCATCATGGATCAGAGTTGTTGGACACATTCCTAAATGATATAAACGATAAAGAAGAGACAATAACATTTACCATGGAAAAGGAATATAATAACACACTACCTTTCCTGGATGTTTTAATCTCTAAGAACGATACTGGATATGAGACTCAGGTGTATAGAAAACCAACACACACCAATAGATATTTAAATTTCAAATCAAATCACAATATTAATGTAAAAAAGGGAATAATTAAATCCTTATACGATAGAGCCAAAATCACTTGTTCTAATGAAAATTCGTTCTTGGAGGAGAAACATTTGTTAACAACTGTTTTATTAAAAAATGATTATCCTTTATCGTTTATAAATAAGGAATTTTCAACAATCGATCGAATAGAACAAAACAACTTAGAACGAGATCCTACAGCATACACAAGGAATAATATGAGGAAAATAACAATACCGTACATAAAAGGACTATCAGAAAAACTTAAAAGGATAGGAAATAAATTCAACATTTCAACAACATTCAAAACAACAAACACGTTGAGATCTATTTTGTCCAAAACCAAACCTAACAATGAACAAGAAAGAACAAAGAATTGCATTTATAAAATACCTTGTGAATGCGATCAGTTTTATTTAGGTGAATCATCAAGGCCATTAAATGTTAGAATAAGTGAACATCAATCTTATATTAAAAATAAAGAATTTGATAGATCTCAAATCTGTAAACACGCATGGGATAATGAACATAGGGTTCAATGGAATAATTCAAATGTAGTCCTAAAAGAAACGGATGGTAAAAAAAGAAAAATCAAAGAAGCGGCTCTAATTATGCTAAATGAGGCCAATTGTGTCGCAAATTCCTCGGCAGAATGTAGTAGGATCTGGTTACCAATATTAAAAGAGGAAGTTATTAATAAGAAAATACCAGTATTAGTAAGTCAGTAACATATAGAGGATACATCATTTATGTTTTTTAAATAACGTAACATATAAAATCAGAATTTTGATGTTTATTGAAGGTAAACTAAATTCACGAACAAATACTACAATGTCGGGATAGTATTATGAGGTTTTTTCCTGGTTTTCCCTCATAATTTACTATGGAATCACTAACAGGGGAATTTTACTGTCATCATGTCATGTGTTTGTCTTTTTAAAGACGAATTACATGCTATGATTTTTTTTCTGGCGGATATTCTCAAGTTAAAGTTGATTTCATGTAATCGAATGAACTATCTTATAAGTAAAGTCGCCCCAGGAGCGCAACTCAACAATATTGGCAATATCATTTTAAAGTCATCTACTTTAAAATGCATAATGTATGTCTGAATTGTCAATATAAATGAGTCAGATAAAATTAAATTATTAGAAGAATTTTTCACTATGTAACAAAAAACAAAATTTGTTTAATTTACTGTTTGTATTTTGAGAACGATTTCCGAAGTGGAAATTGAAACGTCAATAAACGTATTTTTATCTTTAATTGTGGCTTATTCCCAGTTTAATAGTAATTTATTTACAATGCCACAAGAAAATAGCTTCAGAACAATATTAAATATCGATGTAAAAATTTTTCTTTTTGCTGATGATACCAGTATCACCTGGAGGAACTCTAATATTGCAACTCTTCATGCAACTATAAATTCAGATCTACTTAAAATAAAATCCTGATACGACTCTAATTTACTCTCTTTTAACGTGGATGACACTGTAGCATTATTATATAAAGGAGCTCTTCAACCCTTACTTCTTAATAACAGCCAGATCAGTAACGTTGATTCTGAAACATTTCTTGATATTTTTATAGACAGCCACCTTAAATGGTCCCTTTATATCGATTTGTTAAGTAAGAAACTAGCCTCAGCTTGCTATGCAATAAGATCTGTTTCGAAGGAAATCAGTTTAAAATCTTCTAAATAACATATTTGTCTTTGTTCGACTCTCATCTTCGAGATGGTCTTCATTTTTGAGGTACTAGTACAGCTGCCCAATCTGCTGTCATTTTTATTACAAAAAAGAGCAATACGTTATCTTTTTGGCCTCGGTAGAATGACACATTGTATAAGCTACTTAAAAAATTACGGGATTGTAACTCTTTCCTCTCAATATATTTTAGAAACTGTTTGCTTCATTCGTAAACACCTACATGTTTTTTCAGCAAGACCTAATAATGACTATTCCAACAAAAATTCAACCTTTGATGTATATTTACTCCCGTCTACTGAGCTAGTAAAGAATCTATTTAATATTCGGCAAAAAAAATTATACAATCATCTCCTTTCCTTAAGTTCCGTAAAATTACAAAAGTCTATCTATCTGAAAGACGAAATTATTCAGTAGAAAAGTTTCGTATCGAATAATTAAGAAATTACAGTACGTTTATGTACAAGTAACTAAAGTATTTTTATGTACAGTAGAACCCCTCTCGTCCGCCCTCGGATAGTCCGACGCTCCGGGTAATCCGACCTGCTTGGCTTCGCGGAAATCCCCGGCGGTCGATTTGTTTACGACGAAAATTTCTCCGAAAATCACAATCCATTCTGTCAGTATTATTTCGAACTTTGTGAGTTAAAGTGTGTACATTATTTTCAACATGTCAGGAGCAAAACGTAAACACGTTACGCGTTCGTTAAGTGAAAAACTTGCAGTGCTTCAAAGGCTGGACAAAGGTGAATCACTACAAAAAATTGCCAAGGAACTGAATGTAGGCGTTACGACTATTAAGGATTGGAGAAAAAATCGAAAAGAAATTGAATCACATACAATGACGATAGTAGATGGAGAAAACGCTCTTAAAAAGCGAAAAACATTAAAAAAGCCTAAACTTGAACTGCTTGATAGTGCTCTATGGATGTGGTTCAGTCAAGAAAGAAGGAAGGGAACTCCGATATCTGGCCCAATTATAAAAGAAAAGGCAATAATTTTGCACAAAAAACTAGAAGTCGGAAGTGAATTTAAAGCCAGTGAAGGCTGGATTGATCGTTGGAAAACCCGTCATGGTATCCGGTTTGTCTCAATTTGTGGTGAAAAATTATCTGCTGACGTCGAGGCGGCTAAGGAGTTTTCTGTGAAGTTTCAACAAATTGTAAAAGAAAATGAACTGTTACCTTGCCAAGTCTATAACATAGACGAGACAGGCCTAAACTATAAAATGCTTCCAAACAAAACCTTAAGTGCGTCAAATGAAACCGTAGCGGGAACGAAACTCATGAAAGATAGGCTAACTGTTGCTCCTTGTAGCAATGCTGATGGAACACACAAGCTTTCGCTGTTTGTCATAGGCAAATCTAAGAAGCCCAGGGCTTTCAAAAACATAAACTTATCATCCGTGCCGGTTTATTATCGCAACCAAAAATCTGCTTGGATGGACTGCAATCTTTTCAAATCTTGGTTTTTTGACGAGTTTGTGCCATGTGTTGAGAAGGACTTGACGAAAAAAAATCTTCCTGTTCGAGCTCTACTGCTATTAGACAACGCACCATCGCACCCTTCTGAGGAAGATTTAGTAAAAGGGGATATAAAAGCTATCTTCCTCCCACCAAATGTCACATCACTTATCCAGCCTATGGACCAGGGCGTGATAGAATGTTTTAAAAGGCGTTATCGCCGAAAATACATAAGCTCGATTTTAGAAAAATCCGAAGAAGGATGTGATATTTTCCAAGCCATGAAATCACTCAACATTAAAGATGCTATCTATACAATGGCTGAGTCTTGGGCAGAACTAAATCCTGACACGCTAAGAAAATCTTGGCGTAAGCTTTGGCCAGAAGTTATGATCGAAATTGACCAGGTCGAAGATGAGCAAAACGACGTGCAGGAAATCGTTACCAATCTTCAGACCCTGGATGCAAATATACCTGCTAGTGAAGTTGAGGAGTGGATTGAACAATGTGACAAAAACTGCGAAACCAGTGAAGTGCTGAACGATAACGAAATTGTTGCCGCTGTTATGGAACGTGACGGTGACGGAATCGTGAACTCAGAATCCGACAGTGATGATGATGACGAGCCTCCTGTCCGGATTTCACACACCGATGCCAAGAATGCTTTTGAAATTGGCCTTCAGTACATTGAGCAGAACTCAGCATCAACACCGATGGACATCGTGTGGATGAAAAAATGGAGGAACATTGCAGCTAAATCCAGAATTTCATCTTGTAAACAAAAATCTATTACTGATTTTTTTACTAAGTAGGCCTACATAGGTAAGCACTAATTTTTATGCTACCTTTTTTGACATTATATATTTACATACATATTTAATAAATAATGTACAAACAAAAGCTTTCTTGTATTTTATTGAAATATAATTATTTATTATATCACTGTAGAGAATAATACAGTCGTTTTTTAAAAACACATACATACGTCATACACAATGACTTTTTCTGATAATCCGACCTTTCTTGCGTTCCGACCATACTGCTAGTCCCGAGGGTGACGGATTAGAGGGGTTCTACTGTATATATTTGAAAATCACATTCAGCAACTTAAACTTATTATTTCGTAAGGTTTTATTATGCAATTTGCAATTTATTTAAATTTTGCAATGGATTGTGTATTTTATTGTCTTTTATTTTGTGATATTGACACTGACATTGATATTGTAAATTTTAAATTGTTATTGTTATTTTTCTGTTTTTTTGTAAGCTTTGTCCATAAAATTGTACAATTTTCAGTGACAATAAACCATATTCCTATTCTATTCTATTCTATACTACCCTTACTGAATATTATTTATATATAAATTTAGTTTGATACCTATTGCTGTTAAAGAATTATTTAAAGTTAAAGTAAAATGGATATCGATACATCATTATGGTTAAAAATAATATAGAAGCACATTAACGGCACTTAACTTGAATCTGGCTACGTTCAACATTTTATATTGTACGCCTACTTAAAAAGGCGAAAGATGTCAAAAGTCACCTGTGACATTATACATTAATTACCATATATTTTTTGCAAATAGCCACAGGAAGTAAAGAATTGAGAAATAAAATTCATAATCTTTCGGTTCTAATTGACTTATTGTATATATAATTTGTCCTACAAACCATCAAAATCCAAGATAAAAGTGCCGTCAACGGATTCATGGGATACTTTTATGTTGTCTATATTATAGTATAGGTAACATATATAACATTAACTAAAAAACTATTGAAACATAACACCTGATAGTAAAAATTAAAAATAAGTAATTAAAAGTAAACTACAACAGAAACTATGAACTTGTGAAGTTGAATATTGTACTAAAATATTAATTACTTTTTGTAAAGTCTTTGTAACATAATTAACATAATAAAATATTGACCGTCCTTGTTAATAATTATGTCATATATTGATTTCATCTCCTAGATAAACCGAGTTCATAATCAATAAAGTGGCAACCGGTATCAATAAGATAGGTAACATACATAAACAGGTACTGAACTAGATACTCATACTGAATCAAGGATTACTGAACAGAGAAAATACTAAAATAATGGATAATGTTAGCAATCAAAGCAGGAGACGGTATATCAAAATGGAATAGGCCAGCAATTGGCTCTCTGAATCTTTGGCACTGCTATCTTTAGTACTTTAAATTAAACTAAAACCCAAATTTTGGGGACTCAAAATGGAGGTAGCATAAAAAAATTTCAAAACCCCCCCTCAACAAATTCTGGGTGCGCCACTGCTCGAATATAAAAAAAGATTAAAGTAAAGAATAAGATCTGATCTGCTATTACGGATATTATCTAGTTGCAATGATTTGCAGATTTATTCTATTGACATTTGTTTTTATGTTATTACTTTCCAAGACCATTCTGGTTCTCTCTTCTGAGAGTATATTTATTAGTATACAGAGCTGTTCTTCATTTTCTGTTATGATCACCATATTATCTGCATACATGTTTATGTTTATCACAATGCCATTGATTCTTGCTCACTCCGTACGTTTTTCTAGTAAAGATCGGATTATATATTCAGCATATACATTAAAAAGAATTGGAGACAGAACACATCCTTGAGGTACTCCTCGTTCAATGTTTACCAATTTAGTGTTAGCATTGTTTGTTTCGAATGCAGCTTGTGTTGTAGAATTTCTATAAATTTTCGATGTAGGACCCGATTAAAACCTTTTTTGTAATCAACAAAACAAGTGTAGAAGTTTGTGTCTTCACCGCGCGCCTTCCATGATTTTTTTTTAGTTGTGGCCAGTGTTACTTCTTGGGTAAGAATTACAAGGTCGAAGTCTACATTAACCTAGGGAATTTGTTATGGTCTGTCAAGCGCAGATAATTTCATTTTCCTTAAGTTTTTCTCTGTTTATCAGAATCAAACTCTATTTCATTATTTTAATAAATTATTATTGACAGATGTTGGATTTTCCGCTGACTTAAGACCTCTTTAATATTCTTGTATGATTTTCAGTCTTTATGCTGAGTCTGTTAGGTCTTCTACTTCTTTACATCTATCTCCTAACCATACGTCTTTAATTCGTTGGTCTATTTGACTGTTAAATTGCTTGTATTTACTTATGTCTTTCAACTATTTGTCTGGGCTTTAACAAATCTAGTATATCATCGGTCATCCAGGGTTTCCTTTTTTATCTACTTTATCTATTGTGTTTTCTACTGCTACATTTATTGTGTTTTAGGAATTGTTCACGTATCTTCGACGAAAAAATGCTTTATTGAAAACAATTATAAATATTGATGACGATTTTTCATGCCCTTCTCTTAAGTTTTTAAACCATGATGGCCTTCTTCTTCCAGAACCACGTTTACCTTGGATCTTTCTATTTATGATAAAATGCAGCAGTTTATATTTTTCAGAGTGCATTATAATGTAACCAAAGTACTCATTTTTTTATTGAATATTCTTCTTCTTAGGGTGGCTGTCCGAATCGAACGTTGGCGATCATTCTGGCTATGATGACTTTGTTGGTTGCTATACGAAATATCTGTGTTGATGTCTTTCAGACATCAGGTAAGCAAGTCAAAATATTCTTCTTCATCCTGCAGCCCTTTTTCCTTCAATTTTACCTTGCAAAATGCATTGGAGTAGCTCATATCTGCCTTGGTTCACATACAGATTAACTTCAGTTATGTTTTCCTTGTTGATGATCATTATCTTGGGTTTGCTGGTATTGATATCCAGTCCATATGTTCTACTTGTTTCCGTTATTTTGTTTTTAGTTTTCCAGCCCTTCTATGGTATTGAAAAACACTATTATATCATCTGCATATTGCAGGTTATTGAGCTTGACTCTATTTATTGAAATGACTTCATCAATATCTTTTAGAGCATCTTCAAAAGTGTGCTCCGAATACAGACTAAACATCAGTGGTGAAATTATGTAAACCTGTCTCACTCCCCTTAAGATTTTGACCTGATCTGTATATTCTCCATCTATTCGGAGCAACGCTGATTGATTCCAATACAGGTTAGCTATTATTTTTAGGTCTCTTCAGTCAATCCCTGTCCTTCTCAGTACTTGCATCATTTGTGCATGCCTGACTTTATCGAAAGCCTTCTTGTAATCAATCAGACATGCAAAAACATCACAGCTGACATCTCTACATTTCTGAAATAATACCTGCACGCTACATAAAGCTTCCCTCATACCAACGACGTTCACATATCCAAACTGATTGGACGCAATTTGTTCCTTGCATTTCCAGTAAATTCTTTTTTGGATAACTTTTAAAAATAGCTTCAGCAGATGGCTCATTACGCTTATAGTCCTATAGTCTTCACAAACTTTTGCTGCTGTTTTTTTTTGGGCAATGGTAGGAATTCCGATTTGAGCCACTTTACAGGTATTTTTTCTGCCTTGTATATTTCATTAAATATTTCAGTTATTATTTTTATTTGTAAAATGTCGCATTGAGCAAGCTCGCCAAGCTTTCGTAAAATTCAAGAAGGTACTGACTTGTTCAGAGTTCGATCTTCAACTGAGACTAAGGTTTACTAAGTGTTACGTATGGTCAGTGCTGCTATATGGCGTAGAGGGCTGGACACTCAAAACGAGGGATATAAACAGATTGGAAGCTTTCGAAATGTGGCTTTATCGCCGTATCCTAAAAATACCATGGACAGCAAAAATCACAAATATAGATGTCCTTAAAAGAATAAACCAAGAACGACAACTTTTTGAAACCATCAAGAAAAGGAAAACGGCGTATCTAGGTCACATCATGCGAAATGAAAAATACCAGTTCCTCCAACTTATAATCGAGGGTAAAATTGAAGGCAAGAGAGGAATGGGACGCAAGAAAATGTCCTGGCTCCGAAACATAAGGCAATGGACAGGGATTAACGACATACAATCTCTGATACATATTGCAAGAAATAGAGAATTAATGGAAAATGTGATCGCTAACATCCATTAGTGGATTTGCATCTGAAGAAGAAGAAGATTTTTATTTGTTCTGCATCTAATAGCTTCAGCAGTTTTGCAGGAATTTCAACAAATCCAGGTATCTTTCCATTCTTCATTTGTCTGGCGGATGACGTTATGTCTTCTGGTAGGATTTCGGGACCTGAATTTTCTTCAATGGTGGGTTCTTGTATTGTTCTTAGGTCGTGGAAAAGTTTCTGTAAGTATTATTGAAGAAACTTTTTATATTTACCGATTATTTTGCTTGGTTCAACAATGTTTATCTCTAAATATCTTATTGTTAGTAGTCGTTTTAGGGTTCATATCACTTCTCCATATAGTAGTACTAGAAAGGTATTACAAGGTGGCATTCTAACTCAAAGGTGAGGACTGAGGTCGTGACTGCAACGTTTCTCAATTTTACAAATGTTATTCAAGCCTGCTACATATTAAGTTGGATTCTATCCCTTGATGTGCCATTAATTTTGACTCTATAGCATTCTACCTCTGACTTGCTAATAATTTCTGTAGGCCAAGATGATTTGGTCATCATTATAGCTCAGAACATGAAGTATGTCGTTAATGTGTCTAGCTATGAACCCATACATGAACGGATCTACAAGATAATAAATGAGACTAGTCTAGAGACAAGACAGTGTCAGAATAGGTAGCTAACAGATCACCTTTGCTGACACTGTATCTCGATAGTTGGACGGAAAACAATATAAAATCCCATAGATGCTTATATTATCAGATTCGTGGTGTTTGAAAGACTATTACTGAAGATCTCTTAGAGAGATCATTGAGGCCTACAAGTTTGTCAGTCAACAAATAAATAAAGATATTGATAAAGAATTTAGAAAAAGTAATTAATGCTCCTGTAACTATATACCAAAAACCATTAAAATAAAAAGCACTTACTTTGCTCCAAACCGTCCACTTTAATTTTGGATACGTCAACATTGGGCTCTACTTTAAACTTAATTGGGGTACTAGGTACCTTTTGTCCTCCGTAGTGAACGGTGAGTTTGTGTGTCCCCGCTAGAACAGTTTCATAATCCACAGTATAGGTTTGATCACCGTGGTCGGTCAGTTTCAGAGGAACTTCTTCTCGGGTGCTTTCGTTGATTAGATGGACATCCAGATCACCGTCGCCAGCTTGTCTGCAATATAAAATATTTCGTAAATATTAAAAAGAACTTTTTTATAAACAGATATTCTTACCTTGCATCGATGTTGAAATGAGTAGGAGTATTTGCTTTGACGCCATCTTGAAGACCAGGTCCGAAACACTGAACTCTAGCAGCGTCTAATGGTTCTTCAACATATACTCTGAACGGAGAGTTTTTCACAGCTACACCTCCATAGTTAACTTGAACCGTATGTCTATTTGAGCTTGTAGGAGTGTATATACCTTCAAATGAGCCGTCATCCTTTTGAATTAACTTTACTTTTACATTATTCAAGTTTGCATCACAGACCTACAAAACAGTTTTTTTAAAAACGAATATTACATATCAGAAAAATATAAAATATGTTAGAAAATATCTTGGACAATGATCTTACCTTTACATCCAAGGGGGCAGGACCAGCTTCCCTAGTATCTATAACAAATTTAGTCGGAGTATTGGTGTGAACTCCACTTGACTGAACACCTGGTCCGCTAACATGGACTTTTTCAGGATAGTAATCTGTATGGGGCAAAATTTGAGCAATATACGGACTACCAGGAATGTCTTCATTGTCACATAGAATATGTACAGCGTATTCACCAGGTGCAGTAGGGTAATATTTAACATCTGCTGAGCCATCGCCATTGTCAAGGCATTCTATTTTAGCTTGTGAAGGACCTTGTATACTAAAGCCTAAAGCTCCTGTTTCTCCATTTGTTTCAACTGTAAAAACAGCTGCGGAGCTGACTAATCCTCCTTTCAACCCCGGTCCATAAGCCTTAATAAGTGTTTCTTTATAGGGTCCCACATTAATTTCAAATGGAGATTTGTATATTTCATTTCCACCAAATTTGATCATAATAACGTATTTTCCTTCTTTTAGGGGACGATAAACGGCTTGATATGTATGCTCATCCAACTTTTTAAGAGTACAGTTTTCATATATACCATCTGGACCTATTATTTGAATTTCTGGAACTCCTTCACCAGCTCCTTCAGTGTGAATCTTAAAGTCGGCTTCATCCTTTACTCTAATGCCATGCGGCTGAAGCCCACGCCCACTTGCTTTGACTTTGCGAGCATCTGATGCTGGGGAAACTCTTACCCCGAACGGACTATTTGGAATGGGTTTACCAGCGAAAAATATATTAACGGAATGTAGACCAAGAAGTGGGGAGACGTAGCCGCAGCGCCATACATCAGGAGCTGTCTGTTGAACCTTAACAGGAACGGTACTCTTATTTTCAGACGGATCTAAGATTATTACTTCAGGAACGCCATTTCCAGCATCTAAAAAACAAGGTTATAATTTAATTTGAGCAATATTTGTAAAACACTATAATATATGCCATATTTAAACATTGAAAATGGACGAAATATTTACTCTAATTAAAAATTCCAATGTCTCTTACATTTAGACCATCAGAAGTGTAGAGGAATAATTGATATTAAACTTATATGTACTTAAGTTGTTATAGAATGACTAACCACCTGGCTATTAGTTTTTGTCTTTGGATATGTTATGTAAGTTACCCTTGCTTTTGAGTGTTACGAATAGCATATGCATGTAACAACCTAATAGAGTGCGTACATAAGTTTTAATACTTTGGCTTCCCAATAAAAACTTGATCATGAGTTTGACATGTGAGCGCGAATAGAAAGTGCTAAAACAGTCTTGCAACGAATGCCAAAAGCTCCTCTTTGTCGTTGGATTATTGGTACCAGTGGTAGAAACCTATATTTTTATTAATATTTCTAAATTATGTTGACACATTAGATGGATTCTAATATTAAAAGGAAGTTACGACTAGTTGAAAATGAGGGTAAAAGGTTTGGTCTGGAATTAAATATAGCAAAGACAAAAACATGATAGTGGAGATAGGCAACACAACAATCATCCTCCTCCTCCTCCTCAATCCTTTAGCCCTTGTCAGGGCGTAGTGACACCCTAAATATTGTTAGTCTGCTGTCTCCATTGACTGCGATCTTGTGCCATATGGACGGCATCATGTAGGGATTTTCCCACCAAACTCTTCATTTGGTCTACCCATCGTATTGGAGATCTTTCTCTTGGTCTTCGGCCTTCTACCTTTCCTTCTACTACCAATAGTTCCATGGTGCCCGTTCTTCTAGCTATGTGGCCGAAGTAAGTTAGGTATGCATGGTTTACTTTTTTTAGTAGCCTGTCTTTTATATGAAGCTCTTCCAGAATTGACAGGTTGGTTCTATGTTCTGTCCAGAACAATCATCCACATATAACTAAAATTGACCGAATTGATTTTGTAAACTCTCACTTATATTTGGGATCACTAATCACAAATACATTATTACTCTAGGAGGAGATGAAACGTATATGTGATATAGATAAGATCGTTGTGGGAAAGATGACCAAAATATGGAAAGACTGCAATATTTCAAAAACCCTAAAATTGAGATTGGTCCACTCATTAATATTTCCAGTACTAATATATGGATGCGAATATTGGACATTACGCCAATCAGAAAGGAGAAAGATAGACGCCACTGAAATGTTCTGCTGAAGAACAATGTTGCCAATTTCATGGACTAACTGTAGAACAAATAATTATATTCTAAAATAACTAAAGACCTGTAAGAGACTCTTCGGCAAAATGCAGGTACAACAATTAAAATATTGTGGACATGTCATGAGGTAAAATCGAAAAATCTAGGGAATTCAACATCCCACTATATATCTGTTTTATAGATTACCGTAAAGCGTTCGACAGTCAAGTGGAGACACTTATGGCGAATACTAAAAGAAGTAGGCGTACCACAACATCTAATTACGCTTATAACCGAACTATATGAACACACTAATGGATCAGTTAAAGTACTTGACACACTTTCGAACGAATTTCATCCAGAACGGGGTGTCAGACAAGGATGTATACTATCTCCACAATTATTCAACATATATGGGGAGTATATTATGCGAAGAGCATTTTAAGGATGGGAAAAGGGCATCTCAATAAATGGTCATAAACTAAACAACCTACGTTTCGAGATGACACAGCCCCTCTTGCAAATAGTCAAGCAGAGCTGATGGAACTTGTACGACTGATCTAAAACGAAAGTCAAATATTTGGTCTGCAATTAAACATATCAAAGACAAAGACCATGATAGTGGATAGACTACACAACAATCATCCACACATAACCACAATTGACCGGTTCGAGGTTGTGAGCTCATACTTATATCTGGGATCATTAATCACAAACACAGGATCATTACAAGAAGAGATTAAACGTAGATGTGATCTAGCAAAAGTTGCCACAGCAAAAATGACCAAAATATGGAAGGACTGTCAAATTTCAAGAGCGATAAAGATGAGGTTGATCAACTGCTTAATATTCCCAATACTGACCTACGTATGTGAATCTTGGACTCTGAGACAATCGGAGAGAAGAAAGATAGACGCCACTGAAATGTTCTGTTGGAGACGAATGTTACGAATTCCTTGGACCGACCGTAGATCAAATAATTCAATTTTAAGAGAGCTAAAAGCTAGTCAACGACTCTCTAGTAAAGTCCATCTCCAACAATTAAAATATTTTGGGCATGTTATGAGAGCAAACACAGAAAACATAGAAAGCCTCATAATACAAGGAAAGGTAGAAGGCCGAAGATCACGAGGAAGATCCCTAACAAGATGGATAGATCAAATTACAGGAATATGCCAAAGACCTATGCATGAATTAAAAGAAATGACTAGAGACAGAGATCTCTGGAGACGGACAATACACGACATCACGTCGACCACTACACTTCCCCTGGGGGATCAGGATTGAAGAGAGAGGGTCATGAGGTTAGACATAGACATTATGAAGAGACTCATCATTCAAAGGATGGTAGAAGGCCGAAGACCACGAGAAGATCTCCAACGAGACCAGAGAAAGTGATCAGATCACAGGAAGTTGCAAAAGACCTATATAGATGATGTAACAGAAATGACTAGACACTGAAATATATGGAGACGAACCACATACGATATCACGACTACCACTAAACTCCCTCCAGAGGGTCAAGACTGATGAGAGAAGCTTTCGATATGTAAATATTTTAACGAATGCTTAATGTCTGAGATACAGAACGCAGTAGTACTGAAATGTAAATAAGAAAGATGATGAAAACCGATAGAAAACTGGTCTGAGCAGTATTAAAATATGTAAAGTACATATGTAAAGGACATATTTACCAAGAAGAGAAATACAACCAACTACGTTACATAATGAAGTGCTCCTCTATTATGTAGCGTAACGGAAAAAAGATGCTCCTAGTTAAAAAATATAACAGAATAGATAACAAATTTTGATAGTTTTCCAGCAAACATATGATTTCATAAAAAAAAGCAAATTGTGGATAGCAATGTTAGAAATGGGAATACCAAGAAAATTAGTTGAATTAACACAATATCACAAATAGAGAGGAACTATAAAGAAAAAGTAGATACTTAACTTTTGACTAACTGTCGAACCTTTCTTTTGAGCTCCTAA
The DNA here is from genome assembly GCA_918026665.1 of Diabrotica balteata. Lineage (NCBI taxonomy): Eukaryota > Metazoa > Arthropoda > Insecta > Coleoptera > Chrysomelidae > Diabrotica > Diabrotica balteata. The sequence goes on from OU898285.1 coordinate 72,068,737, forward strand.
AGAAGCGAAACGTTAAATAGTACTCTAAAATAGGTAAGAAAATAATCGATGAAGTATTTTAAATCCTCTAAACCTTTGCGTAATCGGACTTTTTGTAGAATTTTACTCATTAAGATAACTCATTAAATTGATACTTACTTTTGGTGAAAATATCAAAATAAGTAGGTCTGTTTGGATGAACACCATCATGCAGCAGTCCAGGCCCAGAGGCTGTAACTTTGGAGGCGTCTCCTGCAAATCCCTCCACTTTAACATGGTAAGGGCTCTTTGGTGAATTCCTCCCTGAGAAAAGAACGTATATTGTATGGGTCCCTTCCATCTGTGGTTGATATGAAACTGTGTACGTCAAGTTCTTATCATTATTAAATTTAACATCTGCGGGTTCTCTCTGTCCCCGTGGATTCTCAACGATTACTTCTACGTCAGCACGTCCTGCGGAGAAGGTTTCAACAGTGAAAATAGCTGGAGCACCCACTACTGGGCCAGTGGGTTCGATACCTGGGCCATAGACTCGTACCCTATAAATAAAAACAGAATGAATGAAATCATTTTGTCTCGCAATATATTACTAATATTTTCATAAAATCAGACCAATTTCAAATACTGCATATTAACAGGAATATAGACAACCAACCAACTTCTACTCTTTAACTAGCTAAAACGAAGAGTTTCATCGAAGCAGCAGTGACACCATAGGTGATCACAACAAACTAGAAACTGAAGCATTACAAAAAATAAAAAAGTTGGACCAAATGAATATGGATGGAGACATATGAACAATGTTAAGACAAAATGAACAAGTTAGCTAAAGTTATATGTTATGCATGACATCATCGAGCAAAATGACAAAAGAGGGAATCTCATCGTTATGAAAAGGAGACCAAAAAAGTGGTCTCTGATGGTGGACATATCCGGAAATGCGAATATTAACGATAACAGTCTAAAATGTGAAACAATTGTTAAAAAACTTAAATACAAATAAGATTTCATGTGACAGTTGCGACAAACAATAACATAACCCAACTAAATTTGATTTCTTAAACAAGGAAAGACTCTCTTTCCTTGTTTAATTTGGCCTCTCAAGATGGCACTTCCTGTCTAACAATATTTTTGCCCCCACTACCTTTACATTCCCTCTTTTGTCTTTTTGCTCGATGCATGACATAGAAGGACAAGTGTTCTGTATTGTATCAGAAAAATTTCAATGAAACTTAAAGGACTTCTACAATGAATTATGTTTTTAATAACGAAGATAAGGAAGTCTGGGTTAAAATTATTCATTGTATTTTAAATCCATTTTATATTAAATAATGATAAACCGTAACACAATTATTATTTGGTGTAAGTTTCATTATTGTCAACTTTACAATCTTCTATTCATAGATAGCACTAATGTCCTCATTAAATTTCATAAAATAAATAAATATAACTTGTTTTCATTCTTCTAAGTGCAGTGCGAATGCTGCTAGGAAATGCTGTCTCTGAGATAATCTACTAGCATCTCATCTTTTTACCCTGTGGAGATCTTCTGCTCTCTTGAACGAGCCAACTGTGCTACAGAGTGAATATGATCCCATCTTTGTTTGATTTTCCATATGCACATATGGCTGACGTTAAAATTTGCAGAAGCTTGCCTTAGTGACCAACTTTCTTCGAGTTTGACAATTGCTCTTGTTTTTTGAGCGTCATTCAAACGCATTCTAGACATTTTGGACGCGTTTATTGACAAACACTTTGACATTTAGCAAATCTATATGACACTGCGATTTTACAGTAGGTGCCGTTGGCATATGAAGGTGCCCACTAGTCAGAGACCGCAGCTGTACATAATTGAACGTTGAGTAAATAAAAAGAAAAAAGAAAAGTGAATGCATATTTCAGAAATGAAAATAGGTAGGTACTTATATGGATGAGTTGAGTGACAAAAAATAATAAAACTAAGAATTTATTTATTACTTAAACCCTAAAGTTTAAATATGAAGACTAAATATGGCACTGGTTTCGAAATAAGAGAGTACATGTTTAGGTGATTAGGATACATTGAACGCTGAAATGAAAATTAAGAATGGCAAAGTCCTACAAGAAGTAGAAGAGGGAGTCCACCAAAGACAGGATTGAAGACAATTAGAGGGGACCTAAGCATCTCCCGTAAAGGTAATAATATTGAGGGGGTCCAAAAGTTAAACATACGGAGAAATGTAATTAGGAAAGTCAAAGTAACAGGGGATATATTCAAACAGAATTATTATGACAGTGCGTTTCATTGGCATAAAAATAATCATATTTTTATTGAGTATTTTTAGATGAAATGATGGTTGTCTACATTCAGGCAATATGGTTCATGGTCGTCTGATAATACTATAATATTATATTTTTATGTAGGCATTAAACAAAAACCATTATATATTCCATAGATATTCTAAGGGAATCTTGATTAACTTTTAATTAAATGCATAGCATATTTATAAATGGGAGAATATGATAAAATATGATTGCTTATTTTTAGAGATTGGATTCTCTAAGAATATAATCTTCTATGTAGTTGACAGGACCACGCTATACAGCCATTACTTCTTTATCTAAGATAAAGATAAAGACAAGAGTGGACTTCGAACAGGGAGTGATTTAATTGAAACGGTTTCCATTCACTGACGAACGTAGGAGATTTCTTTATTTATGCAAAATGAAATTTAAGCGCGATATGAATTTTCAATTGATCTTGATGCTTTAGACGATTTAAGAAGTACTTACTTATTTACATTTGTTCTAGGTCTCAACGGTGCACCAGGTTTGAGCTTGGCGTTAGGATACTGCGACAAATATGTCATCATGGATTGTTCGTCAATATTTGGGTTGACTATTTCTTCAGGCTTAATAAGTTGGGGAACGTTTAGCCAATCATCGGCGAGATTCATAGCCTCGGAGGCATTTTTCACTCCTTCTCGGTTATCCCAGTCCTAAAATTTATAAAGAAGTATTTGTTTCTTTTGTTCTTTTTGATTGTATAAAAAGAAGTTAAAAAGAAAAATGAACTATTTAAAAGATATATTGCATTGTATTTGTTAGTCTTTAACCCTTTCACTGCGCATGGCACGGATCCGTGCCAGGCTGAGTTTTCAGACAGTGCGAGTGGCACGGATCCATGACACATACACATTATCACTTTCCTTGCCAGTAGGAACTGAGCGCTAGTTCAAGGTAGAGGTACGTTGATGAGAGTGTAGCGTACATATCAGGACTTCTAAAAAGTTCGTTCATTTCGGATTTTGTTTTTCGTAGATAGAGTACTATGGATGATAGTAATCGGATGATTTTAAGGCCGTCGGGCATTAAAAAACGTAAATTAGTGTGTAAAAATCCTAAAAAACTCACTGATAAGGAACTATTACAACTATTAGAAGAATCGAGTGATGATGAAACATATTTTAGTGATGACAATGACAATTTTGAACTCGTCGATGAGTCAAGTAATGACGAGTTAGACAGTGATGGAGTAGATGATGGCGACAATGTATCAGGATTACATTTCATATTTATTTGGGTAGTAAAATTCATAATGTTGTTTAGTTCTAAAAGTGGCCACTGTAGTATTATATATGTAGTTTTCAAAAATAGTTTTAATTAGGTTTACAAAAACTTAATTTAAATTTTGTTACAGGAGCAGTTTTGTCGACTACACAAGGACAACATTAAGTTCCCGTTGTTACAGATCTGGCTGCAGCTGCGAATCCTGCTGTAGATACAACTCTTGCTAAAACCACAGTAAGTATCATTTCAAAGTGGTCGGAAGTTCCTATGCGTATGTTAGATATTCCATTTTCTAAAACTAACGAGCGATTACAAGCAATACCAGGAAATGAACCCATAGACTACTTCAGAGCAATACTTGACCAAATTGTAGGCCACATAGTAGAAGAAACTAATACTCACACAGATGCTGTTTTCCTGTCTCACGGTGCTTTGGAAAAATCTCGAATTAGTAGCTGGAAGAATGTAACTTTTCAAGAAATGTCAACATTTATTGGAATAGTGTTACACACAGGTACAATACGGTTGAATCATTTCCAAGATTATTGGAAAAGCCACCCATTATTTAATTTGAATTGTTTTTCACAGCACATAGGTCGTGATCGATTTTTGCTGATAATGAGTGTTTACATTTTAATGGATACATACCCGGACAAGCAGCCCAGGATCGATTATATAAAATAAGGCCAATTATAGATCTTTTTAACAAGATGTCTGCCCTCTACTACCCTGGGAAAAATCTATCACTGGTCATATCCATGGTGCTATGGCAGGTCGTTTGGTGTTTAGGCAGTATGTAAAGAACAAACGCCATAAGTACGGAATTAAATTATATATGTTAACAGAACCGGGTGGCACAATTCTAAAAACTTTGGTATATACCGGGGCTTTGGATCATATTGCAGGAAAAGGTCATACTACAAAGGTGGTTTTGGAACTTCTGAAAAACTATTTAGATGCTGGCCATTCTATATACTTAGACAATTTCGATAACCCTTTTGTCCTATGCAACCAACTAAGTAAGCGCAAGACTTACTGCACTGGAACGCTAAAATCAGAAAGAATTAATGATCCCACGAAAGATATTTTTAACCCTCCGTTAGTCGCTATCGGTCTCACACACCGACGACAAAATTATTCATTCGGGATTTACAAATAACTGTTATTTTTCTATCGCCACTTTCTGTACCTCTCCCTATCAACCAAACTCGTGTTAGTGTACATTCTTACATTCCTGGGTACAGTTGTGTGAGTTTTATAGTTATTTTCGGTGCCAGAGTCCGTAGCGACTAACGGTGTAGCTATTATTTATTGCAGAACTTGCAGAACAGGTAAATATTTATCATCTTATTATTACATTTTATCGGTAAGTTTTTGTCAATTCTTATTCATAGATGTCCTTTGAAGCCAAACAACTTTGATTCCAACGCTTGTTGGAATTATGGACATGATTCCTACCGACGATGAAAATTATTTTGACGATGAGAAAAGTGAAAGCGAAATAGATCAAATTGAGGTGATGATGGTGGAAATGAATCGGAACAAGATGTGACAGATGAGAAAAAAGAAAGTGGAAGTAATACCTTAGCGTTTATTGGAAAATATAGCGTTACTAGATGAAAAAAGGGTATTCCACCGTAAAATGTTAGAACAAGATAAGAAAATTATATAGTACGTAATACAAACTAATGTTTGTATTTTGAGAACGATATCCGATGTGAAAATTAAAACATCAATAAACTTACTTTAACCTTTAATTGTGGCTTATTCCCATTTAAACAGTAATTACTTTACAATGCCACAAGAAAATAGCTTCAGAACAATATTCACAATATATTGTTATGTTAGTGTTTTTCATTTTGTATCTGTTTTTTTTTTCAATAAAATATTTTCAAAACTATTTTTTAGTTATTCCTATAAACAATATAAAATATTTGTATGAATTTTATATTAAAAACAATCTTTTTTAATTGTCGGTCTCAGACACCGTAGCGACTCTTGATGCTCAGTTTTTCCTAGCGACTAACGGAGGGTTAAAAAACTTAAAAAAAGTGAAACATGTGCAGTGTGTTCTATATTTTTCTAATGAACATGAACATGAAAACGAAATGGTCGAGTTTGCAGATATGAGACATTGTACCAAAACAACACCTAAACCGATTTTTTATTACAATAAGCAGACGGGTGGAGTAGACCACCAGGACCAAATGAATGCATATTATCCCTGTGACAGAAAAACATTAAGGTGGTACAAAAAATTAGATATCCATTTCATACAACTTATGCTCCTTAATGCCTTTTTCCTCTTTAAAAAATATTCAGGTAAAACCATGAGTCTTTATGATTTCCGACTAGCTGTCATATCAAAACTTATACCCAATACTAAAGCTGTCCAAAGCAATAACCCAACATCACATAAACTGACAAAAATTACATCTGTGAACAAAAAAGGTGAAACAAACAGAAAACGTTGTAGATTTTGTTCCCAAAAGAAAATTCGGAAAATGACATTGTACCGTTGTGAAGGATGTCCTGAACAACCTGGATATTGTGTGGGAGATTACTTTGATGTTACCCATAAATAACATTTTTACTATTTTTGTTTTAGATTGTTCTGTTTCGTTTTATGTTTATTGGAAAAATGATTATCTTTTTATTGTATTAGTTTATTTTATTTTGTACTTTGTTGCAACACAAATATTTTCCTGTTTTTGTTATTTTATTGGGAAAAGTGCTATTCTTGTACTATTTTTATTTTAATCTTAGAGTTCAAATATTTTATTTACTGATTAACAAAATAAAGATTTTCTTAGCATCCTTTACAGTTTCTTCTACACAAATTGTGGCCTAAACCATATAATAATGTATTTGTTAGGGATCCGTGCTGACGAGCACTGCATAGACAATTTTTTGACCAGTGCGCATTGCACGGATCCGTGACACATGTCAAAATTGACATCTGAGTAATAATTTTACATCCCTTAATCCAAAAAAGACTTTTTTAATAACTTTTTTTTACAAAAACAAATAGCCACTTCTGGGCATGTCTTAAATCAAAATGTAGCAGTGAAAGGGTTAAAAAAGGTATTACACTTTTTAAAATAAGTGAAACAAATGTGTCTCTTGTATTACTTACTTGCCAATCTGGACATAATCCAGGAGCTACAGCATCAACCAAAGCACCGACTGCTTTTCCACTGTTCCAGTCTGTTGTGAAGTTTTTTATAGGTAAATCTGGAAGCTTTGTTTGAATCCAGTTCATCAGCCTATAAAGTAATAAAATCAATCAATTTACTTCCTACACACTTTTGACTACAAAACCCGAAATAATAAACTACAATGACGTAAATACAAAAGAAGACCAAGAACACTTTCCCAGATCAAGTAACAATATCCTTTGACATTTATTTTAACACCTATAAATTATGAAAGACTTAAAATATATTTTTGTAGTTGCCAGTCTCTACAAAGCACAACTGTTCAATAATCAAACCATGTCCAGTTTACATATGTACGATATACTTCAGTATACATTATATATATATATATATATATATATATATATATATATATATATATATATATATATATATATATAAATATTATATAATACGTAATTTTTACGTATATATTCTACAATTTTGAAGATATATTGTAAAAGGTACGTTTTAATGCGAAAAGAAATGAAACTTTAAAATTTTCCCCCAAATGGAACACTAAACCTAAAATATGTTCTATCTTGTGTTATTGTTACATTATTAAAAGTATTAGTTTGTAGGAGTAGATATTTAACTTGTTCTATTTCTTCTTACTACCAATTTAATCATTCCGCCATGTGTAACTAATGTGCCCATTGCAGATGTTTCCTTTTATGTCATTCCTTTATCAACCAATCCTCAACATACACTGTTTACATTGTGTACTATAAAACAATTTAAACTAATTTAAACAGACAAACTATTAGTTGGTGTTCGACCTATGTTGGTTAATCATTTGTTAGTCTGTTTTTTGTGCTGCAAAAAAGTGGATTTTAACCAGTCCGTATTTTCTCTATTCTATAGATATCGTTAATAAAATCAGCAAGTATTAGAATGTGTCTTTATTTAGTAGTATAAGAGTAATATCCCGTTTTGTAATCTTGGACCTACCGGGTGTGCCAAAAGAAGCGGTAAGATCAAATATTATGCGAAATTCAAATCGGATCGAAAAACATAAAAAACTGTATCCACCTATAGGGGTTTAACTTCCCCCATTTTTTATTGCAGTTTTGGATTCCTCATGATAAAATAAGCAAATTTTATTTGAAACACTTTTGTCGAATTGGTAACAGATGACGATATCCCAGAATAAACGATTTATACTGATCCCTGGATATTATATTGCTTAGTTATTAAGTTATTAATTTTTGTATTTTGGGGACGATTTTCGAAGTGAAAATCGAAACGTCAATAAAGATCTCAAAGTTGAACCCCCCCTCCCTATCCCCAGGAAGTATTGGTGAGGGGTTGTATTTGTTGTCATTGGATAGATTTTTGAAAAATAGTAAACACCTGTTTTAGTTTTTAATCTAACAGTGTATTTCTCGAAATATTAAACTGTTTCCATAATTTTCTTAGGACAGATAAATCATATTTTCCGAATATCTTATCAATCAACAATTCGAAAAAATGTCTCGAATAAAAGTTACTTATCTTTGCATAAGAAATACACATTCTGCGATAAAAAATAGGTGTTTCCATTTAAGATTTTATAGCTAACCCCTGCCCCACCCCCGGGTGAGGTGTGCGGGATTCAGTTTACTGTTATTCGATAGATTTTTTAAAAATATTGGAAGTTTTCAGTTTTTCGATTTAATATAAATTTTTTCTGGGGCTATATCTAAATCTATTAAAATAAATCTTGTTCCATATGTTCAAGTCTTTTGTAATTGCTTCTCGTTCTCAGCCAGAATTACTATATCATATGTACACAAAAGTGTGAACATCTTTACGATATGTAACAATAAAACACTGAAAACTTTGTTTTCAATCTTCCACAAAATTTATTTTAAATCTTATCACTACAGCTGTTTCGGCTGATAGCCTTTCTCAAGTGATCTATTTTGGCTTGGGTTTAGAAATTTATAGTCTCTAATGAAATAGGTTGAGGAGGGGAGAACTGTTTGTCTCAAGTTGGTCATTCAGAATTATATCTGTGTTTTTTAATTTGTTAATTTCCATAGATTCTAACAAATATAGCTTAAGGCCTTTATTTTGAATGTGAAGAATTTTAAATTTGTCATTAAAAGAATGATTATGATCATCTAGAAGGTGAAGTGCCTATGTCAAATCTGTTTTTCTATTCTATGTTCTGCTACTCGTTTATCAAAGTTTCTACCAGTTTGACCGATGTAAGTTTTTGGGCAGTCGCCACATTGAAGTTTGTACACACCACTATTTAAGTGTTTTTTATTTTGGCTCTTGTTATTTTTAATATATTTGCCTAGGTTGTTATTTGTTCGGAAAGCTGGTGTTATTCCTTTCTTTTTATGTGTTTGGCAATTTTTGTTGTTATTTTGCCTGTATATGTAATCGAGCAGAAGGTACTGGGTTTTTTCTCTGGTGGTGGAAATACTAATTTCAGGGCTTTCTTGTGTAGTTTTTGATTTAACATTTTATTAATTGTTTGTTCGTTGTATCCGTTGTTTACTGCTATTTGCCTTCTTCTTAACATGCCATACACCAAAGTGCGTAGGCGACTATCTCATTACTAGAATTCTGTTCTTGGCGGCGTGACACAGCTCACCTGTATTGTGTATTCCTGTCCATTCTTTAATATTCCTTAACCAGGACAATTGTTTGCGGCCGGCTCCTCTCCTACCTTCGATCTTCCCTTGTAGGATTAACTGTGGTATTTCATATTTTGCTCCTCTCAATATGTGCCCAAGGTAACCAATCTTGCGTTTTTTAATTAATTCAAAGAGTTCTCTTTCCACGCCGGCTCTATTAAGGACGTCATCGTTTCGAACTCTATCCACCCAAGGTATGCGCATCATTCTTCTCAATGACCACATTTCAAATGCTTCAAGTTTGTTGATAGATGTTTTTTTTCAAAGTCCACGTTTCCATGCCATAAAGCAAGATGGACCATATGTAGCACTTGACCATTCTGTAGCGTATTTCGAAGTTTAGGTGTTGATTACATAGAAGCGGTCTGAATTTCACAAAAGCTTGTCTTGCCATTTGTATTCGGGTTTTTATCTCGTGTTGTGGATCCGATTGGTCATTGATTGTGGTGCCAAGGTATTTAAAAGTTTTCACGCGATTTATACGATTGTCACCTATGCATAATATCGGGTTTTCTGGAGGGTTTCTGCTAATGACCATATATTTCGTTTTCAAAATGTTGATTTTGAGGCCATATTTTTTACCTATGCTATTCACCCTATCAAGTAATAACTGCTGATCTTCCAAATTATCAGTTATAATCACTGTGTCGTCCGCATAGCGTAGGTTGCTAATTGGTATGCCGTTCACCTTAATGCCTAATTCCGTATCTTCTAATGCTTCTGCAAATATATTTTCAACATATAAATTAAAAAGCATCGGAGAGAGTATGCAGCCTTGGCGGACACCTTTCCGGATTTCCGGCTATTTGCCTAATTATATTTAATTCTGTCTTAAAGTTGTCTTTTGACATCGGAATTTCTGTTAATCTATGTAACATACGATGATAAGCTATGTTTATGTTGTGTTGGATGGGGTGATGAATTGTGTATAGTCGTGTCAGTATGGGTAGGTTTGTGAAATATGGAGAAGTCATGTTTGTTTTAAAGTCTGCTAATTTTTAAATCTAAAAAATGTATGCATTGATTGTGTTCTGTTTGTATTGTAAATTCAATATGACTATGAAGTGAATTAATATACGATAAAAATTGGTCCAGTTACCCGTTAGTTCCTGTAAAACATACCATTACGTCGTCTACGTATCTCCACCAATAGAAAAACTGTTTGAATACGGGATGTTTTGAAATCTTTGTTTCTAGATGATCCGAAAAGATGATTTCAAAACATCCCGTATTCCAAAATAAAATCCCGAGCCAAAATAAAAAACACTTAAATAGTGGTGTGTACAAACTTCAATGTGGCGACTGACCAAAAACTTACATCGGTCAAACTGGTAGAAACTTTGATAAACGAATACCAGAACATAAAAGGGCTTTCAATAATAGAAAAAGAGATTTGACATACGCACTTCACCTTCTAGATCATAATCATTCTTTTAATGACAAATTTAAAATTCTTCACAATTAAAATAAAGGCCTTAAGCTATCTTTGTTAGAATCTATGGAAATCAACAAATTAAAAAACACAGATATAATTCTGAATGACCAACTTGAGACAAACAGTTCTCTCCTCCTCAACCAATTTCATTAGAGACTATAAATTTGTAAACCCAAGCCAAAAATAGATCACTTGAGAAAGGCTATCAGCCGAAACAGCTGTAGTGATAAGATTTAAAATAAATTTTGTGGAAGTTTGAAAACAAAGTTTTCAGTGTTTTATTGTTACATAAAATGAATTTCCATCAAGTAACGGTCGAATCCATCAATCTTTACGATAATAAACTCCGCACAGCAATAGCATTACAGTAGGCGCCAGTTACGAATATCCAGCCCAGCGCAAATCCTTATCTTCGTACCGATTCGATCCGAGCGCCGTGTTTACATATTTATCCACGCTGTCAGTAACGCAGCGGAAGCCATTCGGTGTCATTATACCCAATTATTTAAAAATCATAATTACGCCACTGTACACTTTTTCGGATACAGTCAGCACTCGCACATGCGCGAGGTTGGATCTTCCTATGTGGCGTTTATAGTAGGTACCAACGGGTGAAGATAGCACCCAGCTCCCTATACATTAGTTTCTCAATCGTTCTCCCAATAAACATTGATGAATCTTCCCCCCTGGATAGTAAAATCACCGGAGTTTGTATCTTTTCTTACTTAATGCGGTAAACGGAATACTCCTCCTCCTAAGTCCTAATCCCTTTTGGTATTTAGTGACACCATCAGGATTGACAGTGATGACAGTTTTTTCACGATTTCCCTCCATCCTTACCTGTCCTGGGGTAGTTGTTCGGCTTCATGTAACCCTTGGTTAATCAATATTTTTATTTGATCTACCCAACGGCTTGCAGATCTTCCCCTAGGTCTCTTTACTTCAACTCTACCCTCGACTATTAGTTTTTCCATCGTACCTGTTCTTTTAGCAATGTGTTCCAAATACTGCAAATATCTCTGTTGTATTTGCTTAAGCAATCTATCCTTTACTTTAAAGTTGTTCTAATATCGATACGTTAGTGCCATGATCAATCCAGGATATTCTTAACATGCGGCGGTATACCCACATTTCAAAACCATCTAGTTTATTTTTATCAGCTTCCTTTAAGGTCCACGTTTCAGATGCATATGTGGCTATGTAAAAAATGAGTGCCCTTACCAGCCTTAGTTTTGTGTGTATTGTTATGTTAGAATTTTTCCAAATTGTTACCAGTTTTATCATAGCTGTTGTAGCAATAGTCAACCTTCTACGTATCTCTCTATCACACCCTCCGTCATTTGTTATTAGGGACCCCAGGTATATGAAACTATTTACTACTTCAAAGCCCCCAATTTTTTTAATGTGTTAAAGATTATTCCGAGCTCTGTCTACTATCATGATCTTTGTCTTACTCCTATTTACCTTTAGTCCATATGTTTTGCTATTCTCCTCCAGACATCTCATTATGTCTTCCATTTCTTCTTGATTTGCCTTGATTATTTAAGTGTCATCCACATATCTCAAGTTACTGATTTTTTGACCTCCTACTGATATTCCACCCTTCCATCCGTCTAGTACCTTTCGCATATGTTCGCTGTAGATATTAAATAGAATTGGGGAGATTATGCATCCCTGCCTGACACCTGCCTCTGTTTTGAAATGATCGGAATGGGTGTTGTTTATTTTTACTATGCACTTATTATTTTCATATAGACTTCTAATTAGTTGAATTAAGTGGTGGGGTGTTCCCATTTCCGCTAGCAAGGACCATAGCTGCTGCCATTTGACTTTATCGAAGGCCTTTGTGTAATCCACGAAGCACATAAGCATAGAAGTATTGAATTCAAGAGTTTTTTCGCTTAGCTGTCTGACATTAAGGATATGTTCTCCGGTGCCTTTTCCTGGGACAAATCCCGCTTGTTCTTTTGATATCTAAGGCAATAGAAAAGCTTTTAGTCTTTTATCTATTTCATGAAGTAGAACCTTGCTTGCATTGGATATTAGGGTTACCCTTCTGTAGTTGCTGCAATCTAACGGAGTTCTTTTTTTAAATATAGGGATGAAAGTGGATGTTGTCCAGTCGTTGGGCCACTCACCGGTTCCCCAAATCTTTTTGCAGATCATATCTTCTTCTTCTTCAAGTGCCGTCTTCGTTCCGAAGTTTGGCTATCATCAAAGCTATGCGTATTTTTGATGCTGCAGATCTAAACAGTTGGTAATTGGTGCAATTGTACCATTCTCTCAAGTTTTTCAACCATGAATGCCTTCTTCTTCCTATAGATCTCTTTCCCATTATCTTTCCCTGTATAATCAATTGCAGCAACTGGTATTTATCTCCCCTCATAACATGTCCCAAATATTGTAGTTTGCGCTTTTTAACAGTAAGTATCAGCTCTTTCTCCTTCCGCACTCTCCGCAAAACCTCCACATTTGTTACTTTCTCTGTCCAGGGTATTCTTAATATTCTACGATACATCCACAACTCAAATGCTTCTATCTTTTTGGTATCGATCTTTTTCAATGTCCATGTTTCCATCCCGTAGAGGAGAACTGACATAACGTAACATCTCAAAAGGCGAATTTTAAGTTTTAGACTTAGATCTCTTCCGCAGAACACCTTTTTCAATTTAGTAAATGTGGCTCTAGCTTTCTCTATTCTGGTTCTGATTTCTTCAGAGCAATCATTATTTTCGTTGATAACAGTTCCCAGGTAATTATATCTTCTTACACGTTCGATTCTTTGATCATGCACGGTTATGTCAGGGAAGTTTTGTGGTGATTTAGATATTAGCATTATTTTTGTTTTGCTTATGTTAAGTGATAATCCGTGTTCTTCACTGCATTCTACTATTTTGTTAATTAGTATTTGAAGATCTTCCCAAGTTTCTGCGATTAGTACCGTGTCATCGGCATATCTCAAGTTGTTTATTCGGATGCCATTTATCTTAATACCTATATTTTGATCCGAAAGTGCTGTGTTTATAATGTCTTCGGAGTATAGATTGAATAAGGTCGGTGAGAGTATACAACCCTGTCTTACGCCTTTCTTGATCTCGATTTCCTCCGTTGTCTCTTGCTCTATTCGGATATTTGCTTTCTGGTTATAGTAAATCTTAGAGATAATTCTAATGTCCCTTTTATCCAAGTTTTTTTCTACTAGCAGTTTCATTAAGTGATCGTGACGAACTTTATCAAACGCTTTGTGTAATCAATGAAGCACATATATATATCTTGGTTTATATCTAGACATCTTTGGCATATGACGTTAAGTGCAAATGGTGCTTCTCTTGTTCCAAGCCCGTTCCGAAATCCGAATTGAGTATTACTGATATCTGCATCTAGTTTTCTGTTAATTCTTGAGTGGATTACTTTGATGAATACTTTTAATGTATGACCCATTAAGCTTATAGTGCGGTAGTCAGTGCACTGTTTTGCATTTGCCTTTTTTGGTAAGGTTACAAAAGTTGAAAGTAGCCATTCCTTTGGTATTTCTCCTCTTTTGTAGAGGCAGTTAAAAAGGTCGAGTAGAATATTCGTTCGCCTTCCACAAGCTTAAGAAGTTCTGATGTGAGCCCGTCTGGACCCGGTGATTTACCATTTTTCATTATTTTTATAGCGTATAATAGTTCTTCTTTAGTTATTTCTGGTCCTTCGTCGCCTTGTAAGTTATCTATATTAGGTTCTTGTCTTTCATCGTCGAACAATTCTTCTACATAGTTCTTCCAGGTCCTAAGCTTTTCTTGTAGACGGCTATTATTTCACCATTTGCGTTGCATAGAAGATTGGGATGTTTTCGTTTTTGTGTACCTGTCAGTTCCTTTATCTTTTTATGTAAGTTAAAAGTGTCATGTTTGAGATGTAGTTCTTCGGTTTCCTCGCATTTTCTTGTATAAAAATTTTCCTTTGCAGTTCTTATTTCTTTTCTGATTTGTTTGTTTACTTCATTATATTTTTGGCTGCATTTTCCCTTTAACTGTCTTCGCTCTTCCATGAGACCTAAAATTTTTTCTGTTATCCATTCTTGTCCTTTTTTCTGTTTCTCTTTGGTAGCATTTTCTGGGCAGGTTTTATTATTGCGTCTTTTAAATCTTGCCATTTGTCTTCTACATGCGTGTTCTCTGTCTTTGTAGAAAGCATTCGTAAGTTATCATTGATATGTTATTTTAAATCTTCTTTAATTGTTGGATCTTGTAAGCGGCTGGTATCTATGTGATCTATTTTTGTTTTATTTGAAGGTCTTTTGAGTCTAATGTGTACCCGCGCTATCAGGGGGTTATGATCTGAAGAAACATCTGCGCCTGGATAAGCCTTAACTGATCTTATACAGTTTCTGTATCGCTCATTTATTAAAATATAATCTATCTGATTCCTAATTGTTTTTTCCCTAGTGTGTTGAGGGGACGTCCATGTGTACAGTCTTCGTTTGGGTAGCTTAAAGAATGTAGCAGATCATATGCATAACATATACTCCAACATCTCCAGTCTCTTTAAAAACTTTTGCGGTGATTTGGTCTGCGCCAGGAGATTTTCTATTTTTCAACTTTTTGATTGCTTTTTCTACCTCTGACTTTAGAATGTTTGGTTCTCTCTCTGCAGTGAACTCATCGTGTTTTGCATTCTGGAGATCATCTGCATATAGACGTTAACAATATTTTCTCCATACCTCCGCAATCCCTTTCTCGTTATTTATAATATGTTGGTTTTGGTCCATTATTTTTTGTGTGATTGGTTTAAATTCCTTGGATAGATATCGGACTTTGTTATATAGCTCATGTGATTCATAACGGTTTGCATGTCTCTCTAATTCTTCGCATTCTTCATTTCTTTTTATCATCTATACATGCTCTTTTAATTTCTCTATTTAACCTTGCTAATTCTTTTTTGTTGCTGTAATAATTAAAGTACATAATCTTATTTTATTCCTAATATCCATTTCACACAATTCATTATTATGTCTATAATAAAATTTAGTAGATTCAGTTAATTCCATTTCACATAATTTTTCATATTAATGTTTTAGTTCATAAAAAATCAGAACTATGATATTTATTATACTAAAACAATTTTTCTTGGTAAGTTTTCAGGTTAAGCTTGTTAATAAAATGATGGTTACCTCGCTCTATCCATCTATAGGGAAATTGATTGTTCAAATAATTTTGGACCACCCAGGGAAAAATATGTTAGAGCGCCATTTTACCTAACCACACATCTCTTCTTTGGTTTAATGGTAACTCTTCCAGTTCATCAAACAGGGTAATTTGAAAAAATTCCAAATACGAATTACCGTTGAAATTTGCAGGTAATTCAAAGTGACCTATAAAAGTATCTAAACATCTAAAAATTCCACACCAAAAATTTAGTGTGCTTCTCTGACGGCATGTGCATTTTCATAACACAAATGTGACAATTTCTCCGCGCCTACGTGCGAAAGTGGCTTCATCAGTAAAAAGAATATTGCTAACGAAATTGTTATTTGTATTTGTCCGATCTGGACAAATACAAATATTGCATAATATTTGATGAGAGGGAAAAGAAAGTATCTATCCTTACAGCACGCCTCTTGTAACAGCGGAAAACTATCTTTTAACACTAGTTAAAGTATCCTAACATATGTAAACTGTTTGTCAATTTGAACAAAAAATATTGAAAGGTGTTAAAACAATGGGCTAAAATAATTTTAGAATATCTTTTATCAAAGTCTTTGAAGGTTTCTCCAGTTACTGTATGGACAATTCTTAATAAAACACCCTGTATATGTAAAAAACTGTTGTTAATTTAATGATTTTTGTACTCTAACTTAATTCATTGCACTTGTGTAACTCACGGGCTAAATAAAATTGCAGAAAAAATAAAAAATCTGCTTCTGTTGGTAAATGATCCGTTGAGGATGCAGATATATAAAGGAATACTTCCCAGTTCCCTTGCCACCTAAAAACCAGTAATTACAAGGTGAGGAAAATGGCTCAAACCTCAAAGTAGTCATTTATTACTTTGAACACTACAATGAAATAGAGTAATTTCAGGATTTGATGATGATATTTCTAACGCCATTATAGTATATGATATAACAGAGAAAGAAGGTCAACAAGAAAATAATATGATAAATAGTGATTACACTTCGTAGACAATAAAATTGATTTTGAATTAACTGTATATTGCGTTACTTACTACGGATACATGTTATAACTTATTTTAAATTAATTGTTTGTGTTACCTTTGTTTTGGTGTGGGTTCTGTGCCATTGTTTAAATCGTCTTCTCCTTCCCACATCGGCAGAGATATTGAATAATGTAAAATTAATGTCCATATTAATCCTAATATTAATTTTAGTTTGCAGTCTACTATGTGGCTAGAATCTGAAAAAAAAAGTATATTATTATTTTACATCAAGTCTAAATTTCAATAAAAATGCACTTCATTAAAAATAGCTAGCAATTCAGATAACCTTACATCGGATGGCAAAAACAATAAATTTAAATCTAACTAGGATCTATTCGATAAGGCTCACTCAGTGGTATCCCATTAAAAACACAACAAAGCAGCGTCCTTTGTGGTAAAGAAATCATTTTGCTTTATCGGTAGCATTATACCAAGTTAAATCAAAAACAGTTTGCTTGTTGTGCTATCAAATTGACTGCATGTACTATTAAAGTTTGTTTTGCGTAACATAAGAGTAAATATTTGAATAATTCATAAATTCCCAAAGTAATGTATATAAAAAAATTCGCGAATAGGATGAGTAATAATATTCTAGTTAAAAATTATTAACCGAAAAAATAATCTAAGTTAAATCGCCATTTTAATATTTGGTATAAATTTTTGTAAAAAAAATTGATTTCAAGGTTCCTACTATCATCATTTTAATCATCATAACATTAATTAAATATCATGGATGATGATTAATTAATTTTATCAATTAATATAGTGTAATTAATCAATCAATATGTTTAGGTATTATCTTCAATAACAGTATATTTTATATTCCCATATAGGAATTATCAGCTTCGAATTACCGCTCAGGCAAGAATCTTCCCAGGTTTTTGGGAAAGTTCTAAGTAGTTAAGTAAGGCTAAGTTCATATTGGTAAGTCGTTTGAAATAAACAGTGGACTGAAACAAAGAGACGCGCTGTCACTTCTTCTTTTTAATATAATCCTGGAAAAAGTAGTAAGAACCGCACAAATTATAGTGTATTTTTATGTATGAGAGAGTAATAAAACAATAAATTATGTATGCAAATCCCTAAACTGTTGATACAGGTGACTCAATGAAAAACAGATATTTGTCAACAAGTTTACAGAAGTATATAGGAAAACAATTTTAAATTGAGTATGACCACCAGGTATAAAGGTTGGAGCAGAATAGAATACAATAGTTGTGAGGGTTACTAATCCCTAAATAAGGTTGCCAGTGTCGGAGTGATGGAGGTTAACAGGTACTAATGAATTTGCAAGAAATGTAAGATGTTTATTTTATTGGTTATATATAACCAATAAAAGTTTAATAAGTACCTACCTATTTGCAAAATAAAGTTTAATTCTTTAGATAAAATAAAAACGTTTTATTTCATCTGAAATGAGTGCATTCCACGAAGTACGGGTTTCAACAATCAAACATTTAATTCTTTAATTCCAGGAATCTACGACAGTAATTGACTAGATAATTACCTTCTAAACTTATTCCACAGAAAAATGTGATAGTGGGTTTTTCCATTTTGTAGGAAGGTCCAAGTGGCGTATTCAAAATTCTTAACAGTTCACTAAAAGTAGGTACTTCAGTTGCAAGGTGCAGTTTATTGTGTATACTAGTGTTATGGAAAATTTGGAAGTGCCGTGTAAACGCCGAAAAATTGGTCATTTAACAGTTAATGAAAAAACATTAATATTTAATTGTTTTAAATCATTTACAGACAAACGTTTATGTGAAAGTGTTGATGAGACCGTTGAGTTAGTTAGCAGTACACTTGGTGTTGGGAAATCTACGATTTACAGAGTTATTAAAGAAGAGAAATTTGGTAGTTTTCAAATGCCACGTAATGCTCCAGGGAAACCAAAATTTCAAATAGAATATCATTTTAAAGAAGGACTTCGACGGAAAGTGCATGAATTCTTCTTTAGACAAGAATTTCCAACATTGGATAAAGTTCTTGTCTCAGTTCGAGATGATAAGGATTACCCAGAAATGAGTCGAAGTACGTTATGGAAACTTTTAAAAGAAATAGGCTTCCGCTGGAAAAAGAATCCCAGAAAATCTATTTTATTAGAAAGAAGCGATATTGTCATATGGAAAAGACATTTTCTAAGAACCATAAAGGAAATGAGAAACCAAAAAAGAAAAATATTTTATCTTGATGAAACATGGATCAACGAGGGTCATACATCAAATAAATTTTGGCAGGATGAAAACTGTTACAAGTCAAAGGCACGCTTTTGTAAATAACTTATCTACTGGTTTAAACCCACCATCAGGAAAGGGACGCAGGCTGATAATAGTACACATTGGCAGTTCAGACGGTTTTGTTGAAGGTGGTTTATTAACTTTTAAATCAACTCGTACCGGTAACTACCATGAAGACATGAACGCTGATGTCTTTCAAGAATGGTTCGAACAAATGATAGATCTTCTTCCTAAGAACTGTGTAATAGTAATGAATAATGCAAGTTATCACTCCAGACTTATAGAAGGACTGCCCACAACCAAGTGGTTAAAAAAAGACTTGCAGAATTGGCTGAGTTCAAACAATATTACGTACCATCCCGGATCTATAAGAAAGGAACTTTATTCGTTGTGTGCCCTTCATAAAGAAAAATTTAAAAAATACGAAATTGATGAAATTGCCAAAAATCGTGGAATGACAGTACTTAGGAATTAAACCCGATTGAACTGGTATGGGCACAGATAAAGAGTGAAGTTTCAAGAAAAAATACCACTTTTAAAATTCATGATGTTAAACAGTTGATTTTGTAGGCCGTAAATAATGTAAAACCTGAAAACTGGGAAAAGGCAATAAATCACACTATTAAAGAAGAGGAAAAAATGTGGAAGCTGGACAATATTACTGATAAAATGATCGAGCCAGTTATTATAAATCTTGGTTCTGAAAGTTCATCTTCTGAATCTAATTTGGATTTGTAACAAGTAGCTGTAAGTTTTATATTAATATTTTTATTCATCTATTTAACATACCTTAGACGGTTTTAAAAACTCTTTTTCTCTTTTGTAATTTTTAAAAACTAAAAAAAAATGTGAATTTTTTAAAACCCTTTTTAATGTAGGCCAGTCAGTTCTAATATAGTGTGTGATAAAAGAGGTCACATTTGTTTACATACACATAACACTTTATAACACTGAAATAATTCATTTATTTTTTACAATTATTCAAAGTAATTTTTCAATTAATCTTGAGCACGCCTATGGAGTGGTCGAAGGTACCAGTTAAAATTATGCTAATTACTCTCTCGTTCATAAAAATAAACTATAGAACAGAACTACTGACAGTAAATGGACCAAAATTACTACTAGCATACGCGGATGACATTGACATTGTAGGAAATACCGTCACCAATGTAAAAGAAACCTTCAATAAATTAGAGAGAGAGAGAGGCAAAAAATACCGGTCTAAGGGTCAATCAAGAGAAAACCAAATATATGTGCATTAACAGACAAAAGAGACGAGATAGAATAGGACAAAATGTAACAATAGACCCCTATAACTTTGAAAGAGTGGAGAGTTTTAAATATCTCGGAGCGACTATCACCACAGATAACGATATCACGGAAGAGATAAAAGGGAGAATTCAGGCAGCAAACAGATGTATGTATAGCCTCTACACGAACATCAAAAATCAGGATATATAAAACAGTAATTAGACCGGTGCTCATGTATGGGTGTGAGACGTGGACGCTGGCAAAAGCAATGGAAAGTAAACTCAGAAGCTTTGAGAGAAAAATCCTCAGAAAGATCTTCGGTCCCTATCACGATCCGAATACTAACCAATACCGAATGAGAACAAATGCCGAGGTCAAACAAATGTATAGTGCTAGCGAAATAGTCCAAGAAATTAAATCCTAACGTCTAAGATGGGCTGGCCATGTTCATAGGCTCCCTAATAACCGCCTTACCAAGTTAATCTGGGAAGAAGTCCCGACAGGGAGAAGGCCCTTAGGACGTCCACGAATGCGATGGAGAGATAATATATGGTCAGATTTGAGAACAATGGGGCTACCCACTGACTTAAACATCATGGACGACCGTTCGAGATGGAAGCAGGTTGTGCAGTCAGCCAAGACCCACCCCGGGTTGTAGTGCTACCAGAAGAAGAAGAAGTTCATATTGGCGATGTTAAGGGTTTCCAAGTTACCTAATCAGATCAGTTACCTATATCAGAATCTGTAAATTTTGCACAAGTTTAGAGAGAGAGCAATTCTAATGCAGATATGGCAAAAAATTTGGTCTTACTAAAAAATAAAAAGATTTAACAAGAAATGTAAAATAAATTTCACATTATTACCAGTAAATGACCGTTTTACAGTGTAATATTCCTCGTCACGACGGATTTGCTTAAAAATTTGGACTCTTACCCTTTACTTCACTTTTGGACTTGAGCCCAGGCAGGGTTGCTTTCACTTGGGGCGTGAAAGCCACCCCTTCTTGGGGGTGAAAAAACAAATCATTTTTCAAATTAAAAACCTCGCTTTCAGACGGTTTTTCACAAATCACTTTAGCCTATAAAGAACAAAAAAAATTGGTGTACTTAGGAAGTCTGTAGACCCAGTAGAAGCACAGTTACAGCTCATGAAAAGTAGGTTCTTATTTGTCAAATTCCAAATCGAATATTTCAACGTAAAATAACCAAAAATGAAGCACTTTTCGTGGAAAACTTATCAAAGCTTTTTAAAAGTGTTTTAAAAATATTTATTTTTGTTTTTTTTTTTTAGTTTCCAGCATTAAAACTAGAGATTTAAAGATTTTTGTAAAAACATCGTGAAAATTACGCCCCAATTAGCACCCCAAATAAAATTAATCGTTATCGCTTTATAATTTACTTTATTTGTGTATTGTTTATAATATGATCTGTAAGTTTGACCGGTTCAAAGTGTTTATTTAAAAAAAATGTTTTTAAAGTAAAAGAAAGTTTTTTTTTAAATTTTGAAAAAAATGTATTAGTTACTAATATGTATGTATGTATTACTAATAGTAATGTAGTATAAGTTTATACTGCTGTAGTTTTTTGTGACTGTTTTTATCTCCTTTTTTTGAAAAGTAGAATTATTTTGCTAGTTCTCAATTCTTCCGGTATTTTCTTGTGTTTTACAATTTTTTTAATTTTTGTGTTATTACTACTCCACAATATTAAAGTTATTCGTTTTGTATTTCGTCTTTACCTGTAGCTTTCTTTTGTTCTTCAGCTTTTTAAGTGTTTTCCGAATTAACTATTGTATTTATATTAAACTCTTCATTTGTGGTTATTCCTGGTGTTTTAGGTTCTAGTGTGATTTGTTTTTCCTCTGCATAGAGCTGTTTTAGAAAGTCAATCTATGTATCCTTTCCTATATGTTTTGGATATATTACTTCCTTTATCTCCATTCTTTGTCCTCTTATAAAGCGCCATATTTCTTTTTGCAGGCCATAAAAATCGTGTTCAATTTTTTCGTAAAACGTTCCCAATGATCATTTTTTACCTCTTTCTAGTGAATATCCCTGCTATACAAAAGCGACCAGCTCTGAAACCATTTTGATCTTTATATTCTTTAACTTGTTCTTGGATTGTAAATTTACTGTATTACGATTAACAATCTAAAATATATTTCAACAGAATTTACTAAGGAGCATAAATTAAAACACACAGTCCTAACTTATTTAGATCCATATTTATTACTAGGCCAATTAAAATGCTTACATAAATAATTGTTGTGCTGACAATGTAACTACATACGTGAGCAGGTTTGACAAATAGCGAAAAATTTGTTACTTTAGCAACATTTTTAGAGTCAAGGTCAATTCACTTTTTAATTAAAAAACATTCAAATGATGTCACAGCTATATAATTTGGAATAAAACCTATTGAGCTAGGAATCATACTGTTATATGCATCTACAAAACAGAAGTTATACCATTCTAGATAATTATTTTTGTACTTTTGTATTTTTCTTGATTATGTTTCAATCATATCGTAATGTAATCATTATACAAATCTTTGTAAATGGGCTTTCTTACCTCTAATTTTTCTCTATGGCTCTTCTGGCAAGAAGTGTTAAATATTGCTACTCCTGCAATTTGGAAAAAAAACTGTCCAGAGATACGAAAAGTTAATAGAAGAATGTTGGATGTTAACATTCATCATAACTATCATTTACAATCCAAATGAAGATACCGACGACAGTGATTATGAGTATCAATCTAATTCTTCCCGGAAAGAAAAATTTTGAGTGTTATTGTTATCAATTTTATTAGTGCTATTATTTTATTTAAAACCGTATTTCAGCTTGTCTTCGACAGTGCTTCAATTATTGGAAAAATTTGCTATTAACTTTCTCAGCACACTAATTCAAAATAGTCGCAGATTCGTAAAATATACTGTAGATTCTGAGTTAAAGTTATAATCAAAATTTGACAGGCTTCTAAAAGCCTCACAAAGTGGAAGTGAGTTCTTGAGTCTACATATAGATTAGGTAAATCTTCTTCCTTCAGTTTGTTGATGTTTGAGAAGAGACTAGAGTTACAATATCTTATATTAATAAAAAAAACTTTTCGCTGAGGTATTCTCTTCTATAGTACAAGGGATTACGGTAAAAATATTTGATAATTACTTACATTAGAAAGGCTAGTCGCATTGGTCTAAAATTTGAACAATGCATTGTGGTTTACTTTTTATTCACTTTACAATCTATACATTTTTCCCCGTGAGCTATGGTTTTTCTGTGTTTTTCATTGAAAAAACTGATATTATAAACTGATAAATAATGATATTGAGTATCATTTCAGTTTTCTGCATCTAAGGGATTCATACAACTGTTAAAGAACAACAAGGATTCATACAACTTTTACTGTTAAAGAAAATTATTAAAATATTTTGTGTTTTGGAAGCGATTTACACACGCAATTGACTTTTTTCCCTTAAAAAGTTTCTTCTATTTTCAAGGGGTAGCTCAGTGGCTTCAACATATAAGGGTTGTATAGGGGTTGATCTCATAACACCCAAACATACCCTCATAATAGAATTTTGAAATGTGTAAATTTTTCTTAAAAGGTTCTTGAAGCCGGAACAATAAAGAATAGCACCGTAATCTAGAATAAATCGTATATAAACGCGATAAAACAACAAGGATGTTTCTACATCGCAACCCCAACTCGTTTAAGTTGTCATTCTGAGGAAATTGCTGCTTTTGTTACATCTATCAAGCATGTACTCTATCTTTTGTCTCCAAGTTAACTTATTATCCAAAAAACGCCTAGATATTTGACATGATTTTGAAGCTTAAAACATTGATCGTTTAGAATGATATTTTCATTTGTAGAAATGTTATGTCTTGTGAAGATAGATATCACTGATTTTTCTATAGATAAATTGAGAACATTCTCTAAGAACCATGAAAAAAGGGATTCACATACTTTGCTAAGGCTTTGCATACATGTTTCATATTTTTTGTTTTCTGTATAGATGCAGAAATCGTCGACATACTGCACGATTTTGAATGAACTGTTATTTATTTGGATGTTATGTATGTCAGAGCTGTATAAATCGAATAAGATTGGAGATAAAACTGAGCCTTGTAGTATACCTTGATAATTATATCGAGGTCAAATTAGCTTGTTATTATAATCTCTTACATAGATGATCCTCTTTGTGTAAAATCCAATTATTGTATCCACGAATGCAATTGGCATATTAAATAAATTAACCATTTTATTTCTTAAAGTTGACAAGCAAACTGATTCTTATGCTCCCTCAATATCCAATAATAGTCCTGTTAAATAGTTGTTTGTAGTTAAGTTATTTTGTACATCTACTACAATGGTTATTAGAGCTTTAGTGTTCCAAAGCTTCTTTTATATCCAAACTGATTTTCTGGTAGCAAATTATTTTTTTGTAACCACCAATCCAGTTTAAATTTTATGAGTCTCTCTAGAGTTTTAAAAACACAGGAAAGTAACGATATTTGTCTGTATGAATCTGCAATATTTGGATCTTTACCGGACTTTAGGATAGGAACAACAATGGCGTTTTTAAATGAATCAATAACGATGTTATTTTGAATAATATCATTAAATACCCGTAACAGTAGATCTTTAGCGTCTCTTGGTAGGTTGATTAACATAGGGTATTTGATTTGATCAATTCCTGGGGAGGTATTATTGCAATTTTCGAGAGCGAAATCTAATTCAGATTTAGTAAAAGGTTTCAGAAAAAGTGATTCTTCTTTTTGTGCCACTCCTATCGGAGATTGGAAATCATCAAGGCTATTCTGACCTTGTTTACGGCTGACCTAAAGAGTTCATTAGTGGTGCAGCCAAACCACTCTCTCAAATTCCACAACCATGACATTCTTCTACGGCCTGGATTCCGTTTTCCTTCTATTTTTCCCTGCATTATATTTTGAAGTAATGCGTATTTATGTCCTCTCATCAGGTGACCAAAATATTCGAGTTTTCTTCGCTTTAGCGTTAACAAAATCTCTGGGTCTTTTCCTATTCTTCGTATTACTTCACAGTTTGTTATTCTTTCAATCCAACTAATCTTCAGCATTCGACGGTAGCACCACATCTCGAAACTTTCAATATTTTTCATGTTGTTCTGTTTGAGAGTCCAGGCCTCTACACCGTATAATAGCGTGTTAAATACATAGCCTCTCAGCATTCTTAATCGTAGAGGGATGCTTATATTTCTGTTGCAGAAGAATTTTCTCATCTTTATGAAGGTGGCCCTGGCAATTCCGATACGTCTTTTTATTTCACTGTTTTGATCTCCAGTTTCGTTTATTAAAGTCCCCAAGTATTTGTAACTTGATACTTTTTCAACTTGAGTGCCGTTTATACTAATATACGCTGGTTGTATCATGTTTTTACTGAAGACCATATACTTGGTTTTTTTAATATTGATATTTATACCATAATTGTTGCAAGCAATATTTATGTCTGTAAGTAATCTTTGTAATTCTTCTACTGTTCTTGCAACTAGTACAGTGTCGTCCGCGTATCAAATATTATTTACAATCTCTCCATTAATTACGATTCCTCCGTTTGCTTGTAAAAGGGCTTCCTGACAGATGCTTTCACTATATACATTAAATAACAGAGGTAACAAAATGCAACCCTGTCGTACTCCTCTACGTATTTCTATTGCTTGTGATGTTTCAGTTTCTATTTTGTTTCAGAAAAAGTGATTAGATTGGTGACTTTGTTTGGATTGGTTAGAGAAATATTGAACCTAGGGAGGAAAAACTTTATTAAAGAAGTCCTCTAAAATTTTATTGTACCAACACCAAAGTAAGTGTACGTTCTTTTAATCTACTACAAATTCTTTTAAATCTGGTTTATAATTTGATCACCCAAATAATAACTTAATATCTGTAAAAGACAGGACTATTTGTAGGTCTTTATTGTTGATTATTAAAAATTACAATGGAGGATATTGAATTACAAAGTGGAGGAACTAAAATTTAACCTCAAGTAGCTTCTGACAAGACCACTTGAATTTTGAAAGATTAGAAGTAAATAAGACTAATCCTTCTTTATTTATATCTTTTTCAGTAAAAACAGCTTAAAACCCCAAACAAAATTATGTAATCTGAACGCCTAAAATATCGGCGTCAAAACCGAAACGGGAATGTGAAACCTCCAAAATACTCCAGATAAGAAAGTACTTAAAAAAGACAACAATACAACTAATTTGTAAACAATGTTAAGGCCACCTTGGGCATTTATTCTGACTGAGAATGACAATAGAGGTGTACAGTGTACAGGTAGTTCGGACCGAATTAATGGTACATTTACTAGTAGTAGAATTTGTCGGCATTTTGGAATATTGGTAAAAAGTTTCCGATACAGGCTTCGTGGCTCCATTTAAGGATTAAATAAATTTATTGGTTCTTCTCATAACTCATGCATCCTTTTTAAGAAAAATATTTGAATTCTTTTACTTATAATTTTTCTTACTCGAAAATGGACTAAAAATTATTTTAGTTTTATAAATGCCGAACAAAAATTATACAAATGTTGATTAAAATATTGTTTTGCGTATAAATATAAAAATGCGCAGTTTATATACTCAAACAAAACTGTTTCGTATAGTCCATTGTTCAAAATTGCCAGATAAAACTTAAAGTAATAAATGCAATTGCATTTTTAAGATTAAGTGTCGATCGTTAAATTATAGCACTAAAAATACTATAAGTAATTTTTCATCTTATTTATTGCTTTCAATTTTCACCTCCCCATTGCTCACCACCGCATATGTTTTCGTTTTTGATGAAATTACTATTTTCCCATATTGTCAAAATTAATTAATTAAATTCCTCTTCTGGTAGCACTACAACCCGGGGTGGGTCTTGGCTGACTGCACAACCTGCTTCCATCTTGACCGGTCGTCCATGATGTTTAAGTCAGTGGGTAGCCCCATTGTTCTCAAATCTGACCATATATTATCTCTTTATCACATTCGTGGACGTCCTAAGGGCCTTCTCCCTGTCGGGACTTCTTCCCAGATTAACTTGGTAAGGCGGTTATTAGGGAGCCTATGAACATGGCCAGCCCATCTTAGACGTTGGGATTTAATCTCTTGGACTACGTCGCTAGCACTATACATTTGTTTGACCTCAGCATTTGTTCTCATTCGGTATTGGTTAGTATTTGGATCGTGATAGGGACCGAAGATCTTTCTAAGGATTTTTCTCTCAAAGCATATGAGTTTACTTTCCATTGCTTTTGTCAGCGTCCACGTCTCACACCCATACATGAGCACCGGTCTAATTACTGTTTTATATATCCTGATTTTTGATGTTCGTGTTAGGCTCTTGGATTTAATAGTGTTGTGGAGGCTATACATACATCTGTTTGCTGCCTGAATTCTCCCTTTTATCTCTTCCGTGATATCGTTATCTGCGGTGATAGTCGCTCCGAGATATTTAAAACTCTCCACTCTTTCAAAGTTATAGGGGTCTATTGTTACATTTTGTCCTATTCTATCTCGTCTCTTTTGTCTGTTAATGCACATATATTTGGTTTTCTCTTCATTGACCCTTAGACCGGTATTTTTTGCCTCTCTCTCTAATTTATTGAAGGTTTCTTTTACATTGGTGACGGTATTTCCTACAATGTCAATGTCATCCGCGTATGCTAGTAGTAATTTTGGTCCATTTACTGTCAGTAGTTCTGTTCTAATTTGTGAGGTTCTTACTACTTTTTCCAGGATTATATTAAAAAGAAGAGGTGACAGCGCGTCTCCTTGTTTCAGTCCACTGTTTATTTAAAACGACTCTGAGAGCTTGTTACCTATCCACACTCTAGATCTACAGCCATTTACACAAACTTTAACGAGCTGGATAAGTTTTTTTGGAACTGAAAGTTCTGCCATTACATTCCACATCTGAACCCTTTTAATGCTGTCGTATGCTTGTCGGAAATCTATGAAGAGATTATGAATGGTTCTATTTTTTCTGAATCCGGCTTGGTATGCCCCTATGAAATTTTCTACAAAAGGTGTTAGTCTACTTAATAGGATGTTCGATAAGATTTTGTACGCCGTATTAAGTAGGGAGATGCCTCTATAGTTAGAGCACTTGGTTTTGTCTCCCTTTTTATGGATAGGAATTATTACACTTTCGTGCCATTTTGTTGGTATTTTCTCTTCGTTCCATATAAGTGTTATTAGTTTGTGTAATTGTCTATGTAAAGTTTCTCCTCCGTACTTAAGAAATTCGGCTGGTATATTGTCAGAGCCTGGATCTTTTGCGTTCTTCAATTTGTTAATTGCTTGCAATGTTTCGTCTATTTTTGGGTACTCTACCGGTAGGTCCACCCCAAGATATATATCCTCTCCATGTTCTTCATCTTGGTGTATATTAAGTAAATTTTTGAAATATTCTTGCCATGTTTGGAGTAATTCTCGTTCGTTGATTATTAATTCATCATTATTTTTCCTCATTACAGACACGCAGTTAGGTCTGAATCCTCTCTTTTCGTTTGACACAGATTTGTAAAATGCTCGACTATTTGAGTGTTATCTATTTCTTTCCATTTCTTCATACTGCTGTTGTTCGTATTTTCTTTTTTTCTCTCTAATTAGTTTTCTTGCTTCTCGTCGTGATGTTGTATAGTTTTCTTTACTTTCTGTTGTTTCTTGTTGAAGCATAATGTTTCGCTTTTTCTGTCTGTCTTGTAGTTTTTCTTGGCATTCTTTATCAAACCATTTCCTTGTTTTCGTCTTTCTTTTTCCTATTATTAGTTCTGCTGACTCTGTAATTGATTTTTCCATTTGTTGCCACAGCCTTTCGACATCATTGCTCTGGTCTATTCTATTTAGCTGTTGTTCCATTTCCTGTACGTAATTGTCTCGGATTTTCTTATTTTGCGTTTTCTCAATGTTCCACTGTCCCAATGCTTCGTTCGTTTTAAGTTTCTGTGATGATATTCTCAACCTGATTTTTGCTCTTACTAGGTAATGGTCTGTATCTCTATCTACGCCCCTGAGGTTTCTTACGTCAAGTACATTACTTCCGTGTCTAGCATTAACAATTATGTGGTCCATTTGGTTCCGTGTGGAGTTGTCATTAGAGACCCAAGTCTGTTTATGAATGTTTTTATGTTAGAACATAGTAGACTTTACAAGCATATTGTTAGCCGATGCTAGCTCTACGAGCCTTTGTCCATTATCGTTTGAGATATCGTGGAGACTGTGTTGTCCTATTGTCGATCTTAGGTTAAGTTCTTTGCCAATTTTTGCGTTGAAGTCTCCGCAGATTATTCGCATGTCTTGTTTGGGAATTCTCTCCAGCGTTCTTTCGAGTTGCTCATAGAAGTCATCTTTAATTGTTTCTTCTTTATCTTCTGTCGGAGCATGTGCGGATATAATTGAGATATTGTACAATTTTTCTTTTCTGTCTAATACAACACAGTCTCTCACTGATGGGCGTAAAACTTATAACACTGTTTAAGTATTTTTCTCGGACCACGAAACCTGTGTCGAATTCATGTTTTCCTGTCTGGTTTCCACTGTAGAAAATGACCGCCTTGTCTATTCTTATGTTTCCGATGTCCGGCCACCTTATTTCTTGTATTGCCGTAATGTCCATTCCTACTTTTTCTAACTGTTTTACTGCGTGTATGGCTGCTCCTGTCCGGTACCAGCTTAAAACGTTCCACGTTCCAACATTCAAAGTCCTTGTCCATTGCGATTGTCGTTTTACATATGTATCTGTTCGATTCCGACGCACATTTGCAGTTTTCATAAGAGGCTGTTTTTTACAAGGGCAGGTTGTTGGCCTTCCGCTTAACCCTCCTCCTTCATCAGGACTCGGGACCGGCAAGAATGACTGTTAAGCTACTCGATCCACCCAACAATTAATTAAATGGTTGCCTAAAACAAATATTTCAGTGTGACCATTTGATTAGTAAATTTTAACCAATATAATATAGGGTGTTTCAAAAAAAGGTAACACCGTCTCTAGGATACGAAAAATAATTAGGATTTGCTTAATGAAAAATTTTTATACCGCCATCCGTTTTCAAGATAGTAGGCGGTAAAGAAAAAAAAGTGGCAAAAGTTGCCTCAAATATTGCGTTAGTTACAAGGTTCGTATTAAGTATATCGTCCGTTCGTATTAAGTACAGCAATTATACTTGTAAGCTGTAGTATGCCGTTAAAGGCATGCGCAGTATGTCTTAGCTGATTATTTCCTACAACTTCTTGCAATTGCGCGATAATTGGTTTGAAGCCATTTTCTCTGCAAGTTTTCATGCAAGCCTAAGGGAATTTGTAGGAATTTTAATTTTTATCCACCATCTCCGTTCTTGGCATTCTAAATTAGTAACTAAAAGGCTGGCTGCAGGAATAATAATACTTCAGGTTGCTGCTACTGGTCATTTTCCTTATACATATTTGGCTATTTCTAATAGTCTTGACATTTTGAAATTTACTAAATAGTGTTAAATAAACAGCAATAAGTAAGTAAAAAAAAACAAAAGTTTAGAAGTTGAATTGCATTGCAAGACTGTAAAATCGCACATAAAGACCTTGCAATAGACTTGCATAAAAGTTAGTCATGCAAGAAATTGCAGCAAGTGTTCTTGCAAGCTATAAAACGGTCTTTATTCAACATAACATCGTTTCGGTGTAGTTTTTAAGGAGGAGGGGTCCTCAATTGAGTAGGAGCTCTTCGGTACTTCTTGAAAAACACACTCGGAGGGGGCTAGTTCTCAACCTCAACATAGCGCATCCCAATGGCTGATAGGGAACGCACTACAGATATGTGTGACAGGTGTGAATAAGGCTTTGCCAAATAAACACCCGTGGATCAACTGAGAGCATGGCATAGAGTAGCCGCTATGGCATTACAGGATCGGAGCGGTAGAGAAAAATCTCTTTACCGATCTGATACTAAATAATCACAAGCGGTAATTATGATTTAACCGGTTGTGATACTGCGAAGTAACCGAACAATTACCAGTAAAAGTAATCCCCCATTTGTTGGTCAACAGTTACGGGTGGAAGAACTTACATGTCTTAGGGCACTTTATGGCCCTGGAGCTGAGGAATTGACTTCAAAGGAGGAAGAGCTAAATTAGCCAACGGCATTGAGATGTGGAAAGCCACGGGATGACCACATTAAAGATCCGTAAGGATATCTTCAGGACACCACAATGCCCGAAAATCCAAAACAGATGAGCATCAGTCCCGGCACACCTTAAGTGGGGAGAAAGTGCTAAGAATCCCCCGGTGAGCCAATAATGTTCCAAAAGTTAAAAGGATCAGTACATGGAACATTCGAGGCATGTACCAAGCAGACAGAGCAGCAAATACTATTCAAGAAATGACCCGCCTGAACATAGATATTTTCGATGGCCAAATTCTGGAATAAGAATTATAGATGAACAGCATATCTATTATTCTGGAGACGACACAAAAATAAACAGAAATGGCGTAGCGATAATAATAACAGGGGAAATAGCTAAAGAAGAAATAGGATTTAGATACACCCATATCAGACAGAGTTGTGCTATTGAAAATTAACTAAGTCCTTCTAATATAAACATCATTCAGGTCTACGCACCGACATCAGAATTCACTGAAGAAGAAACAGAACATTTCTATCAGACTGTACAAGACTCTCTAAAACTGACGATTTAAAAAACATGAACTATTATCATGGGCGATTAATGCCAAAATAGGAAAAGGTACAGTCGAGAATGTTGATTATACAACAATATCTGTCTCTTGGCAGAATCCCATTCTGCCAAGAGACGGATATGGTTGTAACGAATACACTTTTTAAATTACATCGAAGAAGACTTTATACATGGAAAGCAACCGGTGATACCCCAGGGAAAATCATAAGAAACCAAATTGATTTTATCAACATAAACAAAAGGTTTAGAAACTCTATCACCTCAACAAAGACATATCCAGGTGCAGATGTCTTCTCAGATCATAGTCTATTAGTTGCAAATATCAAAATCGACTTAAAATAATTCATAAGAAAATGAGATCCAAGATAGATATAAGACTACTAAAAGAAAATGACACTCAGAAAAAAAGTAAAAACAGAATTTAGTAAGAATTTTGCGAAAATAGTTGAAGACACTACTAGAGGCATAGAAGAACAGTGGAGCGAAATGAAGACATCTATTACCACAATATTGCATGAATATCTAAAATCAAAAGAGAAAAGCAAAAAAAGTTTTTCGATTAATTGCTGCAGAACGAATATACCATCAGTGAACGATCTTCCTGCACAGAATCCATTTTTTCTTCTATATCTTCGTATTCTGGTTCTATTCTTTTTTTATTATTCGACCGTACAACCTCCCCACTGAGCTGATAACAGTTATTCCCCTACAATTAGAGCATTTGCGTTTATCCCCTTTCTTGAATATTGAGCTTATGTATCCAATATTCCAATCATCAGGGATATTTTGGCCTTTTAAGCATTTGAATTATTAATTGAAATGAGGTTGAATGCTCGAATAAATGAACTTTGAAAAATAAGGCTATTATCGAGCACAAGTTAATTAAATCTAGCCCAAGTACTTTCGCTTAAAATAGCATCTTCAGGGGCATCTGAAATAAGCCAAGAAAACGTTTTTTAGATGTAGGAAATTAGTTAACTTCGATAAAAACTGGAAGTTAATGGATGAAAAACATTTTTGAGATTAACGTTTTAGACTTACTTCGTCAAATATAAACTATCCGGCAAGCGTAGAATGTGGAAACATTAATAATTACATAAAATTGTACAAAACACTACACTAAAACGAGGACAAACAGTTTAAAATTACTTAAAAGATTCTACGCTACATTCTTTGTCAGTATCTGGAGGGATAATGATCTAAGCGGAAATGATACGGTGACATGTGACATATGACAACTTTAATAGGCAGTCAAAGTTATGGATCTATGATCAGCACATAATATATTAAAATTCTGTATAAGTTGTCATTGGCCAAAGGTCCAACTAGAACTACTACTGAAAAAATCAGCTGATGAAGTATGACATATAGAATATTTTGATTTAAACTAGATTGCATAATCCAGATCTCACACTCACATCCGTCTGTAATAATAAGGTTGTAGGTTTGAGGCTAAATGAAGTGTACATAAAGTGTGAATGAAAGAAATAGACCAAACGATCTATCTTACAGTGGGTAGTTGACTACAATAAAATGGTCTACCAGGCACTGTCAATACTGCAAAACGAGAAGAAAATTGACTATGAAATTGAAATATTAAAATTAAATCAGAATTGAAAGCAGTGTGTAAATGGGTATAGTTCAAGTAGTTCAGTTAAACCTTAAGCCAATGGGGGAACTGTAAAACTAATATGTAATAGCATTACTAAAGACCAACTGACCAACCGGTGTTGAAATATAAAACTGTGGAATTAGTATACATATGTAGATTATGCAGAGGTATGAAAAGTGAAATCAACTCCAACTGTGGATCAATTGAATCTGAGCAAGCTAGTTGTGTAAATTGTTAAATACAATAGTAATGCTGAACAAAGCCTGAAATTGGTAGATTATTAATGTATAAATTAAGAATTTATACATTAAATTTTAAGCATTTGCTAAATAGTTAAACCAACATTTCATGTAATATTTTTGGTCCATACTTTACCAACTCAATTGGGATGTCTCCAGGTCCTGCTGCTTTACCGTTTTTTGATCTTTTGAGGGCATCGTTTAACTCTCCGGTTGTTATCCCAATTATTTGTGTATGTTCGGATATTTCTTCCATTTCGATCTCTTGAAATTTACATTTATCCTCTGTCAGTAAGACCTCATAATGATGTTTCCACTGTTTCAGATCTATTAACTGTAAGTTAGATTTTTTCCTTTCCTTCCCTCCGGAGAGACTTTATCACCTTCCAAGCTTGCCCAACTCTTGTTCCATCCATATACAACATTCATTCATACATACATTATTAATTTCGTTAAATTTTCTTTTAAGCTTTCTAGATTATATTTAGGAGATATTACTTCTTGTCCCTTTTCTATATTCTGAACCTGAGTGTTATTGTTTCTATGATAGTTAACTATTACGTTGGCCATAAGTAAATGATGGTCGGATCCAAATTTTAATTTAATAGTTTAAAAATTATGAAGTAATAACCGATGCTGATATAAAGTAATGATGAAGTTCTAATAAGTATATCTAGATTTTCTCTTTTTAAAATTCGGTTCTGATCTACGATTATTGTATTAAAATATATTATATAACATCTACTTCTCTTTCATAAAAACCAGTTGTTAGCAATACAAATTTTGCATTGATTTAATTTAGTTTATCAAAAAGGAAGGCGATATCTTTAGGTATTACTTCCTCTACAGCGGTTTTTAGAAGAATTATGTCAACGTGCAAGGATACAGAAATTATATGTGTGTTATTATAACATTTAGGTGTCGTTATCAAACAGGATGTGGATAAAAGCGACCATTTCGCCAGCTGAAATTATTTTGGTAACAATAATAGATCTGAATTTTATCAAAATTTTATTAATAGTTTATAAAAACGTTAAGAAATGTATTCTTCTCAAAATTACACACTCATTTAGGAGTTTTCTTTAGCTAACTAATAATGATTTAACTAGTAATATAACGCAAGCAAAAAATAAGGGGTTATACATTTTACTTTTAATCTTATTAACAAAATATCTTGTATAAATCGTAGCCGATGACGTACAGTTTGGAAGACTCTTGAGAAATGAAATAGTGTTATTATTTTGAAGTCACAGCTTAGGATGGTCAACCAGTAACACCATTTTTAAAATCAGTTCACAAATAAAGCGGTTTTTGACAAAAAAAAATAGAGTCGGTCCATGCTTTGTCAAGCATGGACCCAAGATTTTGGCTTTCTTTTGTACACATTCTAACGAATTATCAAGGGAGTACATCACGCTCGGATAGATTCCCTCCACGAACTGATAAATCTTCTCGTGATAAAGTGGTTTTTCATTATCATTCGTGATGGATTATTTTTGAGGCGAGTACACTCAAGTGGATGCTAAGAATGACTCCTAATATGGATATCAGGCGATGTTCAGGTTTAATTTACATTCTTTAGCACTTAAGAATCTATCCGGCGTAACCATCCATTTGCTAGCTTCTTGTGTGACAGGAAAAGACCATGAACAAAAAAATAAACAAACTTCGTGATCCAGAAAGTAAGGGAAATACCGTCACAGGCTCTTGAAGGTTAAGGGAAACTATTCAACAGAAGTCGGTGATGAAGCTTAATAAGGACGGAAACGGTCTCTTGCAAGCAAACATGCACGGCGTAAGAAAAAATGGATTCAAGAACCTCTTCCTTATTTTTTTGCATCTTCAGATGTAAGGCATCAAACCCAAAGAGGTTGGATAACAGCTACTGAAAGCTATAAAAATATCCCAAACAGACGTAGAGTATACACAAACGATTTTTGAGGTCGTAGTGAAAAGAGCTCCATTGTGTGTATCCAAACTACCCTCTAGATACAAACTACAATCTAGTTAAACAGATCCGAAGTATAAAAGGAACAATATTCTATAAAATATTAGTTACGGGTACGGACAACGTCTTCGTTTTGTATTAGTGTTATAGATACATTCAAACCTTAGAAATCAAGGATTTTATAAAAGGGTTGGGTCAAAATTTATTTCAACTATTCATAAAAAATAATTTAAATAGTATAAATCTGACGGGAATAAGGAACTGCCCTATTTTTAGCCTCCTTTACCCCTTGCAGGCTTTACCCCTTATTTGAAATTGTTTTCTGTTAACGTTTCGTCTGTAACTGCAGCAGACCAAAAGCTCATTGATGAATGTTCTTGAATATTTAAGCTATTTAAAGCCTTACATAAAGCTATTTATCCTTTGTAACGGCATGTTCTGAAAGACCTGATCTCTCATAGCGACCAAGACGACAGTGCCTGTTGTGGACAGACAAACGAATATTAACAGTATAATGTTATTCCAATGTACACTAAAATACAAGACATTTTTTGGAAATATAGATGGTTTAATGTTGCTTGGAACATTAAACGTGGGAACAATGGGAAATTAATTAATTAATTAATTAATCTCTTAATGACACAATCTGGAAGAACAAACACCTAAGACAAGACACAAAAACAATAATCTATAAAGCAGCAATTAGACCTATATTAACATACACGGCGGAGACAAGACCTGACACATCTAAAACGATACGACTACTAGAAACAAAAGAGATGAAAATA
Organism: Diabrotica balteata; assembly: GCA_918026665.1. Classification (NCBI taxonomy): domain Eukaryota; kingdom Metazoa; phylum Arthropoda; class Insecta; order Coleoptera; family Chrysomelidae; genus Diabrotica; species Diabrotica balteata. Next base: position 72,105,498 of record OU898285.1, read on the forward strand.
GTCCGACGAGTATCAGGGAAAAGTCTGTTGGATAGGGAGAGAAGCGAAAACATAAGAAGAGCTTGCAATATAGAAGACATAAATAGATGGGTGACAAAACGAAAAAAGGAGTGGAACGAACACATCAGTAAAACGGCAGAGGATATAATAGTACGAATAGTACGAGAAAAGTCACCAAATGGACGAAGAAGTATTGGCAGACCAAGAAAAAGATGATGTGACAATTTCAACAATTTAGGTGGCTAATATTAAAGAAGAAACAGGCTTTTAAGCCTACCTACAAGAAGGAAGAAAGAGAAGAAGAGGAAGAAAAAGAAGCTTTTTAAATAATTGAATTCTTACCTCAAAAAACTAGAATTCTTTGTGATTAATTTTAATCGTAAAAAAGATAGTCTGCATTATGTACCTTTCAGCATCTGTGCTGATACTCGAAGAAAATCATTAGTGAGCCATAAAAGGTTATAATCCCTGCTGCATCATGTTCATTAATTTCTGCCGCACTTGGAGACGAAACTGTCACCAGAGTGGCCAATCACAGCGAAGATTGTCACGTTGGCCGGCCAACAACAACGAGTCTTATACTCAAGGATTAACTACGTTCGTATTGGCCTTTAGACGGAAGATCACTACGTAGACGTAGATGCAATCAAGAAGCGCATAAAAAGGCAGCGCATCTTCCCATCGGGATCAAGTCGGTCTACATCTTGACCCCGGCTAGACCTGATTGGTTGAGAAGCTTTTTTTCAACTATTCTGCATTTTATTATTACTTGAGTGAACAGTTCTTCGATTTAAGCTTCGCTTCGAAGAAGATTCCAAAGGCACTCGATCTTCTTCCAAAGGTTTACGATATTATTCAAGCCAATAAGAAGTGTAAGGACCGGCGTTTCTTGACTGTTAAACCATAATTTGTCGGGGTAATAAAAGGTCTGGCAACAGACATAATTGCCCCGCGAAAGCCAGCTAACAGTTTGGAAAGAAAGCTCCCAGGGCAGAGAGACATCGAGCTTTAAAATGGGGAAAGGCAGGTCGTTTTAAAGCTATTTTAGATCGTATCGAACTGGCACAGCGTTCCACTAGATCAGCGGTCGGGAAACCGGAGTAAATTACCCCAAATGGGGTAAAAATGAAATTTTTGGGGGTAAAAATGAAACTTGTGAGTAAAAAAAATATATTTTAATTTGATTTTTTATAAACCTGTGTGCCGTGCAGTCAGAATACAAATACATTGACGAGTCAGAGAGTTATAGTTAGTTGCTGACAATCATTAATCATCGATATATCGATCAAGGTAAGCCGCAATTTGAAAATTTAATTTAAGTATTTTACAACTATTATTTTCTGTCTCCTTCAGATGGCAGCAAATAGAAAAAGAACATATCAAGACGAATTCCTCAATTACGGTTTTACACAAATAGAAGACAATGGTACAATGAAACCACAGTGTTATAGTTTATTCGTCTTCCGGGTTTGGACCGTGTCATTTGTGAGTGACCCAAAAGTGGGTTCATCTCATGAACCCACTTTTGGGTCACTCACAAATGACACGGTCCAAACCCGGAAGACGAATAAACTATAATTCTGACTCTGGCCGTGGAAGCCTACGATTTCATTAAACCACAGTGTATTGTATGTATGAAGGTATTGACTTCAGAATCTTTCAAAAAAAGTCAACTGAAGAAACATTTAGATAATTTGCATTCATACCTGTCTTCCAAACCGCGAGAATACTTTACAAATTTAGAAATATCTGTTAAAAGACAAAGATTGAATAGCAACTTGTTTGGTAAATTTGATCAGCGTTCAGCATCAAGGGCTAGCTTTGAAGTAGCCTGGTTGATTGCTCGAAATAAGAAACCATACACTATTGGTGAAGATTTGGTTAAACCAGCTGCTGTAAAAATGACAGAAATTATGTGTGGTCAAAAAGAAGCGAACAAACTAAATTCAGTGCCCTTGTCTGCGAGAATTGTGAAAGAACGAATTTCTATATTAGCCGAAAATGTGAAGGAACAAGTTATTTTCTCATTAAAACAGGCTAAATATTTTGCTATTCAGCTTGATGAGACAACTGATTTTAGTAACAATTCACAGCTAATGGTATATGTTCGCTACAAAGGTGCAGATAATTTTGAAGAGGAATTGCTGTTTTGTTCTCCTCTCGAGTTAAGATCTCGTGGAATTGATGTCTACAATAAAGCAAATGAATACTTCAATGCGCAAAGTTTAAAATGGGAAAACTGTATTTCAGTATCTTTGGATGGAGCTCCAGCTATGCTGGGCCATATTAATGGTTTTTCGTAAAAAAAATAACCCAAATATTGAAGTTATTCACTGTATGATCCATCGCCAGGCCCTTATGGTCAAATATTTAGAACCTACACTGGAAGCCATCATGCATGATGTCATCAAGATTGTAAATTTTATCAAGGGACATGCACTAAACACGCGGCTATTTCGTGAATGATGTCAGGACGGTGAAGCCGAATATACGGACCTAGTTTATTATACAGAAGTAAGGTGGCTCTCTCGCGGAAATGTACTAAATCGAGTATGGACTCTCAAAACTGAAGTGGAAATTTTTATGGTTGATCAAAAAAATATTCTCGCAGATAAGTTTAAAAACTCTTCCTGGGTTGCATATCTCGCATATTTAGCTGACATTTTTGAGAGTATAAATATATTAAACAAAGAATTGCAAGGAAAGAATATTAATATCATATCAGCGAGAGAAAAAGTGTCAGCGTTTGGATTAAAGCTGCAATATTGGAGTCAGAAAGTAGAACAGAACAAGATAGCTTCTTTTTCAAGGTTAGCTTTGTTTTTGGAAGATTGCGAAAATATTACTTTTCTGACATCAAGGATACAATTGTAAGACATCTTATCAAACTGAGAAAGAGGTTTTCAGATTAGTTTCCTGATCTTGATATACGTACTGTCAGTTGGATTGTAGATCCTTTTAAATGTGAAATTGATATGATACCAGAAGAACCTTCAGGTTTGGCAGAAGCGATTCTTGAACTTCCATCTAATACTGAACCACGTATTCAATTTGAGAGTAAACCAAATCTGTCGTCTTTTTGGATATCAAAAGCTGCAAAGGCTTTCAAAATTGCACATGAAGAGGCGGTTAAAAAATTGCTGCCATTTGGAACAACATATTTGTGCGAACAAGGCTTTTCCACTCTAGTGAACATAAAAACGAAGAACAGAAATTGATTAAACGCCGAAGACCGTATTCAAATCGCTGTTACATCAAAAAGTCCCAATTTTGAAGCAATGAAACAACATCATTTCTCCAAAACGTGAAGGAAGAATGTTTTCAATTATTCTTTTTTTATAATTTTTTCAATTCTAATTTTTGTTAGTACAACCATTATTATTATTATAATTTGTTACAGTACCGCAATGGGTTTTAATTTTTTATATCTTATTATTGTTATCTATGATTATGTTATATATTTCTAGGAATCATAGAAATTGAATAAATGATGATTATTTTATGTTTTAGTTATTGTTTTCTGTTCAAAACTATCATGGGGGCTATAATATGAATGATGCTAAAAAGAAGCCCTTTTTTTTGCTTTTTTGTTTTTTGCCTTAGGTAATATCAACGTACACAAAAATGTTTTGGGGTAATGATTAAAAAAGTTCCCCGACCGCTGCACTAGACCACCGACGGTTAGGAGTAAATAAAAGCCCAGGTGGACTTAGAATTACTCCTCAATCAGTGGAAGCGAAAAACCTTCGTTCCTTCTCCAGAGTGGCGATCGGAAACCATCATGAATCTTTGAATACACCAGAGGATGAACCGTAGGACAAAACCTTTTAAGAAAACAACAATTATAAAACAACATGATATTGATGATAATTTTAAGAAATATACATCAGTTAATATATGTTATTAATTTGGTATAGTACATTAAGAAGAAAAATTTTAATTCTAGTATTATTAAAACCATTATTAAAAGATTTATTTATTCTATAAAAAGAATGTAATAAAAAAACTCAAATATACTTAAAGAAGATACTATATTAACAAAGCCATACAAACATTATACATTATTTTGCTATATAGGCACCTAGATATTTAAGATAAGTGTCCGAGACTCCACGTGACCTCTTCTCTTACATTCCTAGACATACACCGTCATCAGTTACGGGTTAAAGTACCGGTAGTAATGCTGTCGTAAATGATTATCAGAAAATATGAAATAAAAAAGTTAAACAAATTTAGATTGTTAGAAGTTCATAGATTTAAATTATTATATTTTTTAAAATTTTATCCTATTATGAAATACGGACCTGGAAGTGTTAATAGCAGGTCTACCTAATAAACGGGTTATTCAAAACATAGTGGTCAGTGGTCACTAAAACTAACAATAACTGATTCACAAAATTCCATAGCCATATGTAGTATTTTTAACGGTGATGTCATATATTCAAATCGATTATTTTATTCAAATAAAACATTCGCTGCATCCAACGTTTTATGACTTAACGGTTGGATACCTTATTACAAAAGGTATGAGGTACATAATGTACTTAAAAAGTTAAACTAAATTATTAGCATCATCATCGTCATCACATTATATTGACTGAGTCACAGCACTGTTTTTCGACGGTATTTCAGTAACAAAAAATATGAATAATAGACATAGATGAATAATGCAATGATGCAATGAAAATTAAAACTTAACAGGAAATAGAGTCTGGATCCCCATGAGAAATATTTTATTTTTAGCTATTATAGAATATCTTTCATCTGCAAAAAAACTGCAGTACGTATGTATCAATCAAATATCAAATATTATCTTCTTAGATATTCTCCATATCCCTTTTGGATTTTATGTAGGGTGTGCTAGTCCGCTAAGACACAGTGATAACGTATTACCCTTTGCTGCAATAAATTTTATAGACTATTACATGGCTTTCCAAACTTATTCGTACTGTGACGCCCTTAGGATTTTGGTATTATTTTGCGACGCTCCTCAACCCAACCCCTAGTAATACTTGTTTACCAATTTTAGTACTAGCCTAGTAACAGGTTATAGTTGTAACAAAAACACCATTTGAACATTTATAATTTTTATTAGAAATTAATAACGAAATAGAAACATAAGCACAAAAATATAAACGGATATTTATTTATATAATTGGCTGGTTAACGTGAGGGATGTGCTTGCTTTTCTGAGCACAGATTATGAAATCGGGGCTCCAGTTTGGAAATTGCCACTCTCATTTGTTTTTCTAAATTTATGTTTGACCTGTACTTGTTTTCAATTACTGCAACTGCAGAAAAGCTCGTTTCGTACAAGCACGAAGTTGCAAATGGTAATAAAACCTTTAATGCAGCAGTGCTGATGGCATGATATTCATGAGAAACTGAGCTCCAAAATTCAAATAGTTTGTCCTTGTCGTATCAAAGCTTTAGGCTGGAATCACAGGACAATTCTATCAGTTGTTCTTCTTCCTCTGATGAAAGTGTCAATGGTGTGGATGACTGCAAAGGGTTTTTGATCCAGTTATATTGCTCCAGATCTTCGGGAAAATATTTCTCAAGGTGTTCGTCCAATGATAGCATGTGTTGTGTAAACATATTTTTAAAGAGGGATCGAGGAGCCTTATTTTTGTTTCTAGGGTGAGGTCGTGGCTCTTTGACACAAAGTTCATAGTCAAAAATGCACTTTTTGCCTTTCCGATGTGACATTTAATCTCTTGGGTATTGTCCCACGACTCATTGATTATAGTTCATAAGTAGTTGTATTGTGAGACACGTTCAATTCTCATTTGGTTCACATACAGATTTGCTCCAGTTATGATTTCCTTGCTGATGATCATTAGCTTGATTTTGCTGGTGTTTATATCCAGTCCATATTTTCTACTTGTTTCCGTTATTTTGTTCATTAAGTTTTGCAGCCCTTCTATGGTATTGGAAAACACTATTGCATCATGTGCATACCGCAGGTTATTGAGCTTGACTCCATTTATTGAGATGCCTTCATCAATATACTTTAGAGCCTCTTCAAAAATATGCTCCGAGTGCAGATTGAATATCAGTGGTGAAATTATACAACCTGTCTCACTCCTCTTAAGATTTTGACATGATCTGTATATTCTCCATCTATTCGGAGCACCGCTGATTGATTCCAATACAAGATAGCTATTATATTTTTATTCATGCCTGACCCTATCGAAAGCCTTCTTATAGTCAATCAGGCATGCAAAAACATTGCAGCTGACATCTCTACAGATCTGAAACAATACCTGCATGCTAAATAAAGCTTCCCTCGTACCAACGGCGTTCACTAATCCAAATTGATTGGGCGCAATTTGTTCCTTGCATTTCTGGTAAATTCTTTTGTGGATGACTTTTAAAAACAGCTTTAGCAGATGGCTCATTAGGCTTATGGTCCTATAATCTTCACAAACTTTTGCTCCTGGTTTTTTGGGCAATGGTACGAACTCCGATTTGAGCCACTCTACTGGTATTTTTCGTGCCTTGTATTTTTAAACACAAATTTAAAACGGTCTACAATTTGGCAACTGAAACGTCACAGAAAAAATTCATTTTATAATTTCATTGACGTTTAAACGTTATCGATAAAAACCGGAACGAATATTTGTATACATATATTATATGGGTATATATTAATATAAACCAGGCTTAGATCAATATTCTTATTCCTTAAAATTTATTTTATTAAAATTTTGTAGATTTCAATGTAAGTAGTACGTTCCTGATAAGCGCATAAAAGTAAAAGTTAAAAATAGTCACTGATTTAAATAAATAGTCTTTTTTCGGCGAAAATTTGCGAAGGTGTGAACCCAATTAATATTAATTTGAATAGTCTGCTACAAGATATTTGATGTTTGGCCTCGGAAATAGCTGAGAATCATTCGCCTAAAACAATGTAATGTTTACATACTCCAATGAATAGAGTGGTTTCCCAACAAGAGATATTGTAGTCGTAATGTTTTTATGTATATTTAAGGACTTAGATAAAATAGTATGTGGAAGATCCTGGAAAAAATGAAAAAACCCCAGAAATTATTTATAAAAACTTATACAATCAATAGGATAGCTTAGTACAAACTAAGTGCCATTTCACTAAATAAATTCAAGTTTTATTACGGTAAAATATATCGAAAAATATTTAAGTTATAAGTTTAGTTATACCTATGATTTTAAAACCATTTCTACTATTTTTTTCTTGCTCTTCTTTGCAAAAGTTATAAATGGGCGAAGTGTGCTTTTGTTTTTAATTGGTTAAAACTACTCCTAAGTGGATTTAGGCATTTTATGCATTAAAATATAATTGGATTAAGAAAACAAACATATTCAATGATAATACAAATTTGTATTTAATACAAATTTTCAACCTTTAGAAACCACCGCTTATGACGTAAATAACGTTAAAAATATTTTTTTACGATGTAAACTTAACTTTTGAATTAAAATTATTAAAAATCCATTCATCGCTGGTGAAAAGATACATCGTTGGTTTTAAGTTTTTAACCCTAGAAAGCATCCCTTTATGCAAAAAATACTTAAAAAGCCTATTTATAGATAGTTTAAAATGTTTTTCTATTTAGATTACTAAAAATTCATTCTTGCTTATATTTCTTTAGTTTAAACTCTAAAAACCCCTTAAAATCACCCCTCAAGACGACTACAACGTTAAAAATAGTTTTGTATACATTCAAATTCTAAACTTATGGATTTAAATCAATACAAATGTGCTCCTTGCTTATGAAACAATATTTATTTGGTTGCAAATTTTTAACCCTTAGAAACTACCCCCATGCTACTAAAAATACCAAGCACTTAATATTATTTGTTGGTGCAGATATTCATCTGCAAAACTATTATGCTATGTGTACTTTAGATATGTGAGAGCTCCAAAATACGTATATTCTTCATACTCCAAAATAATCTTTTAAAAATATCATTAGAGGGCTAAGTTCATTAGAAAGCCAAACTACGTTTCAATTTTCTAAAATTAAGGTTTGAAAAACTCGAAACTGTATCTGGTCCTGCAGCTTTTTGGCTACAACAACTTTGAACGATAATTTCAATAATATTGTGATTTACATACCCTATCTAGAAAGGTGTTTAAACTGCAGAACCATCTTTTACAAAAAAAAAATTCATTATTTCTTGGTCAATTCATATATCAAACATGTATCCAATAGTTTTAAGTTAGTAATCATCCAAACATTATCTAACAATTTATCTAAATTCATAATCTACCTTATTACAAAGAATCCTTATCTACCATTGTCCACCTTCTCTCGGTCAACAACTTAGTAGCACACTTATACAACAAATTTCAGGTTTCTACAAACTGAATTTAATACCACCAAAATAGATTTTGTTCAGGGTGCTAGATACTTTAAGTGTAAAGGACCTCTATTATCTCTAATTGTTGATTAACTTCTTTTCTCCTTTAACCGCCCCCCCTCCTTTTCTTCAGTCATTTCCTTTACTTTTATTCTCATTAAGTCTCTGAGGAACCCAGCCTCTTCAATTTTAAATTCAATCACATAGGTTATTACTTTAATTTCTTCAGCCTGTAGATTTACATTTTACTAAACTTAATTTTATTAATTTTTTCACCACAGGAGCAGTCTTAAGGCTGTTTTCGCAGTTATAGCATACTGCGATTTGAAGTGGGCGTATCACTTACTTTTCTACACTGCTATGTCAGACCCTACGTGACTTCCTAATAGCGTTCTAATAGTTTGGATGTTTATTCAGTGGCGCCGGCCCACGGGTTGTTTAAAATAAATGCATTATTCTCCATTCAAATTAGTTTTGTCGGAATACTTTTTTTTAGATTAATTATCGTAGATAATGTTTTAAAAAGAAATAATCACATTTTTAATTTATATGTCTTAGCTAAACATAGTATTAAATAAAAATTTGTGAAACGTGACTGCAAAAAACACCATGGTGTTTATTTATAATAAATTTAAATTTTGTTATATTAATATTAATATATAATTAATATTTTGTTAATATTTGTTAGAGAAAACTGATATTAGCGTAATAAAAATTAAACAAAAAATATTTTTATTTATCTATAAAAAATTGGTACCCGCGAAACCATCATAATAGTAAATGTATTTATCTGGCAAGTATTTCGAGGCGACGCACTGCGAGGAAAAAGTTCTCTGAATGGAATATACATTATTTTAATATATTTATAGGTTGCAGTTACATAAGAAAAGTATCCAATTGATGAATAAAACACAAATCGTGGATAGTTATTTCATCATATCAGTGGCATTTCAGCTCGTCATGAGCCAAAGGCTTCTTCAGAACAATCTTCCATTCGCCCCTGCCTCTGGCAACTTTCTCCATGCTTTAACTCTGATGGATTTTAGATCATCCTCTATGTTATCTTGATACCTAAGTTTTGGTCTTCCTCTGGATCGTCTTCCCACTGGTCCTCTTCGGTCGAAAATTTTTCTGATCGTTTCATCTTCATCTCGCCTAATTACATGTCCTATCCATCAAAGGCGTACTAATTTAATAAATTTTACAACGTCAGGTACTACACCTGAAGAAGCATCGTAGTTTACTTTATACGATCTTTTTGACCAAGCACCATCAGCTGTAACGGTTATTAACTCATTTCCGTCGGAATGTACTTCACCAATTTCTTTGGCTAAAGCTAATTCCTCCCGTCCAGCCTCTTCTAAGGAATCACAAAGTGTTTGGCCGATGATATCTGCAACTGTTTCCGTATGTTTTGCATACTGCCTGTAGGAAATCACAGGTATATTTAATGCAGCGTGCTGCTGCTGTATGTCTGCATAACCAGAACCATTCAAGTTCAGTGAATTGTTACCAGAATCCTATGTTGCTATCTCCTTTTCAATATTCCACATTTGACATTTAAAAGTCAATGTACTTATCAATCCGTCCATTTTTTCTTTGATAATCTCCATATTAGAAAAGTTGCATGAAGTTAAATAAAAGCTTTTAAAAACGGTTGTAATATAAATAATAAATACTAAAGCAGTGCAATTGCTCTCCTTTTCCTTGACATAGGACGTTTACTGGGACTCATTTTTTATCTTGTCTCTTATAACTTATATCACTAACCTAATGTAATACTTAAAAATACGCGTAAACTAAAGAACTTTTAACTTATACCACTAAACTAATAATATATTACTTAACATACACGTAAACTAAATAATTTCAATGTTTTCAAAATAAATAAGAATACTGTAAACTGTAAAAACTAAGCAAGTTGATAAAGAAAATACAAGAATGAAAGAACTAAAATGGATTCTAATTCAAGCGAACTAACTGACCGTACCCATAGAGAAATAAAAATAAGACCGTACCGTACGCTCATGTGATTTGACGTCACTAATGCGATAACGATCAACCTCAGCGACAATGATGAGGAACACGTTTCACTATTAGATTTCAGTATTTTTTAGCAATTTTCTTCAAAGTTTGAATACGCTTTTCTCGATTATTACTGGACACAGAAAGGTGAAAAAAGAATCAACGATTACAGAAAAAAAAACTCTTTCAACTGATGGGCGTGAAAAGTTTGGTTATAATAGAACGTTAAACAGTATAATCCAATTTTTCAACAGAAAATTCAAAAAAATAAAAAAAGTAAAACCATCAGTTTAAAGGCAACATAATTCTGTATAACATGTCCAAATTTCGAGACATTTCGTCGGTAAATAACAGAGAAAAAATTTTGGTGCACCGATAAAACAGCCTTAAATAAAGTTATTTAAATATGAGGTCTGATATTAGCTTCAAATATTTGTTATTTAATTTTTACCTTGTCCTAGATGTGATAAACATAAAAGGATAATTTTCATATATATATATATATATATATATATATATATAATATATATATATATATATATATATATATATATATATATATATATATATATATATATATATATATAAGCTAATCCAACACAAAATACACTTCTAGACCACATTCCATATGACAAAAAGCAACATAAGTTGCCTAAGACACAGGTCATTCTATTAATCATGACTATAAAACCATCATTGATTTCACATCTTTTATACCCTAAATTAATAAATAAAAAAGTTTTTTAAATCCCAACAACTAGATTGCTGTTATTTTTTAAAATCATCAAAACTTGTTGAATCTTTTGGCTGTAGTAATACTATGTACAACTAATATAGTTTTTTGTTACATTGAAAGTTTGTTTTCGACATCGTTCATAAGTATCTTGTCAATCAGTTCCCAGCTGTTCTCCGCGTGTAGAGGTTCTCTCACCGGCTCTGGAATTCGCTTCAACCATGTGTTACCTCTAGCCAAATTTAATTTAATACTGAACATCACAGTTATTTTATAACACAATGTACAATATTTTATAACTAAATGTAATTTAAAGGGTTTTTACCCTAATATTTTGGTGGCTCAGGCATTGTGACCTAGTAAGTATAACCATCTTTTGCTTTTCAACCATAGTCAAAATTTCATAATCACGTTTGTTTTAACTAAATGGTTTATACTTATTTTTAGGCATTTTTTCGATTTTAAAACCTGATGATGGACTGTGTCGTCCGAAAACGTTTGTTTTATTGATGTAGCCCTTTTAAGGGTTTTTTAAATAAATATACCCATTTACGAAGACTAACCTCTTTTTTGTGATACGTGGTATACAGCCAGCTACAGGAATTTTTCCTTGTGGATCTTTTACAAGGTTTGAGAAATTTTATTTTAATATGTTCAACCGAAAGTGAACAGCTGTGTGCGTACATACTGCTTTAAAGTGTACACATATTGCACTATAAAAATAAGTAAAAAACTTTTTTGTATAATATTTTGGCTTTACATTTAATATAGAGGTTTATTACTTTAGTTTTTTTAATATTTACAGTAATAAAAGACCTATATAATGGTTAAATCTGGATTCAAAATTCAATCTGCTATGTAGGTAAAAGCAACATTTCCAGTTTATAGCAAGCTTTTTTTTGTTGCAGATTTTACAAAGAAAGCTATTTTTTATTATGGATTTAAGCCAGTCAGGGATGCATGTTTTTATTGGAAGACAAAACGCTTTCAATAACTCCGGTAGATCCAAATATTTCAGATATTTCCGATTTATCTGATTCGGAAGAAAATCATTTGCAACACGAAAATATTTTAGAAAACTCTGATGATGAAACAGGTCCAAACAATAGGGTTATACAAAAAATGAAGATAGAGAAGCTGATGAGGAAGGAGCAAACTAAGAAGCTGAAGTTTTACGAATAAAAAAACTAAAAATAGATCCTACCCATTTCAATTGGACAGAAGATGTTATTACAACTACTTCCATTTCTGATCCAGATCGATTTTTCAAAGAAGAAGAGTGCTTTACTGAGTTATTTTCAGTTGACGTTATTGAAAATATTGTCTACCAGTCTAATTTGTACAATACACAGGTAACAGGAAAATCCATTAACACTTCGCCCCGTGAAACAACAGATTTCTTATCCATATTGTTATTGATATTGATTATTTGAATAAATTTAATAGCAGAAAAAGGCTGTATAAAGTATTTTAAGTAACATATAAAATCAGAATTTTGATGTTTGTTGAAGGTAAACTAAATTCACGAACAAATACTTACAATGTCGGGATAGTATTATGAGGTTTTTTTCCTGGTTTTTCCCTCATAATTTACTATGGAATCACTAAAAGGAGAATTTTACTGTCATCATGTCATGTGTTTGTCTTTTTAAAGACGAATTACATGCTATGACTTTTTCTGACGGATATTCTCAAGTTAAAGTTGATTTCATGTAATCGAATGAACTATCTTATAAGTAAAGTCATTTTATCATTTTAAAGTCGTCTACTTTAAAATGCATAATGTATGTCTGAATTGTCAATATAAATGAGTTAGAAAAAATTAAATTATTAGAAGAATTTTTTCACTATGTAACAAAAAACAAAATTTGTTTAATTTACTGTTTGTATTTTGAGAACGATTTCCGAATTGGAAATTAAAACGTCAATAAACGTATTTTTATCTTTAATTGTGGCTTATTCCCAGTTATAAATAGTAATTAAGACGATTGGATGGTATAAAGCTCCAAGTACAGCCAATAGATGTTTTCTGACCTGAATGTTGAACACATGTGTCATAAATGCACGGATTCTCTATAAAAATGACTGTAAGTACTAATCTGATTCAGTTGCTCATTGGCCCAAACATATCACTAAGAGTAGGTGTAGATCTTGTACATCAGGATTTATTGTTATAGCATGCAGAAATGCGACATATCACTATGTTTGACTAAAAGTAAAAATTGTTTTCATATTTTTCACAATGAAGCATAAATGTTTTGGTTACTCAGGGTTCAGTTCTAATATTTTTGGCAGCATTTCACAAACTTTCATTGTACATTTTGATTGTTAATTTTTTATTCTAAATAAATATAAAATATTTGATAGCCTGATTTCTACCTCACCCCACACCTTGCCTATAAAAGACTATACCTCAAACTAGCAATGCAACTTTTTAGCTACAAATTCAAAGTTCACTTTCTTTCGATTTTATGAGATTTATTTTTTTTTTATTATCGTTTGTGGTGCCAAACTGACACTATAAATCAGATTTTATGTTTATTATACATTTTGAAACACATACAGAATTAATCGGTGATATCTCTAGTGTTTGTACGGTACAGAAGTTTATGGGAAAGAGAATATTTATTAATAAATGAACTACATTATTGTACTCATCATTTGTTACAAATATATTACAGTTTTTAAGTTATTTTGAACAACTTTCAACTTTTCTCCAACGTTCTGATTACGCTGTTTCTATAGTATCGAATTCTTAGTGAACGTACGAAATCTAGGATCAATGGTAGATTGTATTCGATAAATTATTCTATAATCCTTTTTATGCAGTTGAGGTGGATTTCTTGGTATGCTTGGTAGACTCTTTTATTGTAGTCAACCACCCATTGTGTAAAAGATTGCTTAGTCTATTTTTTGCATTCATACTGTACGTCCACTTCAGTTGCCTTCAAACTAACAGCCTAATTATTATAGACAGGTTTGAGTGTGAGATTGGGATTATGCAATCTACTCTAAATATTCTATATAATTTCATGTATCATCAGTTGACTTCCTATAGTAGTGTCAGTTGGACCTTTGTTCAGTGCTTAGTTTCATAGAATTTTGAAATATGTAGATCACTTCACCATGATTGTGACTGCCCATCCAAGCTGTCATATGTCACCTTAACATTTCCGTTAAGACCAGGAACCATTCTCTCTCCTGATGCCAACCATAATGTAGCTTCTCCTTTTTAAAAATTTTAAACTGTTTGTCCTTCTGTAGTGTAGTGTAATGTACAATTTTATATTTATGACATTCTCCACAAATTGTTGGATAGGCCAAAAGTGACGAAATAAGTCTAAAACATTATATCACAAAAACTTTTATCAACCTTCAACTTCGAGTTTTTTATCAAAGTGAATTGATTTTCTTTAGTTAAAAAACGTTTTTGGCTTATTTCATATGCCCCTAAAGGTGCTCTAGGAAGCAAAAGTACTTGGGCAAGATTTAATTAATAAACGGTGCTCGATATCTGCCTTTTCATTTGATCAAAGTTCATTTATTATTATTCTTGTAAATAACTTGTAGAGGTGATTTAGCAGGTTTATGGGTCGGTAATTATCGAGGTCTGTTGGATGGCTCTTTGTGTGTATTAAAAGGGTGCACTGGCACAATGTAGGTGTAGTATTACTCTGCAGTATTGTTCTAATAAAAACTAGTCTTATAGAAAGTAAAAGCTTTCCCGGCGGATCCCTTCCAAATATAAAGAGCCTCTAATATTTTTAAAATGTTCTAATTACCTGTTTAAACAAACATATGAGTACAATTCATTATTATACTGGTCTGCTTATTATGAGAGCAGCCGTTCGATCTCAAACACTCTTCAGACGTTTGTTTTTCAACATACCTATAATCAAACTGTACGATTATAGCTTGTTGCGTTATATTACAACGTTAGCAGTACCTACTTTCCTTGACCTACCATATGTTAGTCATAAACTAGAATATTATGGAGAGTTTTACGGCAAACTATATCTCAGGATAACAACTCGATAATTGCACAAAGGCTAATACAAGTGGTCTAGTATTTCTGTACTAGTAACTGTTTTCATCGCAATTTGTTGTAAAAGGAAATTATCGGCCCAGTGCCGTAGGTACTACAGTTTAAGCCGGGTTTCAAAAATACAACAAGAAATTCAAAAATGGATTATATAAAATTGAAAGATAATGACTGGTCTAACAAATATAAATAGTAACGATGAACATAATGTAACCCATGGAATAGTGAAGAAATGAAAGATATAGAGAGCGAAAATGCAGTTTAGCATGTACTACTGGATTTTCATGATACTTTTTGAAGCATTTGCCACTTCAAGAAAAAACATTTGCAAATGTTCTTTGAATTTAAACTATTAAAGTATGCTTAGATCTTGCGGATTTCTTCATTTTAATATTAACATTTTTATATAATTTTAATATTTAAGTAATTTTAAGTGTTTATATAAAAAAATTGTGGTGGTTTTTGACTTTTCCTTAGGGAATACTTTAATATTATTTGCATTTCAGAATTTCAGTTAAACATACATTTATTTTGACGTTTGAATTTCCACTTAAGAAATCGCTGCCATAATACAAACTTAGAGTAAATTGTGCTTCAGAAGAAATCTTTTAATATTATCTATAACGGTCTTAAGTCTTTTGTAACTGATTTAACAACATTCAGCTCAGCTACATATTCTTATTGGAATTGATGATGTGTATGGATTTATATACGAAACGTTTTTCATTCAAGGGGTGAAGTATTAATATCCTTATTTTTCTTGAGTCCTTTTTTTCATATATTCATTTCATATTTACTTCAAAACTGTGTAGATTTGCCTTTTGCAACTTTAAAAATAAAATCTTTCTAAATCTTACAGTTGTCTTATCGGAATTTAGGAACTTCACAAAATATTTTGCTTCTCTTTTGGTGTTTTCTAGCGCAAACATAAGACAACTATAAATCATTAGTTTTTTATATTGTGTCTTTGGCTATATGAATGCAAAACTTCAGTTAAAAAGAAAGAAACTTAATGGGATAAAAATAAAAACTAATGTTTAATAAAAAAGTTGAGAATTTAAAATGGTTTTTAATAATAGAATAATAAGTTAAGGGTTAAATGTGTAATTTGACAATAAAAAGATTCAGACCTACTGGAATAATATCGCATGGATCCCTTTTTTGAATAGTCACTGGACTAGAACACATTATGTTCGCTCTAGTAATTGATACTAATGTAGTAGCAAGTCATTTTAATTTAATTTCATTAATTTTCGAATGTATTAAATTAAATTAAACATCAGTGATAATATCTTTGGAATATATATACAGTGTAGGAAAAATTTTATGGTCGGTATGGACCTTACGTGAGATGGAGTGAGAAACAGCTGTTTAAAAAGAGAGAGGTATATTAGGTACGCCCTTTATATCGCCGAATGGAAATATTAAAAAAGGGGAAATTCAACGTTGCCAAACTTATTGGATTTATTTCACCTGTTGTTTTTTTTTTGCATTTGAACAATGTTCTAAGATAATCCAATTTGGGCGAAATTGATTTAAATGGCAGCTTACTCTTTTTTTTTATTGGGAATATGCCACAAGTTTACTTTACAATAAGTGTAATATAAGATTTTGATTTCCACTTTGGAAATCGTTTTATATACCTAAATAAAATTTATTAATGTTTCGTATTTTAAGTACGATTTCCGAATTAAAAATCTAAACATCAAAATAAGCTTATTTTAAAGTCACATTGTGCCTTATTCCCAATATGAAATAATAAACTGCATACAATAACACCACATTAAAAAATATTCATACACAATAATTTATTTGGCAACGTCGTCCGTCTGGTCAGAATACCGAGTAACGGGTAGTAGAGGTGGGTCGTGGTAATTTTATCGTTAAGAGCGTAAGAGCGATTAATATTTTTTAAATGCATTCATTTTTTTCGAATCCTGATAAAACTAATAAATATTCTTGAAAAATTTAAACGCAGAATGAACCAATACATTATTACCGAGGGCCAAAAGTCCCTGAAAACTTCTATAATGTTTATTTTAATAAGTTATAAGGGCGAAAAAAAAAATTAGTGTGATTTTTAATTTCAAATATCTCATTCAAAAAACTTTTTGTTTATTCTAAGGGACTTTCGGCCCTCGGTAATAATGTAATCTTTTATTCTGCATTTAAATTTTTCAAAAATATTTGTTAGTTTTCTCAGGATTCCAAAAAAAATGAATGAATTTAAAAATTTAAATTTTTGTAAACAACTAACTATGATTGTTTAAAAGTAGTTTCAAGTAAGAGAGTACCTACATAAACAAACATAATGGCCAAAACATATGGCGTACCATAACAATCACTGAACTACCCTTCAAGTATTTTTGGCCACTCATTGTACTTGTTATTTCTTTAAACGGCCGTAAAATTTGGGAAAGCTGAGAACAAATAATCCAGTGTTTTTTATTTAGATTTGGTCTAAGTCTAAGTCTGTATTATTTAATACCGATGTGGAACGGAAATACACGCCAGTACACCGAAAATATCAAAATACAGAGAGGAGTCCGCCAGGGTTGCGTGCTGTCCCCACTACTTTTCAATGTCTACAGTGATCGGTATTTTAAGAAGCGCTCTCTGACTCAATAGAAGGTATATCTATCTATGAAGAAGTTTTGAATAACTTACGTTTTGCAGACGATACAGTAATAATTACGGATAACAACAATGATTTACAGAACCTAATGCAACGCCTTAATGAACGCTGTCATGAGTACGGACTGAAGATAAATTTAAAGAAAACTAAATGCATGATCATGACTAAATCTGCACAAATATCCAATTGACTATTGAAGATACTGCAATTAAGAGTGTTAATAACTATAAATACTTAGGAACATGGATAACATCAGATGTAGACCAAATCAAAGAAATTAAGACACGTATTGAAATAGCACGTACATCATTTATTAAACTTAAAAAGTTTCTTTGTTGTCGGGATATAAGGTTAGAACTACGCCTGAGAATGCTTCGATGTTACGTGTTCTCTACTCTTCTTTATGGTCTGAAAGCTTGGACACTAAAACAAGTTCATCTGAATAAGTTGGCCGCCTTTGAATTTTGGTGTTACAGAAGAATCCTACGAATATCATGGATTCAAAAAATGTCAAACATTGAAGTAACTAGAAGGATAGGAAATGAGGCAGAAATAATATTAACTATTAAAAGACGAAAACTTGAGTACTTGGGACATGTGATGAGAGGGCAAAAATACGCATTATTACAACTTATTATGCAGGGCAAAATCCGAGAAAAGCGAAATGTGGGAAGACGAAGAATATCCTGGCTTAAGAACTTAAGGGAATGGTTTGAATGAAGTAGTGCAGACCTTTTTAGAGCGGCAGTCAACAGAGTCGGCATAGCCATGATGATTTCCAACCTTCGATAGAAGATGGAACTTAAAGAAGAAGAAGTGAAACGGATTGCCTCTTCTAACTCAGTCATTCTTTTTAACCTGTAATAGGTGAAGTTCTACCTAGTTTTCACGTCTTGGATTGGCCGTTTGGGAACTTTGTTATGTTGTAATTAAGCCTTTCTGAAGATAAGGTACTTTTTTTAATGTTTTTTGCAGAATTGTCGAAAAAAGGACTTTTTTTTATCTATTATCAAATCAGTTTTGACATAACATTCCTGAAGTAATGAATCTAACAGTTTTTCTTGTTGGCGGTTTATATCCAGGAATCCACCCTGCAAACTTTTTAAAATCTGGTTCTTCACCTATAGAAAACGGATGAAACGAGTCTTTGCATAAGTTTAGTAAATCAATAAGTTTAGTCAAGAAAAAGAAACTGATAAAGATGACTTAAGTCCATTGTGTATTTTTGATGAATTAATTGGACATGACTCATCTAAACATACAACTGTATCGAGAGATATACAAGAAGTAGACATGTATTTGTCTAATAATATATTACCCACAATAAATTTCGAACGGAGATTGGAACTGTCCATTACCGTGGTGGAAAAACCATCGCCATGTATATCCTAACTTAGCCACTATATTCATAAAATATTGTAGAATTGTAACAAAATCTTTTCCTTATGAACACATGTTTAAAATCTGGTTTAATTTTAAATAAAAGAAGAACACAGTTAACAAGAAAAGTAGAAAAACTTGTTTTTAAATGTCAATTTAGACGGTTCGCGATTTAATAATAACGTGTAATGTAAATGTAAGTACTATTTGTATTGTTTAATTTATTTTTCAAGTTATAATAAATATATCCTTCGTTAGGTTCTTTCACTTCAATACTTATACACATAAACGATAATAGCCAATATGTTTGTGTACTCGCTAATTTGAATCAACTAGTTACAGTTTACGAAAAACGGTTCCGATAAAAATTTAAAAAACGGGAGGACCCACCTCTAGTTTTTTAGGTATATTAGGATCGGAACCAGAGAATATGTAAAATATCTCTGATCGGAACTATTCGTCTCACTAATGGCCAATAGGTGTTAAAAATATTTGAGGAGGGGAGACCAAGGGGAAATATGATTGTTATCTTTGTCTATTCGCTGAAAATATGATTTTATATCTGCGTTAGATATCCTGTTAAATTTTACCATACCGACCATAAAATTTTTCCTACACTGTATATATATATATATATATATATATATATATATATATATATATATATATATATATATATAACTCTCCAACATTAAAGCACCACATCAAACGTACCACGATTTTGAAGCTACCTTAAACCTTTGATTGGATTTTTTCACATTATAGGTCTATTTATAATCAATTACGAAATTAATATTTTCGTAAATCCGAGAAAAGCGAAATGTGGGAAGACGAAGAATATCCTGGCTTAAGAACTTAAGGGAATGGTTTGAATGAAGTAGTGCAGACCTTTTTAGAGCGGCAGTCAACAGAGTCGGCATAGCCATGATGATTTCCAACCTTCGATAGAAGATGGAACTTAAAGAAGAAGAAGTGAAACGGATTGCCTCTTCTAACTCAGTCATTCTTTTTAACCTGTAATAGGTGAAGTTCTACCTAGTTTTCACGTCTTGGATTGGCCGTTTGGGAACTTTGTTATGTTGTAATTAAGCCTTTCTGAAGATAAGGTACTTTTTTTAATGTTTTTTGCAGAATTGTCGAAAAAAAGGACTTTTTTTATCTATTATCAAATCAGTTTTGACATAACATTCCTGAAGTAATGAATCTAACAGTTTTTCTTGTTGGCGGTTTATATCCAGGAATCCACCCTGCAAACTTTTTAAAATCTGGTTCTTCACCTATAGAAAACGGATGAAACGAGTCTTTGCATAAGTTTAGTAAATCAATAAGTTTAGTCAAGAAAAAGAAACTGATAAAGATGACTTAAGTCCATTGTGTATTCTTGATGAATTAATTGGACATGACTCATCTAAACATACAACTGTATCGAGAGATATACAAGAAGTAGACATGTATTTGTCTAATAATATATTACCCACAATAAATTTCGAACGGAGATTGGAACTGTCCATTACCTTGGTGGAAAAACCATCGCCATGTATATCCTAACTTAGCCACTATATTCATAAAATATTGTAGAATTGTAACAAAATCTTTTCCTTATGAACACATGTTTAAAATCTGGTTTAATTTTAAATAAAAGAAGAACACAGTTAACAAGAAAAGTAGAAAAACTTGTTTTTAAATGTCAATTTAGACGGTTCGCGATTTAATAATAACGTGTAATGTAAATGTAAGTACTATTTGTATTGTTTAATTTATTTTTCAAGTTATAATAAATATATCCTTCGTTAGGTTCTTTCACTTCAATACTTATACACATAAACGATAATAGCCAATATGTTTGTGTACTCGCTAATTTGAATCAACTAGTTACAGTTTACGAAAAACGGTTCCGATAAAAATTTAAAAAACGGGAGGACCCACCTCTAGTTTTTTAGGTATATTAGGATCGGAACCAGAGAATATGTAAAATATCTCTGATCGGAACTATTCGTCTCACTAATGGCCAATAGGTGTTAAAAATATTTGAGGAGGGGAGACCAAGGGGAAATATGATTGTTATCTTTGTCTATTCGCTGAAAATATGATTTTATATCTGCGTTAGATATCCTGTTAAATTTTACCATACCGACCATAAAATTTTTCCTACACTGTATATATATATATATATATATATATATATATATATATATATATATATATATATATATATATATATATAACTCTCCAACATTAAAGCACCACATCAAACGTACCACGATTTTGAAGCTACCTTAAACCTTTGATTGGATTTTTTCACATTATAGGTCTATTTATAATCAATTACGAAATTAATATTTTCCGAGAAATGTCAACGTTTTACCCATATAAGAGTGTCAATATAATGTTTGTTTTTTCATCTTATTTTGCCACATCCTGTGGAATTCTTAGAAACAAACTAAATCTTATTAATATTTCGAGATTCATCGAGGTTCATCCTTTCTTAACATTTTCGTAAAACAATCATCTCGATATATCTATTATCAAAAAAGAAAAGTATGTTCAAAGCAATACATGATATTAACTCTCCAAAATTAATGCACCACCTCAAGTGTATCATAAGTTTTAAGTCATTTTTCTCGTATTTGCAACACCCTGGGAAATGTATTAGAAACAAAAGCTATATCTCACTAATATTGCGAGATAGCTTCATCTTTTCTAGTCACAATGAGATATTTACAATAAATATAGTATATAAAAATAAGTGCAGCTGTAAATCCTCGTGAAAGTAGATTGCAATTTACCAGAGACACCTTGACAAGAATTTTGATGATTGGGAGCACGTGTTGTTCACAGTTGAAGCCAGGTATCATTTATATAGCTCAGATAGACGTGTGAGAGTTACTCGAAGGCCAAGTGCACAGTGCAACTTACGACCTATGACTATATTCAATGAAATATCTGTAATGGTTTGAGGAGGAATATCTCTTAAAGCGCGAATGTACCTTTTTGCTTTACGAAAAGATTCCTTAATCAGTGAAAGGTATATTAGATATTTTGTTTAACCATGTATGTAGTTCAATTTGATCCTTACATACGAAATAATTACTTTCTTGTAATGTATGATAATGCTCGACCATATGTGGCACGTGTGGTCCGTGATTATTTGGACGAGGTTGGGATACAAGCCATGAACTGGTCACCCCGCAGCTCTGATCTAAATCTGATAGAGAATTTGAGGAATACTATTGATCGTCAACTCAGGAGCCGACCACCTATCTCACTTGCTGGCATAGAAGCTATGGTGAGAGATGTTTGATACGCAATTGATCAAGACCAAAAGAACTTAACTTAAACTTAAAGAATAGGACCATCTGACCAGGTAAACATGGGATTTCTTAGATATGCTATCTTGCTAGCCCTAAGAGTACTAAATTTTATAAATTAATATTGATCTCTACGATTTCGGTAGAAGACAGGCTGCTAAAGGTAGTGGCATCAATGCTTTACTAGCTGCTGACTTTCTCCTACGTCCAAGCCCATAGGAAAGGCTAGGTTTCCATCATATATTCCCACCCATTTCCAATCCATTATTTTTTTTGTATTAGGACGAGCTTTGTGTCGTCTGCTTTTATATTAAACTAAAAAAAAATCAAAGTGTCCGCTAAAAATGTTCGACAGTACGTCACTGTATAACAAATCTTGCAAGAATTTCTCCGCATCGTGTCCGCGACATTTGGTTGATTTAAAATATTCCGATCAGCCATGAACTTGAACCGGTCGTTACCTAAACAAGCTCTTGAATTCTACCAGTAGTGATCAATAGGTAAATAACATTGAAATTTGGATTGCAAATTAAATTAAGACAACTATAACATAACGACAAAATAAATCAATTCGAATATATCTCAAAATATTAATAGAAAAATCTATCGTAAATCGACACTACAGTAGTTATCTCTCGCTGCGGGTAAAAAAGGGTCGATTTTATGAACTAATTTGTGAATTTTGAAAACCTACTCTGTGTCATAAAGGGCGATGTCAGGAACAACTCCCAGTCCGTGTTTTTTTTTTGTTATTATTAATTTATTTGAGACTTTAAATGAGTAAAATATGCACTTTTTAATTCAGATTGTTGCGAAGCCTACGGGGTGGATTGAGATAAAACTAGCCTTTGAAAGAAAAAACAAGTTTTTTGGAATTAAATCGATTTATTTCTCAACATAGTCCCCTTTTAGCTCGATACACGTAGTAAGACGAAGTTCCAGTTGTTTTATCCCATCCGAATAGTACTTTTGCTCGAGCTGTTCAAAATAGGCCGAAGTTTCAGCGACGACTTCATAATTTGTTGCGAAACGGCGTCCTCCGAGCCATTTTTTTAGATTTGGAAACAGAAAAAAATCGCTTGCAGCAAGATCTGGGTAATACAGTGGGTGTTCAACCAATTCATAGCCTAATTCGTGTAATTTTGCCATGGCGTCGGCCGATCGGTAAGTCCGTGCATTGTCTTGGTGAAAAAGCACTTTTTTGCGTTCCAAACCGGGACGTTTTCGACACAATTCGGCATCGAATCGATCCAATAATGCTGCGTAGTACTCGACATTGATTGTTTTTCCTTTTTCCCAGTAGTCAATGTGGATGATGCCCTTCGCATCCCAGAAAACAGTCGCCATCACTTTGACGGCCGAATGTGCACTTTTTGCCTGCTTCAGCGGCCCTTCGGCGCGTTTGCGCCACTGTTTCGACTGTTCTTTGGTTTTCAATATGTAATAATGTACCCAGGTTTCATCAACGGAGATAAATCAGCGAACAAAATCCTTCAGATCGCGCCGTATCATCACCAAAGGCATCTCCGAAGTGGTCACACGTTTTTGCATTTGATCGATTGTCAGCAAACGCGGCACCCATCGCGTGGATACCTTTTTCATGTCCAAATGATGGTGAAATATGTTGTGTACGCGTTCGTAGGAAATGTTTAAGACCGCTATTAACTCGCGGAGATTAATTCGACGATCTGCCATAATCATGTCTGTTGATCATTTTCGGCGTGGTGACTTCATTTAGCCTCCCGGGACGCTCATCATCAAAAACACTCGTTCGACCACGAACAAATTCAGCTTTCCAAAATTTTACAGTTGCTAACGAACCTGCAACCTCACCATAAACTTCGTCCAGGTCGGCTCTGATTTGTACATTCGTTTTACCCTTTTTGTTGAAGGACTTAATCACCGAACGATACTCGACTTTTTCCATTTCTCTGAAAACACAAAACTTACTTGGTTTTGACGGCTGTCAAAACCAAACTAATTTTTTTTAAACTTAAAATTTTGACAGACGTAATGTCATGAACGGAAAATGTCAACACCAAAACCAATTCGGTATCAAGTAGCGCCATCTATCAAAGATTAGTTTAATATCAATCGATCCTTTTAAAGTACGCAACTTTAGATAGTATAGGAATACAATGATAATAGTATATTGGATAAGCTTTGATCTAAGCTTTTATAAGTTTAATTTCGATCAATTTTTATTGCATACTTAGCGCTCAAAAGTGAAAAACGGTAATTTGCTTATCACAAGATGAGAATAATATCGAGAAAAGCTGGAAAAACTCAATAATAACACAATTAACGCAGCAACAGAATCACGTGGAGAGAGAAAACTAAACACTAACATACCAAAAAAGAAAACCCCATGGTCTAGAGAAGAAGTGAAGACAACATAGTAAAGGAAAGAGCTTTTTTACAATACAGAATACAACAAACACAACAAGCATACAACCACTATAAACGAATCAGAAATAAAACGAATACTATAGTTAGACAGATGGAACAAGACTTCTTAATACAGATGGAACAAGACTTCTACGGAACACAGAAAAAAATATAGAGAATAATATATAGAACTAATAAAAACTAAACACATTCAGAAGAAAACACGGGCAGACTACTTCCGATCCCTATTTGCTAAAGGTGGCGATAATGAACCACCAACACCAGAGGTGACAGCAAACGAAATATTGAGGAGGAACAAGTAAACGAAGCCTTAAGGAAATTAAAAAACAGAAAATCATCAGGAAAGGATAGAATACCGAACGAACTCCTAAAGTACGAAGGACCTGATCTGACCAAACAACTACTAAAACTAATCGAAAAAATATTATAGCAAAACCAAATTCCTCAAGAATAAAGATCAAGCATCATAATACCTCTCTTCAAAAAGGGAGACAAATCGGACCAGGAAAATTACAGAGGAATTAATTTATTAAACACAACACTAAAATTAACAACCAAAGTGATAACAAATAAACTGAATGAAATTATAACACTAGCAGAAGAACAGCAAGGTCGGGAAAATCATGCACCGACGCTATATTTATAATGACGCACGAGCAAGATAAATCACTAAAATACAACAAACCGGCATATCTACATTTCGTGGACATTAAGAAGGCATTTGGCTGGGTCAAATTAAAGGAAGTTATCCTCTTATTGTATTCCTTTAGGAATAATCAAAAAGATCGAAAATATCTAGCAAAACAACAGAATAAAAGTAAAAGTAGAAGAAGAACTAACTGGCCCTATTGAAGCTATAATGGGATAAGACAGGTAGATTCCCAGAGTACTCTATTGTTCAAACCGAATTATGGATGAAATAATAAAAAAAGTAAGAACTAAAAAAGGATACCAAATAGGAGAAAAGCAAATTAAAATAATCTGCTATACAGACGACCAAATACTACTTTCTCAAAGTAAAGATGCTTCCAAAAAGCCTATTCACACTAACATATCTGCCTTAAATTCGACACAAAAGTTTTTAAAACGAAGTACAAAGATAAAATAATTAGGCATAACATTCGACGAAACTTTAAGTTGGAAACCACATATTAAACAATTGGCGATATCACGTCAAAATGGTATAAATCTTCTTAAATGTTTAGCCAACAAACAATGGGGTGCTGACGGAGATACATTATTACTGTTGTTTAGAAGCCTAATCCGATCAAAATTGGACTACGGATGCATTGCATATTCTTCAGCGTCGAAGTCAAATTTAAAAATCTTAGACGTTATACACAACAATGCATTGTTGCGTATAACTTGGTGGGAATTTGGAGAGCCATTATTACATGAACGACGGAAATTACTTAGTCTATCTTACGCTTCAAAACAATCATCACTACAACCTGACAACCATGACATATCAATATAAAAACACATTTACCATTTCAATTAAGGATCAAAAACATTTTAAACTCTATTGAAATTTTTAAATTCCCTCAACACATTCAGCAAACGTAAACACGCCACCACCCTGGTTAATACCTTTGCCTACTTTAAATTTAGAACTATAATCATATCATAAATCTGAAACTAATCCACAAATATTTATAAGCAATTATAATAGAATACTTTCTTCTTTCCCTGAATATACCCAAGTTTACACAGATGCATATAAAACAACTTCTGGTGTAGGATCATCATCTGTTATGAGACATAATAAAAAGTTTCAAATTGCCCACAGAATCCACTGTGATAACTGGAGAATTGTATGCAATATACAGAGCTCTAATTCACATACAAACAGTCAAACCAGAAAAATTCCTTATTATTACTGACTCAATCAATTCCCTTCATATACTGTCAAAAATATACACTTGCAACCCGATAGCTGAACTAATTAAGGTATGGGTACCATCACATATAGGCATTAAAGGAAACAAACTAGCAGATAAAAATGCTGAAATAGCAAATTCTGAAATGAGAAATAGCAAATTCCCCAAATATCAGACCGATGATAAAACCATTAGCAGAAGATCTCAATCCGTACTTTAAACAAAAGCTGATATGTAATTGGACTAAATGTTGGGAAAAAAATCCACAAAGTTAAAAGAAATTAAACCAAATTTTGGACGATGGACTAACAACGCCCCTAGCCGTTTCCTTCAGGTTGTATTAACCAGGCTCCGATTAGGATACAGCAAACTCACACATGAATATCTCATGAAGAAGGAACCTCAACCAAAATGTACGAGTTGTGACGTACCGTTAACAGTGAAACACGTATTAACGGAGGGTCCCAAATAGAGTGCTGCAAGATTAACTAATAAAATTCCATCAGTTATAAGGGACATTTTTAGTCAGTGAACCAGTGAAAATATTGTGAAATTCTTAAAAGACTGTAGTATATTGAACCACATATAAGCATGTTTATTTATTTGTTATGTGTAACTATTATTGTTTTCATTAAATTCATCCGCTAATAACCAATATGGTTGATGCGGCTGCCTTAAATTAAAAAAAAATAAAGATGATTTACAACGTATGCTTCACCAATTTGAAAAGTGAGATAATAGAACAAGTGATGCAATTTAAATATCTAACCATCACATTATCTAGCTACGGAAAGCTGGAAACAGAATTGGAAGATAAAGCGAATAGAGCAAACAGATCCGCAGGTTGCCTGAATGAAACAATATGGAGAAATAAAAATATTAGAAAGGATGAAAAGGATGTTAGAAACAGAAGAGATGAAAACGCGAAAAATTGATGCTAAAACACTGTAGGACAGAGCTAGAAGTAGACATATACGACATAGATACAAGGTGAAGAACATCAAGGACTGGGTAAGAAATAGAAGAGTAGAATGGAACGATCATATAAGCCTAATGACAACAAGACAAGAGACGGTTCTCCAATAGGAAGACGATCAGTAGGAAGACCACGAAAACAATGGAAAGACGTCGTTCCTCTTCCTTTTTTCCATGTTGTAGTTCTTTCTAACATACATAATCAATAGCCTATTAATAATATATTTGGATCTCGATCTGTCTATCATTTTGCTGTTCCGAATTATGCCTTAAAGTCTATTAGTGTTTTTACATTGTACTTTAAACTCATATAATTATAAACTATTTCAGTTTTATATTTTAAATCTACAGAATTGCCTTTTTAATATGCAATACCGCGATATAATTTGCAATATATGTAAAAGATTAAATTTCACGGTGTAATACCTTTGTGCACTTTTGCGTGCTAGATGCAGTTGACCGAGTAATTTTATAATATGATACTGTTCAAGACATACAGTGACGACATCGACTGTTCAGTTGATGTCACTAACATAAAACAAAAGAAAGATAAAAAACCTGATGTTTTGTATAAGAAAAATGTGTAATTAACTAAAATGTTAGCAACAGATTGAAGAATTTAACTTTATAGAGATAAAAATGAGTAATAGCTCTTGGCCTTTATTTACCAGCAAGCCAAGCATAATAATCAAATATTTTCCATTTTTACAGTTTTATATATATATATATATATATGTTGTTATTAAAAAATTTTTCGGTTTCTTATCGGTAGCTTTATTATAAGCCGAAACATATTATTTTTTCCTATTGGGACAAAACTGTAAATTCAAAAATTTTCAAAAAATTCATAAGTATTTCTTATAAGTATATCTTGATGCTGTAAAAAAATTAACAAAATCCTATGTTTGGTTTTCCCGCTTTATACTTGGAAAAAGTAGTTTTTTGAGTTTTTTTAAAAAACGAAAACATGAAGTTTGCTTAAAAGTTGTCAAAATACTTCTAGTTGTCACATATACCTTCCTAAATTTTTTCAAATTTTTTGAATTGGGAGTTTGTGTTTTGGGGGGTGCAGATCAACTTTAATAAAAAAATTTAATTTTATTAGAAATACAGTAGGTACTCATTGAAAAATACATCGGATGTTCTATTAATCCAAATATAAAGACCGTTAAAACCGTAACCAGCCTAACTGCATTCATATTTTGTATGAATACAGGCATCAGGACTTAGTGTAAAGTCCATATTTTCGTGTTGAATAAGATAATATGTTCAAAAATAAACGTTTCTTACGACTTTGGCTATAATTTACTAAATATTGCAGAATTAGTATATGGCAAAATGAATGTGAAAACGACAATCACTGATTGTCAAGTTTCTTAGAGCAGTAGCGCACCTAGAATTGTCCTCTGGGGCGGTTTTGGTTGGGCACCGAAACTTTTTTATGCTACCTTCACCATTTTAAGTCCTTAAAATTTGTAAATAACAGTGTTGGAATAGAGTCTTCGGGGAGTTTTGACACCCAAAACCCCCCTGGGTGCGCCACTGTCTTAGAGGTGTAAAAGAGATAGCCAAAGAAGACTTGATGAGAAACAAAGAAATGATATCTGTGATTATGATTAGTTGGATTCAACACAGAAATATGTAGCATAGCAATGTGACGTAGTTAAGCTCTGCAGATTGAACCATAAACGGATATTTTAAATAAATTTACCAACTCATTAAAAAATACAATTCTTAATACCCATAATTTTTTTACGGCTTTACATTTCCCGTGTTAACGTTTTATTGCTTCTAATTTTCTGCTTATCTTGATCCTCTGTATACAAATTAAGTATAAATGGGTATTTACTCTGTAATAAAAATACAGATTTTTGTAGCTAACATATAATGTGGTTTTGCCACTATGACTTCATAGGAGCCTACGAAAATATCACGTATTTAACTGACATGATGATATCACCAAACACTTTGGTGATTTTTCTCTTATTATCGCAATCAAATTATAAACTCCTGAACAAAATTAACGCACCACTTTAATTAATCTAAATATTTACAATATGAGCACAAAATAAAACTAAGTTACATTAAAATAATAATAAACACCTACATTTAAGTCCAACATAATTTTATCATGAGCTTTGCCTTATTGTTTCTTTAAAAATAGCAAAGTAAATGAGTTAGCATAAATCCAAATTGCAAAAAAAAAAAATAATCAGTAAAGTTACACAAACTTTAAAATGCATCTGGGTCAACACTAATTCCGTGCAGGCCCTCCTCTACTTCTTATGACTGCATTTATGCGTCGAGCCATGCTTGATACCAAATGTCCAACAAAAGCTTGCGGAATATTCTCTCATTCTTCAATAACAGCCTCAATGAGTTGGTTGTGATTGGCAACAGGGGGTCTACGACTTCGAATCTTTTTTTTTTAGATAGTCCCATACATGCTCTATAAGATTGATGTCCGGACTGTTAGGTGGCCACTCTAATATTGGAATATTAACATCATTTAGGTACCCAATAACCTGTCGAGCCACATGAGGACGAGCGTTGTCTTGCATGAATAACAAATTAGGTCCAAGAAACGAAGCAAAAGGCATTAATTAAATGTTCGACAATAATATTGTCTAAGTAATAATGGACATTCATAGACCTCGTACGTATAGGAACCAACTCTAGGTCCCCAAAAAAAATTTAGAGCCACCACCAAAAGGTACTTTAGGAGAAATATTGCAGCTGGTAAATCTTTCTCCTCGCCTCCGCCAGACATGCTCACAACCATCTCGAGCTTTTAGGCTTACCCTAGTCTCATCGGAGAAAAGAACTCGTTTCCAATCATCGATGGTCCAATTTTGATGCAATCTTCCAAAATTTAATCTCTAAACCCTGTGTTCTCTGGTAATCAAGCGTTTTTGGCCAATTTCCAGTTGCTCATTCAAATAAACGTCTTCTAACCGTTCGAGACGATATCGCGACATTTAGTACATCTGCTAGTTCATTTTTTTAGCAAATTGCTGGTGACTCTCCTATCTCTGAAAGCACGTTGTCTCAAAAAACGATCATCAATTTGATTAGTTTAGATTAGATTAGATTAGCAACGTTTTCGCCCTTGCCCTGGACTTCGATGGTAAGACTGTTTCATTATATCGCCTCACCTTGCGACTGATGCTGGAATGATGTCTTCCTAACAAACCTGCAACGTATGTCCTTCATCTAGGAGAGTCGATGCTCGCACTGCCTCCTCCATTGACAAATGGCGGTTCTTTGGCAGTTCATTGTTTTATTTGATTTATATGCAAATGAACTTCCAAACATGCGATGAAAAATATCACAATAAAAAGCTTGTTTCTCACAAGCACTTTGCTTTATTCGGCACTTTTTAGACTAACTTTTAGTCTAAAACGAAGTTTAATACAAATTATTATTAAAACAAGACTATTATTAGCTTACATAACAACTGTCACTGTCAAATAAGGTCCATAGGCAACTTGTACAGTAAATTATCAATAAATAAAGATTATTGAGGAAAATATGAGTTGTGCGTTAATTTTGTCCAGGAGTTTATTTAATGTAAAAATAGTACATTCCTAGTATATTCTTGAGACTAGTAACCTGCCAAAATTGGTATATTACTTTTAGCAACGTATTCTTTGACAACTACATTCTGGATTTTTTTGTTGATGAAAATTCATGCCGCTTCTTTAATCTGCTTTTGTGACTGTTCAAATCCGTTGTATGTCTACATATCTAAGATTGATAAAATTCCCTGTATATACAGAGTGAAGTTTAAGCATAGAACGCCTAAGAATCTCAAAAACAGCAGAGGCACTAAATATTTTAGGCAAATGAAGGCATTTCTCAGGAATTCTTAAGTACAAACATCTACTGCTGGTAGTCCAGCTTGAACTATCGTCGGAAATTTCCGATTGCTATAGATAGTCTGATGTTAAGACCATAATAATCTCTTTCGAAGGATTCCGGTTAGAATTCTTAATTTGCAGACATACAGTATTTATGAATAACGTTGTTTCAACCCTTAAAATCAACAGGTGGTCATTCAGGTGCGATATGCAAAATACAAAATAGAAAAAGAGACTACCACATACATCTTATATGTTATTGCATACTGCTAAATGATATGAGGCAGGAATTCACAGGTCAATGGAAACTATTGACTTTATCCTAATAGTCTATTGATTATGTTAAAAAAAAGAGGGCTAACTCTAAAAGTGGTTCAAAATTAAATTTCTTATCGAAATCTAACCTATTAAAGTAAAAAAAATGAACACATGCAATTTTTTGTGCTTCATAACGGAATATGTATTAAAGGAAAATACCTAAATCACCTTAGATATGCGGATGATATACTCCTGATCTCCTCGGAACGACAAGAACTGGAATTAATGCTGAATGAACTGTATGAAAAATCACTGCAAAAAGGCCTAAAAATTAACTTCAACAAAACAAAAGTAATGACAAACAATGGGAGACCAAGAGGCAATTAAAATAAAACAGAAAAAATAGAACAGGTAAATGAGTATCTAGTATAAGCAATCAGAGCTAACAGAGAAAATCAAACAGCCGAAATATCGAGACGAGTAAGAATGGGATGGGCAGCGTTCGGCAAACTTTCTTACGTTCTAAAAAATCAAACAATCCCTCTCTATACTTACGAAGCAAGGTATATAACTCCTGTATAATACCGGTGCTTACCTACGGAGCACAGACATGGACATTGACACAGGCCAATTTGGATAGGATAAGGAAGGCACAAAGAGCGATGGAGAGACAAATGTTGGGTGTATCACTTAGATATAGGAAACGTAACCAGTGGATCAGAACCAGAACAAAGACAGTAGGCGCGATAGAACAAGCAGCAAAACTGAAATGGAAATGGGCTGGACACAATGAACGTCTCCAAGACGGACGATGGAACAATGCCATCGGAAAGTAGCGTCCATACAATGCAAAGAGATCAAGAGGCAGATCACAGATGAGGTGGAAAGATGACATCAGGAAACAAGGAGGTCCCACATGGCAGAAAACAGCTCAAGATAGGGATAGATGGAGAGACCTGGGGGAGACCTATATCCAACAATGGAAGGATAGAGAATAGGTTAAAAAAAATACGATTGCATATAACTAAATCTACGTAGAAAAAAGTTATACTACAATTTTGGCAAAAAAATAGGAAAAAATACTCAAAAATGGTGTGAGTGACATACTTACTAGTGAAAAATCGTATCTCGGATACTGTGAATCCTTTGAAGATTTCTGCTAAACGTCAATTTTAAGAAGAAGGATAGAAGTTTTTGTGTAAAGCAATGCTTATGTCTATACCCCGTAGAAAAAGTAGTGAGGCAAAAAAGTCGTGTATTTTTGTGTCTTTTTTGCTTCGTTTTTTGAATATACTTTTGTCAAAAAAAAAATTTTTTGACTTAAAAAGTAACATTTAGATGAAACATTTTTCTGTAGGTTTATATGTAAGATCTTCATGCTAGTGTATAGGGACTAATTCACAACTTTCTCAAAAACGCGCCAATGTTAGCCTTCCGCGATTCTTTCATATTTGAGGGTCCATTCACCATATATGAAACAATAAAACCTCTTTAACGTTGCAGCTCCTTTCTAAATTACATAATAAATAGCTTATAATGTTGGTAAGTAATCATGTATTCAACGACATACCTCACAACTCTGTGTAAAGTGAAAAGACTCGAATTTTCTATTTTCCTCGTTACGATATTTCTTAGAATCCTTAGCAACGGAGTGGTTTAAATAATTTTATGCAAGATAAGAAAAAATATAGGTTCAGTTGAGTACACAACACTTAAAAGTAACTTGATGATTAGAGATTGCTTTTGATATCGATTTACAGTGATTCAATACGGATTTAATAATAAATAATTATTATCATCATGAGTATCATAAAACTCATAAAAAATTCTGTTTTTATTTTGTTGTTAAGAAATCTAGAGTATATTTTTTTAAATGACATAATTTGCTATATATGCAAAATAATGTAGAAAACATTATTACGGAGTTCTTAGAATATTAGAATAATGTAATAAGTACAGGCT
Organism: Diabrotica balteata; assembly: GCA_918026665.1. Classification (NCBI taxonomy): domain Eukaryota; kingdom Metazoa; phylum Arthropoda; class Insecta; order Coleoptera; family Chrysomelidae; genus Diabrotica; species Diabrotica balteata. Next base: position 72,139,308 of record OU898285.1, read on the forward strand.
CCAAAAACCAACGTTTAGCTAGCACTTTTTCCGATCAGAACGTTCGTAAATTCCAAAATCTGAGCAGTGCTTGACTTCTGGGTGGCTATTTCCCTCTGTGAACGTGGACTATAATTTCAATGATTTTGTCTTTATTTTCACTAAGGCATTTAATATTGTATGTAGAGTACTACAAGGTTCAGTATCGGGTCCTCTACTTGTTCTTATCTTCATAAATGGTATTACTAACTTAAAAATTTATGGAAATTTTTTTCTTTTTGCTGATACCAGTATAACCTGGAGAAAGTCTAATATTGCAACTTTTCATGCAACTATAACTTGACACATGCCCCGAGTCGACTGATAAGGTGGAGACTACACCGAAATAACTGTTCGCTCGTATGATACCCGTATGATAAATGGTGTTAGATTAAACAATCTGAGATTTGCCGACGACACCGTTCTGATCGCAGAAACACTTGAAGAGCTACAGACATTGGTGAACAAGATAGCAGACTGCAGCGAAGAATATGGACTATCTTTGAACATAAAGAAAACTAAATTTATGGTAATATCGAAATCAACACAAAATGTACAAAATTTATATTTACACAATGAAATTATCGATCGAGTTAGCAAATACAAATATGTAGGCACTTTTATAAATGAAGACAACGATAGCTCAGCAGAAATCAAAATAAGAATAGAAACAACCAGATCCATATTCACTAAAATGAAGAGAGTGTTCTGTGAAAGAGATTTGAGCCTTGAAATGAAACTTCGCCTGATGAGATGTTACGTACTTTCTGTGCTGTTCTACGGAATGGAGTCATGGACGTTAAAAAAGATTGATATCAAAAAATTAAAGGCATTTGAACTGTGGATGTATCGCAGAATCCTGAGAATATCATGGACCGAGAGAGTCACAAACCTCGAGGTCTTGAGAACAATGAATAAAGAAAAGGAAGTCATATTTACGATCAAAAAACTGCAATACTTGGGACACATTACAAGACGCGAAAGATATGAACTGCATCGAATAATTATGCAAGAGAAAATAGTAGGAAAAAGGTCCATAGGAAGAAGACGAAACTCCTGGCTAAAGAATCTACGGGAATGGTATAGCTGTAGCAACAACGAATTGTTTCCTTCAACCTTCGGAACGAATATGGCACTTGAAGAAGAGAAGTGTGATACCGATTTAAACGCGAAAGGTTTGACTAAGTTGTGCTCCCATGATATATGGTTTTAATTTCATATATATATATATATATATATATATATATATATATATATATATATATATATATATATATATATATATAGCAAGCTTGCTATTTCTCTGATGAAATGAAAGCTATATGTTATGGCATTGGAGCACAAATTAGTCAAACCTTTCGCGTTTGAATCGGTATGAACAAAACGATATAACAGTTATTTCGGTGGAGTCCCTACCTCATCAGTCGACTCAGGTTTGATATCAATCTAAACTACGGGTCTAACTACTGTCTCTAAAATACTTCCTACGTTACTAATTTGGAGAGCACAGTATGGAGCTGGAGCACATTTTGAACGCTTCATATAAAAACTGGTTCTTAATCTTTATATAAATTAAATGCGAAACTACAAATTATTGTACCTATCTAATTAAACTACTTATTTATCAAAATCAGCATAAACCCAAATAAAATTCTTTTTCTTCAAGTGCCGTCTTCGTTCCGAAGTTTGGCTATCATCAAAGCTATGTGTATTTTTGATGCTGCAGATCTAAACAGTTGGTAATTGGTGCAATTGTACCATTCTCTCAAGTTTTTCAACCATGAATGCCTTCTTCTTCCTATAGATCTCTTTCCCATTATCTTTCCCTGTATAATCAATTGCAGCAACTGGTATTTATCTCCCCTCATAACATGTCCCAAATATTGTAGTTTGCGCTTTTTAACAGTAAGTATCAGCTCTTTCTCTTTTCCGCACTCTCCGCAAACCTCCACATTTGTTACTTTCTCTGTCCAGGGTATTTTTAATATTCTACGATACATCCACAACTCAATTGCTTCTATCTTTTTGGTATCGATCTTTTCAATGTCCATGTTTCCATCCCGTAGAGGAGAACTGACATAACGTAACATCTCAAAAGGCGAATTTTAGTTTAGACTTAGATCTCTTCCGCCAGCAACACCTTTTTCATTTAGTAATGTGTCAAGTTGTTATTCGGATGCCATTTATCTTAATACCTATATTTTGATCCAAAATGTGCTGTGTTTATAATGTCTTCGGAGTATAGATTGAATAAGGTCGGTTGAGAGTATACAACCCTGTCTTACGCCTTTCTTGATCTCGATTTCCTCCGTTGTCTCTTGCTCTATTCGGATATTTGCTTTCTGGTTATAGTAAATCTTAGAGATAATTCTAATGTCCCTTTTATCCAAGTTTTTTCTACTAGCAGTTTCATTAAGTGGTCGTGACGAACTTTATCAAACGCTTTGTTGTAATCAATAAAGCACATATATAATATATATATATATATATATATATATATAATATATATATCTTGGTTTATATCTAGACATCTTTGGCATATGACGTTAAGTGCAAATAGTGCTTCTCTTGTTCCAAGCCCGTTCCGAAATCCGAATTGAGTATTACTAATATCTGCATCTAGTTTTCTGTTAATTCTTGAGTGGATTACTTTGATGAATACTTTTAATGTATGCCCCATTAAGCTTATAGTGCGGTAGTCACTGCACTGTTTTGCAAATAAAATTAGTATGATTTAATAGATATGATATCGAACAGAATATGATTTCAATCCCTTTCAAACGAGATATCACTTCCCATAGGGTTCCGTTTAAAATGATCGGTAACAGTGGTTTTCTAACGTCATCTATGACTATTAGGTCACCTGTTATGACTGTTCGTTTATTTTCTCGCTCAAAAATTTCACTATTATAAGTATAACCGTTCAAAAGATACGAAGGGGGAAGGGACTTTTGGCTAACACTGTATATTTATATACATATAAATAATTCTAAAATTAGCATATTTAAAAAAATAAACCAATATTTAACGGTGAAAAATAAATAAAATAATAATAAAGCGATTTTAGAGTTTCAGTTCATGTTAAATGATATGTACATATATTTGATAAACGTTATCTCGAACGGATTTGGGTAGGTATTTACTTTTGGAGGTCAGTCAACATTGCACCGAAGTGATATTTAAACACGATTTTACATTTAACTTTATCGAAGAGTTAAAAAATCCAATACATACTTATTGAATATTTATTTAATACATCATCCGAGCAAATAGCAGATTGCAGAGCATTGGCTTTACCTTTAATAATTTATTTGACCTAATAATTTCTGCAAGTTTATGATAAAATGATGAAATATGCAGACTCTGCTATATTTAAAACCATAAGAAAACAATTACTACCTTAAAAATCAAAGTGAATAAACAATATGAATTAATTCCGTATTTCGTAACTTTTTAACTCTAAAACTAAAGCCTCACTCTTTAAAATTAAGAACAATCAAAAATATTTTTCATTTCCAAATGACCAAACCATAGCATTCAAAAAATCGCTTTCCAAAATATGTACTATATCTGCAACAATGTGATGGAACAATGTGATGAAAGCAACGTCACAGTTTACTCCTGTCACTTCAGACACTTTAAAACGTGGGCTAAATTTTTATTAATAGTTCAGCCGTTAGAGATTTGACCCCCAAAAATCATACGAACAAGCTGAATTTTGAGGAGAATATCAATTTTGACACCCCAAAAAATATGCAAAAAAGTTTACCACTTTCAGTTTTCAGTTTCATCTGTACGCTGTTTACAGCGTACAGATAGAAAGTCTGGATTACTATTTATTTTCTTAGTCATAATCTCAGAAAAATTGTAGTCTTCTCTCTGCACCATCTTCATTTATTTCCTATACAAAGTGTATTTGGCAGGGATGAAATTTGTAATTTTTTAGTACTCTGTCTTGTTTAAATAATTTCGCTGTCCTCCTTGCACACTGCCCATGTTCAAAAAATATGGAAATAATTTCAACGAGTTTTGCGATAGAGAAGACCATTTGGTATTAATTTAAAAAATACTTATTTAATATCGCTGTTAAACACTACCGTTCAAATATCTAAACTTTTTGCAAATTGTTTTCAATGTAACTTTTACCTGACAAAAAGAAATTAGTAGAACATGGACGCTGCGTTTAGTTTTTAAGAGGTGTATCAGTTTAATAAATTAATAGTTTTCACGAGAACAGAGTTAATATAAAAAAAAATCATAGATGGATGTATTCTCCAGCGAAATATCTATCTAATGATATTTTATATCACACATGGTTTATTCCCAATCTAAAATTAAGAGTTAATAATTAAGGTGCAAGAGGGAGGGATTTGACAAATGACACAAGTTTATATAGTTAAAAGATCACCCCTTCGGAATAAAAATCGACCTGTTTCAGCATTTTCACAAAATCCAATCAATATTGCCAAATATTTGGGAAGATGAAATTTTGACAATACTGAATTTATTATGAATACTTATATAGGAATTTTAATTTACAAATGGCAAAAACATGATAAAACTTATGATAATTTACATGTCAGAACCACGACTCAATAACGAGTCATTGCAGAAAATAGTATACTCGTTATAAGGAATGTATTTGAGTACGTGACTTAACCAAGACAAACCGATGATTTCATATTTTTCTTAAAATCAATAATACAGCAACACATGTTTGGTTAAGATTTTGTCACCCAATAAATGTTGAAAATATTGTTAAATTTCCAATGGAACAATTTCATGGATCTGAGGGCGAATAATAACGAGCTCTATCAACTGTATAAGGAAACACCCCTGTCAAACTTCATTAGAATACAAAGATTGCAATGGGCCGGACATGTGATACGAATGGGAGAAGATAGGCTACTAAAACGAGCACTGAACGCCAGAATACAGGGAAAGAGACCAGTTGGAAAGCCAAGAAAGCGCTGGGAAGACACAGTAAGCAGCGACGCACAAGCACTTTTAGGAGTCCGTGTATGGAGAAGAGCAGCCACAGACAGACAAGGGTGGAGGCAAAAAATAAAGGAGGCCAAGGCTCATTTTGGGCTGTAGTGCCGTAGAAGAAGAAGAAGAGGGCGAATAAAGTTTTATTTAAGGTAAAAAGACTAATGCTACTGTAAACTTTAAGTAAGTGATAGTAGATATAACCGACGTAACATATTCTGCAGCACTGTAAATGCAAATAAACAAACTAAGGCATAATGTAATAGTAATTCCATCATATCACTATGCGCGAGTTCTAAAAAGTGGGCATAACTTTTTATTAAACAATATATTAAAAAAATTAAAAATTCAGTATTTTTCCTAGTTTTATCTCATTTGAGAGGGGGCGAAATCTTGAACCTTATTTTGGAATATGTTATGATTATGCAAAAAAAATCTCATAGGAATACTTTTCCGAACTAACCAGCGCTTTTTTTTCGAACAGACCTGAACGACCGAGCTGAACTGAAAAACCTGTGAACTCAAAAACCTGTAGCAAATTTCGCTGTCGGAAATTTCGCAAAAATTTAAAAGACGATAATTTCTCAATGTTCAAATGTATTATAACATTTAATTTTGTTAATAAAAAAAATTTATAAATTATGCAAAAAAATGCTTTTTTGCAAATATCTCAAAAAAACGAGAAAATAAAAATATTTTTGATATAAAAAATGATATAAATATTGTTTATGGAAAATATCAGGAAAAACACTTATAGACAAAAAATCAAATTGTGACCATAAATTGTTTAAAAAAAACTTTTTCATCTGTTCGTCATCTAGTAACCCCCACCTATGTCTTAAAAGTTTCAGATATCTGCGAAAAATTTTGCCGTGAAATCGATGATTTGTGCATAACCAGACTGAGCTACTGTCCCTAATCGCTAATGTATCGATAGGAGACAGGACCGACTTTAAAATATTAAAAAAAAAAGAGGTTAGTCTTCGTAAGTGGGTATATTTATTTAAAAACCCTTAAAAGGGCTACATCAAAAAAACAAACGTTTTCGGACTAAACAGTCCATCATCAGGTTTAAAATAGCTAGGTTAAAATGCCTGAGCCATCAAAAATACATGGGTAAAAACCCTTTAAATTACATATAGTTATAAAAGATTATACATCTTGTTGTTAAAAAACTGTGATGTTCAGTAATAAATTAAATATGACTTCAGGTAACATACATTGCAAAAATTGAGTTCCAGAGCCGGGGAGAAAACCTCTACGCACGGAGAACAGCTGGAAACTGAGTTTCTGGAAATACAGTATACAGCTGGTATACAGCCAGCTACAGGAACAGAAACCAATTTTAAAAACGACTATTCTTATAAACTGAAAAACTACTGCTATTTTTAAAAAATAGAATAAATCCTAATGCAGCAAGTGGAGAAGTGGTAATATATCTACACAATAATTTGTGTTACCAAAGAAATAAACATAGCAGCAAACAATTTAGAAATAATAACTGTAGAAATAGGTCTATCTCAAAAAATAAACATATTATCTGAATTTTGGAGTGAAAATTGATGAACGAGAACTAGAACAAGTGATAAATCGAACTCAATTCCTCGGCTATTGTTAGGTGACTTCAATTCCCATAACAAAATACGGGATTCCAATTACACTTAACAATAATAGGAAAAATAATCAATTCGTAAAATCTAAATATACTAAACGATGGAAGATCCACCAGGCTTTACATTCACAGAGGAAATTCGTCAGCATTCGATTTAACTATATGTGGGATGCTATTCCTTATTTGTATGGCTGTAGTCACTTTCCAATCAGAATCTTCTTTCAGTGACCTACTCACTAATCAGAAATACAATCTAAAAAAAAGCTAACTGGGAGAAATATAGTGAAATGATAGAAAATATGTGAAAAGATAGAAGATAATAAATATCACTGATCTACAAAAAATACCGTTTTCAAACATAAATAATGATTTAAATGTATTCATATCCTTAATTACAAAAGCCGCAATACAACATATAGGTATGACCAAACTCTACTAAAATTTACTGATACACCGTGGTGGAATGAAATATGTAAAAGAGGTATTCATTATCATCAACTATCCTCTAACGTCCACTGCTGAACATAGGCCTCTCGAATGCTTTTCCACTTAGTCCGATTTTGCGCCATCTGAATCCAATTTGTAGTCAGTCTTTTTATGTCATCTGTTCATCTCGTTGGAGGTCGACCTCTATTTCTGTTAGCTTGTATTCGGGGTCTCCATTTCAAAATTATTTTTGTCCATCGGTCATCAACTGATCTTGCTACATCACCTGCCCAGTTCCACTTTAGTGTTGTTATCCTTTCAATAACATCTGCTACTCCTGATCTTTTGCGTATAGTAGCATTGAGTATTCTATCACGTAGAGAAATCCCTAACATTATTCTCTCCATTGCTCTTTCCGCAACTTGTAGTTTACTCACTATTGTTATTGTGAGTGTTAGGGTTTCTGCACCGTAGGTCATCACTTGCAAAATACACTGATTAAATACTTTTCTTTTCAGACACATTGGAATCTTAGACCTAAAAATATCCTTCATCTTTCCAAATGCAGCCCAAGCGAGGTTTATTCTTCTTTTCAGCTCGATTGTTTGGTTGTCTCGACTTATTCTGATCTTATGGCCCAAGTATTTATAGGAGTCAACTGGCTCAATATATTTGTTGTGGACTAAATTTGTCATAAATTATGTTTTTGAAAAATTTATTTTAAGACCAACTCTTTTTGTGGCAGTATGTAGTTCTCTCTATATAACGAGATAAAAAAGGTATTATGTATTATAAAAATCTTTTAACAAATTTAAAAGAAACAGAACATAACAGAAAGTTAATTAAGTATAAAAATAAAAAGAAAGATATATTATGAAGAACATCAAAACAGTCTTGGAACAAATTTGTATAAACAGTTCAACGTCGTCTTCTCTTCTCTGGAAAAACATTAGGAATTTTCCAGGTAAAAACATATTCAATCCAACCTATTTTTAACACATGACAATAAAGTTATTATTAATAGAAAAGAAATATCTGATGCATTAGCAATATTAGCAGTTCGAAAACAATTCTAGTGATTATAATTATACAACATAAGCTAACAACGTCTAACACATAAGCTCGATTTCTATCAACCTATCGAGCAGGCTGGATTCAGAAAACATTTTAATACCATAGACCACTTGCACACCGTAAGAACACTGATAGAAAAATGCACCGAGTATAATGTTCCAATTCATATGGCGTTCGTCGATTTCCATAAAGCATTCGATTCCATCGAATTATGGGCAGTTATGAATCTCTAGAAAATGCACGCATAGATTCAAGATACATTAACATAATTAAAAACATATATGAAAATGCCACCATGCATATAAAGCTGGACAAAAGCACAAAAACTAATCCCATAAGACTACAATGGGAAGTAAGACAAGGAGACACCATCTCTCCCAAACTATTTACCCTTGCTCTAGAAGATATTTTTAAGAAACTGGAATGGAACAATAAGGGTATCAACGTCGACGGATCATACTTAAACCACTTGAGATTCGCAGATGACATAGTTTTAATAGCCGATAATATCCAAGAACTAAATGATATGTTACAACAATTAAATGCAGTTTCAGGAGCGGTAGGCTTAAAAATGAACTACAGCAAAACAAAAATACTGAGCCGATACCAGACAAATATAACAATACAAAATCATACCATAGAAAATGTGGAACATTAAGTATATCTAGGTCATGTTATCAAACTAGGAAAACCAAATCAAGATGGTGAAATTAAAAGAAGAACACAACTGACTTGGGGCGCTTTCGGCAAACTAGCACATATCTTAAAAAACACCTCCATTCCTATAAACTTAAAGAAAAAGGTGTATAACACATGCATACTACCAGTTTGTATCTACGGCTTGGAGACAGTAGCGCTTACCAAAAAATCTACCAAAAAATTAGAAACAACGCAAAGAGCAATGGAACGAATCATGCTTGGAATATCACTAAGAGACAAGATTAGAAACACCCAGATAAGACGTAGAACGAAGATTAGGGATATTGTGGAAGAAATTACAAAAATGAAATGGAGCTGGGCAGGTCAAGTAGCCCGATATAATGACAACAGGTGGGCACGGGGAATTCTAGAATGGAGACCAAGGACGACAACAAGAAGCATGGAAGGACCTTAAAAAAGATGGGTAGATAACATAAGAGCAGTGGCAGGCAAACAGTGGATTAGATTGGCGCAAGATAGAGAAAGATGAAAGCAATTGGGAGAGACCTACATTCAGGAGTGGATGGAAAATTATTGACAAAGAGCGATAATTATACCAAAACATTCTTAAAAACAAAGCTTATTGGTGAAAAAATACCATAGGATTTTACCAAAAAAGAATTCCGTCCAATCAACTATAACGTTAGTATAACTGAATTAAATGCCCTAGCTTTAATAAAAAAATACAGTTCCAGGCCTTTTACAAACATTTTTAGATTAACGCAAAAATTATCTACTAAATTTGTATAAAAAAACTTGAAGCCTTCGAAATGTGGCTAACAGAAGAATCCTAAGGATATCATGGACGGACAAGATAACCAACGAGACTGTACTACGAAGAATGGGGAAAGAAAGAGAGGTAATGTATACCTATTACCTACCATTAAAAGGAGAAAGAATATCTCGGACATATAATGAGAAACAACAATAAATACAGATTACTGAAAATAATCCTTCAAGGCAAAGTATTCGGAAAGCGACGAATTGGGAGAAGAAGAATATATTGATTAAAAAACCTGAGGAAATGGTTCTCTACATCAACAACTAATCCATTAAAAGCATCAGTTAATAAAATTATAGCTAGAATGATCGCCAATATTCTAAACAAATAGGCACCAAAAGAAAAAGAAGAAATTTGTATAATTATATATGGGACAATACTTATTGTATTTGACATGAAGCAATAATAATTCCTTTACTAAAACTAGATAAGCCTAGAACAAAATCAGACTCATATGGACCAATATCCCTAATAACAAATGTCTTATGTAAAATTATGGAAGAAAATGATAAACCATAGACCTCTTTGGTACCTGGAGCAAAATAAACTACTAGCTTCTCAAAAAAGTGGTTTTCGTCAACATAGATGCACTACCGATAATCTAATGGACTTTGAACCTGAAATCAATGAAGGATTTACGAATCAACAAACAAGCATAGCGATTATCGACATTACTAAAGCATATGATACAATATGGAGACACAAAATTCTTTAAAATCTACAACACTTTAAAAGGTAACATTTTTCATAAAACATTTTATTGGCAAATGTGTAATAAACAAGTATCCTGACAAATTGGCGTAAAATAGACAACCATTGAAAGGATTCAATTAAAAAAAAAACATTCCTATTAATATTAATAAAGCAGTTCAGTGAATGGTTAAATTAAAGTTGTTTTTCAATAAATACGTTCTTTCAGGATGGCTTAGCACGGTTCCTTAACCTAAAACCAATCAATAATGTGTTGTTAATGTCTTCTTTATGTATCTCTAATACTGTGACCTTACATGTAGCCATGTCATAGTCTGCAAACTTAGAATTCTTCACGGTCTCGATCATTACATAAGATTCTTGCCAATTTATTTTTAAAAAACCAGTAAGTACCAAACAGCTCGTTTTCGTTTTTTAGATAGTTACATTCATTGGACATTGGAGGTTATTTATAGAATAGACTGTTAATAATTTGCTTTTACTTGGAGTAAATCAAGAAACTATTTACTACATTTAGCATACTAACTTGAGCAGGGTCGGCATTGTGATCGATTTGTTTATTACATTTCAAACTATAAGCAAAATACAATGTATACTATTCTCAAAATCGTTTAACAATTTAGTTTGTGTCGACCGCCTTATTTTTGTAAAAAAACTATCTCTTAAATTTCCGTAAAAATTGAATTTTTTTGTAAAGAAAATCTTTTCTAAAAATGTTCTTCCTTATGCCATTTTACGAATCGATAGACTAATGATTCTATTTTTAAAAATTGTGGCATAAGGTCTACTGGTGCTCTAAAGGTGTTAATTATGACCTAAACATGTAGGGTGATTGTGGCAACAGTGGGTCAAGTGGGCACACTGAGTCAACGCCCTATTGGGTAGAAAGAATAAAGCAATAGTTGCGTCTCTTTCATAGTAGATTCGACCTCGGCTATCAGCCATTCCACGACGGTCAGTGCGCCGCTCTGAAGTGTAGTGTAAGTAACAGAGAACAATTTGTGAGTTGGTAGTGAAAAAGTAAAAAAAATACGTAAGTTTTGATCTTTTCTTATTCCGTATCTATTAATCCTATTCTCTGAGTTATAATTTTAATGCAGTAAGTAGTTATTAAGGCCTCATTTGACGTTACATTAAGGATTATCACACAGTGGTAAACATTTGTTATTGCGTCCTAAAATTAAAATGGCGACAGTGGTATACAGTGGGTCATCTCTAAAGTGGGTACAGTGGATCGACCCACTGTGCCCACTGCTACTAAATTGGTTACTATAATTATATTTTTATTTTACAGAATGCCAAAGAAACGCCCGTTATGCAGGAAAATAGGTACCCATACCAAAGAAAACATGAAAGATGCTCTTCTAGAAATTGCATCGGGAAAAAAGATACGTGTTGTAGCAAAGGAAAAGGATATTCCATTTCAACACTACAGCGTTATGCAGTTAAAGCTAAAGCATCAACAAGTATTGAAAATGTGCAACTTATGCCGCGTTATGATATTAATAAAGTTTTTACGGATGAGCAAGAACAAGCACTTACCGAATATTACAATAATTGCGCTCTTATGTTTTACGGCTTAACAACAAAAGATTGTAGAAAAGTTGCATATGAAATGGCAGTTATAAATAAATTAAAAATGCCACAGTCATGGATTTCAAATCAGATGGCAGGTATTGATTGGTTAAAATCTTTTCGCAAGCGTCATAATGAACTATCTTTACGCAAACCAGAAGCTTGCAGTCTTGCTAGAGCAACTGCGTTCAACAAGGATACTGTAAAAGTCTTTTTCGATAATCTACAAGAAGTATACAAAAGATGTTCTTCATTTGCTGATGGTACTAGAGTGTACAATCTGGATGAGACGGCAACAACCACGGTACAAAAACCTCAAAAAGTAATTGGTCCTAAAGGTAAGAATATTGGAAAAGTGACAAGCGGCGAGAAAGGCACTCTTGTAACAACTTGCTGCTTCATTAGTGCAAGTGGTCAAGCTTTGCCTCCGGTGCTGATTTTTCCCAGAAAAAACTATAAGGACCACATGCTTAAAGGTGCTCCCCTGGATCATTAGGGTTAGCTACATCTTCTGGTTGGATGAATAGCGAGCTATTTGTTACTACAATGAAACATTTTATTAAACATACCTCAAGCTCTAAAGAAAATCCTTCATTGTTAATCATGGACAACCATGAGTCACACTTATCCATTGAAGCTTTAGATTTAGCAAAAGAAAACGGTGTAACAATATTGACACTACACCCTCATACGTCAGCAAAGCTGCAGCCTTTAGACGTTGGTATTTATTCTCCATTTAAAACTTATTATAACGCCGCTATGGAATCTTGGATGCTTAAAAATCCAGGGAAACCTGTGACGATCTACGATTTAGCTGAGCTGATAGGAATCGCATTCACCAGGGCCATGACTCCAACAAATATTATAAATTCTTTTAAAAAGACCGGAATCCATCCTTTCGATAGAGACATTTTTACCGAAGAAGACTTTTTACCCAGTACTGTGACTAATCGTCCCAATCCCAATACCATCCAAAATAGACTTGACGTTTCTTTGCAAGATACCATAGAAAATGAGCAGAACAGTACTTTGGTTTTGGAAAATGAAACACTCCCTGACACATTAATAGACTCTCCAACTTTTCTCCAAGCCCACTTAGAGCCTGAGCGTGATTCACAACAAGAGCCCTTGGAGCTAGAGCATGAACAATTGCAACATTCACCAAAGCCCCACTGCTCAAAGTCGAAAAATGCACCGGTATCATCAGGTGCTTTTATAAGCCCCAGTCAATTCAGGCAGCCCCTCAAAGCTCAGCCAAGGGCAAACAAAAGAAAAAGAAAACCTGGCCGGAGCATAATCGCGACGGATACACCGGAGAAGAAAAATATTAGAATGCAACGATCGGAAGTCAAGAAAAAAAATTACCAAAGAAAAACAAAACAAATGAACCAAAGAAAAAAGCTGTAAGGAAAGTATTGCAGAGTGAATCAGAAGATGACACTGATGACACTATTTCTATTCATGATGAAGACTCCGACTGCTGGGACGAAGAAGTGGAAGACGAAGTTGGAAATAAAATCGAAATACTAACCGATGAAAAGTTATTGCTCAATGACTTGCCTCGCTTTCCAAAGAAAGAAGATTACGTTCTTGTTCGTTTTGCAACTAAACGGAAAAGTGTTTATTTTGTAGGAATAGTTTTGCGTGAGCGTAATGATAAATTTGAATATTATGTAAGCTTCCTTCGTTCAAATCCCAAATATCAGTTTCACGTGCCAAGTAATCCTGATGTATCATATGTTAACGAGAACGATGTAAAACTTATATTGCCTAAACCTTGTCTGGGAGGAAGTACCTTACGTCAACAGTCTTACTATTATTTTAATGTTGATTTTTCTCAAATCGATATCCGCTAGTTGACATGTGGAACGCTATTTGAGTTGATTTTATGTTTTGTTAACATTTATAAGACATAATTAATTTACATTTAAAAGCTAAGGAGGTTATAATTTGTAATAAGCATTTATTTTTTTTAATAAAGAGTAAAAATATTAGAAATTTCCTATCTTGTTCTACTCCAATATCCTCCTGATCCACTGTGCCCTCGCGGTTGACCCACTGTATACCCATCTAAGGACACAGTGAGTCAAAAACTTTTTTTTTTAATAAATTTTTTTTTCAAAAACCAGCAAATGTGTTTAAAAAAAAATTAACCAATGTGTAGCCAAGGAAGCTACCTTTTCATCATTAAAATTTAACTTTTATAGCTCATATAATTTCAGAGCTATGTGATTACCACAATAACCCTACTGTTTTTTTAGTCAATATCCGTGATTTTATCCGAAAGATGAGAAAGATTATCCAGATAATTTTTTTACCCTGGAAAAGATGCGGAAAGTTGGAAAAATTCGATTTTCAGAAAAACGCACCCTGGTACAACCATTTGTTTCATTTCATTTTCTTTAAACCATTTCACAAACATACCCGCATTCATGTTATCGTGATAATAAGCCAATTTTGATTTTGACGAGATCCGCTTCATCAATAAATCCATGTTAACCACCCGCATGCAATATAATATGTGTCTTTCACTCAGTGACAGTGTTTTTTATGGATTTGATACCATCGTCCTGTCAACTTCGTTTAAGTTATCCTTAAGCAAAAATCCACGTGTCATCTAAATCAACAAATAAAGCGTGTTCTTTTTTACAATTATTATAGTTTTTTAAAAACTTGATTCTTTTGTAAACCAGCTCTTTCACACATGGCGTTTCTATTGTCTTTCAGTTTGAGCCTAAACCCAATATGTCTGAAAATCCTCCAGAGACTTATCCTGGAAATTTCAAATGCATTTCTGTTTTTTATTAAGTTTTTTAACACAGTCTCTACAGAAACATGTTCTTTCTTTTTAGACCAGGGAAATAAGGTTTTTTTTCGTGATACTTAACCGGCCAGGTGAAACGACAGTTGTTTTGAGTAGTATGAACCTCTTTAAGAAAAACCTATATGTTTCCTGCAGTCGATTTTTTGGGCTTATGAGTTATTTATAAATTAAGGTCAAAAAACGGTAAATTTTCAGCATTTGAAACAAATTTAACAGTAATAAACATAATTGTAAATATTACAAAAACTTTTCAACTGTTCCCTGTAGGCAAATTCTTTTTTCGTATTTAGAAAGCTTGAATTTTTCTACAAATTTAAAAATGAAAAAGTTGTCTTAGGACAATTTAGGACGAAATTAGACGCTTTTTTTAAATTGACAGCAACATTGTTTATAACAGTCAAGGGATGTAATGAGCGTCATTTGAAATAACATTCCTTAAAGCTTTAATGTGCAGAATTAAAAAAAGATTGCCTTTTAAGGGAATAGTCCACAAAGCTTCAAAATTTGGTGCTAAAAATCGGCCGGCTTTGACATTCGTGGGAGCGGGGAGGGGAAGGAGCTGTTAGCTGTATCTGTGGTTCTTGTAAGGCGAAATTTATTGTTGTGTTTTTCTCGTAAAATACTGGCTTTAAACATAAAATGCAAATAAACAATTAAAACTGTCCATTAGTAATAAAATGCGCATGTCTATTTTAATTTTATATGGTATAAGTCAGTCTCGAAAAACGCTAAAATTGGCTTTTTCGGCTATACATATTAGTAGTTGTTTATTTGCAACTTAGGCTTAAAATAAGCGTTTTACATAAAAATCACAAGAATAACAACTGTTGACTTAAAATAACCCAAATTCTTAAAAAAAAAAAAAGTGGTTTCAAAGTGCAAAAGGCAGCAAATAGGTTGCCAGAAAAATTTTCGGTAAACTTTTCAACATTGGCATCATAACATATCGGTTAAAACAAGTTTCAGCATGTGGATATGAAATTTTGATGAAAGCCACCCGACTAGCATGTTTAAAAAGAAATAAAACCTAGTTTATTTGAGATTATTTATTTTTAAAACAATACATAAACCAATACTATTTTTAGAAATAATTGAATAGGATAATTTGTTTTTTCATAAAATCTATTATAAATAAATTATTTACGACGTTTATTGAAGAAGGATATATTAATCATAAATGTTTATGTTTACAATAAAAATTGCCTCAAATAATACTAAAAAAATAAAAAAAATTAAACAAATTAGATGGTTTATGTAAAATTTTAATTATTTAAATAATACATATTCGTAATGTACGCAAAAAGTACATACAAAATGTACTTTTTGCGTACATTACGAATATGTATTATTTAACAATAAAATGTACTTTTTGCGTACATTACGAATATGTAAGTATTATGTACAAATTTTACGACCAATTTTGAAGCTTGGTGAACTATTTAATTTTGCACATTAAATTAATTGGTATAAACAAAGCTGTTGTCAATAAAAAAAACAACTAAGTTTGGCCCAAAATGTCCTAAGAAAACTTTTTCTTTTCTTAAATTTGTAGAAAAACGTTAACTTTCTAAATAGAAAAAAATAATTTTCCTGCAGGAAATAGTTAAAAAGTTATTGTAATTGTTTATAAGCAAAATATTAATATGTTTTTGCAGACTCATTTTTTAATTTGTAAAATCATTTTTCTTTATTTATTTTTAATAAAAATACAATGATCCTTCTTCCTTCATAAGCTATTGGTAGAATTACTGTAACTTTATAATTTGTTGACTTATATTGTTGCAAAAAAAAATTAATTTGGGATAAATAATTTAATTAACTTTCAAACAATTTGACCGATCGCCTTGAATTTTTATCATATTTTAAGCACTACAAGAGCCAACATTCTGTGTAATATAAAGATCTTAAGTTAATTCTTAAAAAAGTTATTTAAATTTATAAAAAAACCGAAATTTCTGACTTATTTTGCAACTTTATAAGCAACAAATAAGGATAAAAACATTTAAAAAACGCCACTTTTAAGGTTTTTAAATGACTTAAGATATTTTTATTTATTAAAGAGAAAAAAATACTAAACTTTTCCAATGTAAGTTTAATAAATTTACATTATTATAATATATTATATCATAGCATATACCTATATGATAATATAAAGTTTGCATCTTAGAGATTATCTGATAAATGCAATAGTGACATCATATCCTGTCACGTTAAACTGAAAAGTGTTTTTCTACTTTTTATGTGCAAACTAGTTACAAATTTTAAATGGTTAATTCGCTCTGTCTGTTTAAGTATTGTTGTTTCCAATTAAAGCAGTAATACTAATTAATCCAACTTTTTAAACGGTCTTTTGTGCTGATAAACTACACTAGGAGAATCGCTTAGCCTTTAGCGATTATTTTGGGGGACTGGTCCGTTTTTCTTTTTTCTTTCTTTGTTTTTAACGATATAGTTTTGTGAATTTATTGTCCATACATACAAAATCCATACCTTACACACTTAAAATTTTGGTTTTTGTATATATTTTAATAATTCGTTAAGAATAATCAAACAGATGAGAGAAATCATTAACGACCACATGGGTTAGTTTACTTATAAAGCAAAACAGCGCAGTGGTCAATTTGTAAGCAGTCAAAAAAATAGTTAAAGGTCTGGGCCAAAAAATTCGATAACTAGACATTGTCGTATTTTTCGTCGTAAATTTTTGTGCACTTTGAAATTGTCAGGAACAGTACTATCAATTTAATCAATGACAAAAAATACGATTTACAAAAAACTGGTTATTTTCAAATAGGTGTATCTTCGAATCTACTAAATGGATTGTAATTTACCATTAATTAATTCAATTTGACATTATAACAAAAAAAAATGAGATACGTAATTAAAATCGGTCCACTGGGCTCAGAGATATGGCTCTTCATAGATAAGGTAGAAAATGGCCATTTTTGACACTTTCGAGAGGCATTATCTCAGGTCCAGCCTCAATTCACTTCGATTCCTATTCTCGCCTCCAAGAAGTGTGACTTAATCACACTACAACAACGAAATAGAACACGAAAGGCACAAGAGGAATATAGACTGCTAAGGAGGAAAGTGAAGAAAATACATCGCAGAAAGAAAATACAACACATAGAAAAAGAACTTCAAGAAATGAAAGAACTAAATAAACCATCAGAAACCAGAAAATTCTACCAAAAATTTAACAAAAGTAGAAAAGAACTTAAACCAAGAACAATAATGTGCGGGGACAAATAAGAAGATTAAGTAACTGAACAGAGTGAAATACTACAAAGATGGACAGAATTCTTCAAAGAAAAGTTTGAAAAAAACGAAAATCCACTATATGATGGAATTACACTGGATCAAACGGATACCAGAGAAACAACCCCCATCCCTTCAGTAGCTGAAATTCAAGAAGCAGGTACCAGACTAAAAAATAACGAGTCACCTGGATTAGACAACATTAGCCCAGAATTAATAAAGGAAGGCGGAGACTCCCTGTTGAAAGCGATACACGAACTAATAGTGAACATATGGAATAATAAACAACTGCCACAAGGCTGAAATACCGGATTAATTATCCCACTACATAAAAAGGGAGATCAGCTTCAATGTAAAAACTACCGGGTAATGAGTAAAAACGCTACTAACTGTGGCATATACAATACTGTCAAATATTGTGTATGACCGATTGAGACCATATGCAGAACAAATAGTTGGGGTATATCAATGTGGTTTCTGCAGACAGAAGACCACAGTAGATCAGATCTTCGTCTTGAGGCAAATCTTGGAAAAAGACTAGTGAATTTGTGTACAAATATTGGCATTTGCAGATGACGTTGATATCATAGCTAGAAGGGAAAGATAGATGATAGAAGCATTTATTACGATAGAAAGAGCGGCACAAAGCAGTAGCCTAAACATTAACGAAATAAAAATCAAATACATGAAGGCCAGCAAATCGACAGGCCAAAAAAACCTACAGAATCTGACAATAGGAGACTATAACATTGAAAGCGTGAAAAATTTTACATATTTAGGTTTACTAGTTACCGCAGATAACAATGTCAGTAAAGGAGTTAAGAGAAGAATACATATTGCTAATAACATAAATACACCTAAGATCTAAAAACAACATACAATGACCCGAGGTTATAACATCCACAAAGATCGGACGTCTGCGCTGGATGGGCCATGTTGAACGGATGTTGAAGACTAAAACACCAAAAGATATAATGACACAAACACCAGTGGGGAGAAGGCCAAAGCGAAGACCCAAACTTAGATACATGGAACAAGTGGACAAGATCTGAAAACACTTAAGATTACCAACTGGAAAGACACAGCAAGGAACAGAACAGAATGGCGGAAAATCCTAGAACAAGCCAGGACCCAGAAAGGGTACTAATGGTAATGATGATCTTAGGCCCGGGGTCACCTAGAGGGCTAAAAAATAAGTATGGGCTACTGTTTCAAAATACACTCATGTACTAAAATTTCGTAAAAATCCGCGGACCTCCCCTCTAAAAAGTGGTCAAAAAGTCAAAATACTACTCAAATAACCGTGCATGTTTGTGCTTTTTACAAAAAAATAGTGTTGTGAGACATCCATTTGACTGATTTATCTTAATTCAACTAATTAAAGTGCTTCCAAACAATTCAGAAATGTATATCAGTATATTCATGAGTGCTTACTAGTACCACGACAGTTTTAGTCTGTTCGGTAATTGTTATTTCGGTTTATAAATTACTATAATCTGCAATGACTAAGAGTTTATGATTCATTTTTCATTATAATTTAATTGAAATTTAAATACCGTAATGTTAATGAAAATATTTATTGTTATTTTTAATTTTTAAACTGTATATTATAACGCAAGCAAAAAGATTGGCATATGTTATGATATTATGGTCATAAACATTCATTATGATGATTAAAATATATTTGTAGAATAAGAAGGTCTTTTGAGCTCAATATATCCAACATATTGACCAAAACGATAAGAAAATGCTAGAAATTAATAAAATGTCAAAGAATGAAGAAAAATAAATAAATTCAAATAACTAAGTACAATAAAGACGTAGTATTTCTTATAAGAATAGGAAGACTAAGATGGGCAGGACGTCTAGCAAGATCACAGCAGAACAACCCTCCTAGAAGAACCCTTATGTCACAACCCGTGGAAAGTAGAAAAAGGGGTAGGCCAAAACTCAGATGGAAGGATGGTGTAGATGAGGATGGTAGAAAGATAGGCGCAGCAAACTGGCAACGGTTGGCAATGAATAGGACTTCCTGGCGTAATAGACTTGGGAAGGTCGAGGCTCTTTCATAGGGCTGTAGCACCATTGATGATGATGAAGTACAATGATTTCGACGTTGGTATGCAATACATCTAGCTCTAGAGTTTTGGTAATGAAACGATATAATATATAGCGACTTGTATATATTTTTAATCGTCAATAATCAGGATGCAATTAAAGTTTGCGATTTTATTCATTTTTTAATGCCACCCCTTCTATTGAATAAAAAATTAAGTATTATAATAATAAGAAGAAGAAAAATACAAAATTCAATGGGGTCCTTTCTTCCTTTTGATTAAAATTAAATGAATATATTGCAGTTATATTTATATAATTTACATATAGTTGTTTTCATATGTTTTTAATTGACTTAACACATCCTGTACAAATCGATATTCTTCAGAATAATAATCCCTGTTGACTAAATTTAGAAGAATGTATTAACATACAAGTTCAATGCAATGCATTCATTTAGTATTGATAAGTACCTACTATCTTCGATAATGATGTAAATTAACGATTTTAAAATATTCCATCATTAAAATAACATTTAATTTATTTGTAACCTTTTTTAATACATTCCAGACAGTATTTAATTTAATTAGTCATTGCCAGATTACCGTGACTCTTGAGCCGGAGGGATGGAGAGGGTTAAGTAGGCACTTTTATGTGCGTGACGTTTTTTATGTTTTTTGGTGATTTGATTCGATTTTTCAAGAGTATCAAGCCGAAAACCGACGGCTTTACATACCCTCCGAAGCACGGTGGCGGCTCAGTTAAATTAGAAATTGAAGAATTTGTCGGTGCTAAGATAGAAAGAATAGGTAAAATGCAACAAATACAAGATGCTGAAAATTGTTGAAGTGTGCTATATATTTTATGATAATTGTTGGTGTAATCACGTATTAAAAGAAAAGGTAGTATACTAAGGATACTACCTTTTCTACACAAGTCTACTACAAATACTCCAAATACTACTGATACTACAAATGTCATTAGACTAAACATTTAAAGAACATAAAAATTAGACAAAAATTAAAACTATAATATAGCAACTAAGAATGGTTTAATTGGATGTAAACGCATTTTTTATATATGTATTATGAGACATGAATTGATATTTGCAATTGCAGTAAATAAATCTTATGTTATCTGACAGATACAAATCAAATTGAATTTAAAAATCAGTAAAACTATTAATAGTATACAAATAGACTTGACATACAATGCATTGCATTATCCTACAATGTTATCATCATACCCGTCATAACTAAAAGCGGCAATTACATTATCCTTTATTAATGGATTATTTTTCAATTGATGGATTAGAGGTCAAGTACTGAACGGAACGATGTCTTACAATTAGTTTTATATCAAAGTCACTGATATACTGACGGATATTTCCTACTTTAAAAATCCGGTCAAATAAAGTCCGGGTAAAAATTATTTTATAAAATAAAACAACGAAAACTGGTGCGGGTATAATACACATTTAGCTATAACTCCGAAATAATGGCATTTCGGCATAGACAATATTAATTATTTTTTAAGATTTCAAAAAGAAAAATATATACTGGATAATTGACTTGAAACAACAAAGTTTATTATACAAGATGGTCGGGCGAAAACGAAACAGAGGCATTATCTTATTGTTAAGAAATATTTTTAACCAGACAACCTCTAATGACAAACTATCAAGAAAAAGACAAAAATTTAAAATTATATAAGTAGTTGGAAATATACGTATTAAAAGTTTCATAGAAACACGACACAAAATGCTTACTGAAATCTGCAATCATCCCACTAAATGTATCATACAAGATCGTGGCAAGATTCGGACCTGTTTGGTCAATATCTATCATTCTCCCATTTCTCTAACGCCAAGACATCTCATCTAGACCCTAATTCTTATAGACAAACAAGAATAACTGGTGCAATGGTCAAGCTAATAAAAAAATTATCATCTCAAGGCTGATTTGGCATCTAAAAAATTTAAATTTACTTATAAATGAAGAAAATGGTTTTTGACAAAACCAATTTGGAATACACAAGATATTAGACCTGAAAGGTGGTATTCAAGAATCCCTGGCAACAAAACAACATTGTATCGCAGTATGTTTTGACTTAAGAGAACCATTCAATATATGTTGAATCTTGAATTTATAGTCAGGAAATATTCATGAAAATTGCCTTCATTTTATTAAGAACTTTCTAGAAAATAAATCGTTTCGTGTAAGATTTAAAAAGCAATATTCCGAAAAACAGGAGGAAAAAAATGGGACACTCCAAGGCTAAATTATAGCCCTTCTTCTTCTGTTGGCATCATAATCCTGGATGAGTTTTTGCCTATCTGTCTGGCTATGTCCTTCAATTCAGATCTCTCTTGGGTCCTTCTCCTCCATTGTCTTATATCGATGACCATGGTTTTCATGTCGTCTTCCACGTCATACAACCATCTCGTCCTGGGACTTCCTTTTTTCCGCCTTTCTACCGGCTTCCACTGTAACATCTTCTTTGTAGTTTTCGTGTCTTTTTGTCACTGAACATGTTCCAGCCATGACAGTTTTTGACTTTTCACGAATCTTACAATGTTATACCGTTAATTCATTTCATTAACCTGCCATATACTTTTCTCAGTATCTTTCTCTCGACTGTCCTGAGTTAAGCTTCTTCTTTTTTCGTCATTACCCAGATTTCACACCCATAGGTTTCTACGGGTCTATTCAGTGTTCTGTAGATAGTCATTTTGGTTCTTTTGTCTATTAATTTCGATGTCATCAATCTTTTATTAGCATAGTATGTACGATTTCCACTGGAAATACGTGCATTATTTTCGCTACTAGTATAGTTGTCTATTGCTATATTATTTTCATTCTCAGGTTTTCTTTTGATGGTCATGTACTTAGTTTTTGTTTCGTTTATTTTGGCCTTTTTTGTGCTTCGAGATCAATTTTCATGAGCGTTTCCATTAGTTGTGTCTTTCTTCTACTAATAATGGCGACATCGTCTGCATATGCAGTAATTTGTACTATTTTGGTGTTTATACGGCCGGTTACATTGGTTTTTCTGATGGCTGCTTCAAGAACTAGGTTGAACAGCGTCGTTGAAAGTGCTTCTCCCTGTTTCACTCCCATGTTGATATCAAACAGGGAAGACAGTTCGCCATCTACTCTAACTGCGGTTTTTGAACCCTGCAACGTCATTTGTATGAGGCTGATATATTTTTTTGGTATACCTAGATTTCGGAGATCTTACAGCATTTTGTCTCTTTTCACACTATCAAAAGCTTGTTTAAAGTCTATATTTATATTATACAGTTCTATGTCGTATTCATAAGCTTTCTCCTGCATTGTAAGTATGTATATGTTGTCTGTAGTGGCTCTATTTGGTGTGAATCCATTTTGATAATCACAATTATAGCCCTATACTATTCTTAATCGTCATTAATGACATAATCAAAAACCTCATAAAACTTTTGAAAGCATATTTATATCCAGATAACTTGATAGCTGATGTAAAAGGCAAATATATTAGTTTAACTTCAACAGTTTTTAAAAGGTTTTTACAAAAACTAGAAGGGTGGTCTTGCGATACAGGTTTCCAATTCTCGGTTACAAAAACCGTAGATATGGTGTTCTCTAAAACACCTTATAAATAATCCAATCTCAAATTTTTTAACATGTCGCTATCTTTTAAATCATATGTGGAATTGTTAGGTAGGTGGTTTGATATACAGCTTACTTGGAAAGAACCATTAGGTAGTTAGTACTGACATATAATAAGAAATTTAATCTAATGAGAACTTTGTTCAATAGGTACTGGGGCTCTAATTACTCTACCCTGCTCACAATCTATAGAACTTTAATAAGATCGAAAATTGATTATGGATAAATTGCTTACATCTGTGCATCCCCATGTTGTGTCCCAACCCCTTTACTATGAGCGAGTACAGTATTGCCTGAGATATCTCGACATCGAATTCGCAGATAAATTTCCAATCAATCTTAAAAACCTCCACCTTGGATAATTAATACTCTAAATATAAATACTGAATACAGATGCATCCAAGTTTGCCAGAGGAATAGGCCGCTGCATTCGTTACCCCACGCCATACATATCAATTGAGTTTTTCAACCTACTTCACAATTTTCGTCGCTAAGCTCATAGCAGTGCTCAAAGCTATCCTGCATATCAATTCTAGTGAAATTTCTAACGTAGTTATATTAAGTGACTAACAAGCGCCCTTCAATCCTTTAAACAGATCTATTCTAAAAATCCTTCCAAAAAAACTAGAATTCATGCAAGCTCAAGAAATATCTAGACATCAGTTTTATACGGACACCATCCCACAGTAGCATTGCAGGCAATGAAAGAGCTGACCAATTGTTGTATGTGCCAATATAGAAAAAGCTGAGGATCGAAATACCTTGAGTGATATAAAAGCTTATATCAAGAACCGAGTTATATGCAAGTGAAAAAACGAATGACAATGTTCTCAAACGTCACTTCAGCAAATTAAAAATGACGTTACAGCTTGAGAACCCTAAACTAGGAACTAATCATTTGAAAGATCATCTAGGAATAATGAGAACTTGGTGATAACTCTATTACGAAATGAACACACGAGACTTACTCACTCATATTTATTATCTAAAAGTGACCCACCTATATGTGAAGCATGTAATATACAAGTTACTGTTAACCTTTTTTTAATTGTACGCCTTCGTTTTAGTACAAATAATTTATTGGGTACTAATTTTTCAGCGGATAATATTGTAAATTTTTAAAATCCATAGGAATATTCTATGAAATATAATTTTGTATTGTGTAGTAGCTGCTAAAACTTATTATGGCGGATGCGGCTGTATTTTGTAAATAAAAAAGAAGATCGTGGCAAATGGAATGTACCAGATTCTGCAACCGTGTGCGAACAAAGTCTTCGAAAACTATCAGTATGGTCTTTCCACGCAAGAGTCTACAACAAACCAAAATTTCATATTACAACAAATCTTCAAGAAGTGGAGAGCATCATGCAGCACATGCTGCACAAGTAATTATAAGCTTTGACTGAGGAAACTGGTACAACCAATTAAAGAAGCTATGGGCATATATTAAAAGTGCATTTGACGTATTCTTTCTGGGTAAACACCTCCGTTAAGCCAGGGGACGCCGTGTCTTGCATATTATTCAATCTAGCCTTAGAATCCAGTAGTTTGCGTCGATGGATGAATGCTGGAGTGGTGCTAGAGCTAAGATGGAAGTTAACTACAGATTCTACCTAGAAAATCGGATCAAAAACTGAATTTGGAAAGCTATGAAATCAGTCACAACTCCATGTTCAAAACATTGGAATGACAAATTCGGATGAATCGTAACTGACCAAAGCTAAGGTATATGGACCAACTACTGGAATATCTAAAAATGCTCGAAACTAGAAACTGGAGAGTAAAAGCTTCTTCTTCTTCTTCTTTTTGTTTGTCTGCCTCTTATTCTGTTTCAGTCATTGTTGACTGTACATTATCTTTCCATCTTTTTGGCGGTCTTTCAACGGGTCTTCTGCTATACGGTTTGTTGTTTTTACAGTTGTTCGCTAATCTATCTGGTCCCATTCGGTTTACAAGTTCGTTCCAGTTTTTTTTCTTGTTTTTCCTTTACATTCTTGTCTGTTTGTCTGTCTCTTAATGATATGCCTGCTATTGATTTTAATACTTTGAGAGTAAAAGCAAAAAATAGAAATGAATAGAGAGGACTAATTGAAGAGGCTAAAACCCAACTACAGCTAATATTAATTGTATATATCGAGATATAGGCTTCAAGAACAATAGGTAGCACCAGGTTAACTTATAGATAATCCAATAAACTCAACGTTCAATGTTGAATGTGGCTTGTCTAAAATATGAAGGTAATGACCATTTTTCTTGATCAAAAAGTTATGTTAATCCTTATTATGAAGTATATTTTAGTAATTACTACCACAACAAATTTTGTTTGTCAGTCATGTAAGTCATGTGTGATTCTCATATTATAATATCGCATAATCTGATAAAAGTTGTTTAAAAAATGGAAGGTGCGTTGGCATTGGTTTGTCGTACAAGGTCAAGGGTGCCAGATTCGAACGAGCAGAACATATTAACGATAAAAATTATGATGCATACAGTATACGCGAAATAAACTGACACATTCGTAAATACCCATATACAGCTCTTATCCTCTTAAGTACATATAATAAAGTCATACACTCCAAATTTTAATTTGACAAAGATTAGAAATGATTCTAGACAAAAACCATATTGGACTTTAGTATTAACATAAATGTAAAAAATCTTTTAGCGACACCGGAAATATTAATATATTTAAAAGAAATAATACTCCTGAGCGTTTTCATTGATCTATAACTTTACTGAGTATCTTGCGCAAAATGTTAAAAAAAAAGCGTCAGATTAGATAACTATAAGAAGAAGGAGCAACTTCGATTCAAAATTATAGTACCCGATACCATCAGTTAATTATGAAAATACTAATTGAATATGTAACGAATAGATTTAATATTATTATTAACAATTTATAGTTTTTATATTTATTTGGTTTAGCTATACTTTAAAGCCCGATTTTCTATGGCAGATCTGATAATATTCAACAGACTAAGTTCAAGAGTGAAGAAAATTATTGAAGAAGCAAAGATTCTTTAATAGAAATCAATTCTTAAAAAAAAAGAAGATTTTAGTGTGATGCGTGAAGTGGTAAAAGTTATAGTTTTAAAAGGCTTGACAATTTTGAATACCTAGGTGTAGTACTTATTCGACGAAAATGAGAGCCAGAACATCGGCAGCGAATAAAAAGTTAGGCAGTATAAGAAACGTATTTTGAAATCATTTGGAAAGGATAAGGCAAACTCCGCATATATAAAACAGTAATTAGACCCAAAGTAATTTATGCCTGCAAGACAAGGTCATTAAATAAGAAGGGAGAGAATATTCTGGAAAGATGGGAAAGAAAAATATTGAGACGCGAATTCGGAGTAAGGAAGACAGGGGACAGATTGTGGAGAATAACCAACGAATTAATGGCTTTATACAAAGAAACTGTCATCACCAGGTTCGTCAAGTCGTAAAGTATCAGATGGTTGGCATATGTAGAAAGAATGGCAGCGAACAGAATACCTAAACTAGTTATGACCACGAAACTAAGGTTCCAGAAGAAGAGGTGGGTTAATAAAGTAAAGGAAGACCTTAAGCACGTGAAGGTGAGGGACTGAAAAAGTACAACACAAGACATAAGTGAATAGAAAAAGATTGTTCATCGGGTACTTCGGAGCAGTTAAGAACTTTGTATATACCTAAGTTTTGATTAAAATACTTGTAATTAGTTAATTTCCTAGGTCTTAACGGCCTGTTGTACGTATCAATAAATAACTTCGCTGATGAAAAAATATAGCACTAAAGAAACAAATGTTCATATGGTATTTATTGATCTTCAGAAAGCATATGATAGGGTTCCTCGAGAGGTTCGAGTTTTGGAAGCTAGTGAGTGTTACTATAAGATAGACTGAAGTTTCATGTGAACGTGGATTGTATTAGGGCTAAACGCATAGGTTCAGATGATTAAGGCATTATTAATGTCGAAATGATACTCACTCAATACGAAAAACACCAAAGAAGACCTGGTAGGAGGCATTTACTCAAAACATGTTTGTAAAGGGTATATACATATATTGGTACGACTCGATAGAAACTGATGGAGAAATGTAATTATGGAAGCCCACCCCGCATAAGAATACAAAGAAAAATAATTACGATGATTAACTAATTGATATAATATTATACATACATATCATATCACTGAAAAATTAGCGATAATCTAAGGAGCGATATAAAGACAGAGGCTAAATATCAAATTGAAAGACGGAAAAAGTTTCGTAGTTCGAAGTAACAAGACTTACTAAACTGTGTGATCCAGAAAATCAATAATACAACAAAAGGCTCCCAAATGTTCTAAAATGCGTGACAATTATGCTCATACTATCTTCAAATTAACTTCCAGATTCTTATTTTGAATGAACCTCGTATGTCTAGAGAATTATGGAAAGATTACTGAAGATGACATCATTTATAAAAGTAATGTGAAGGTTTATTAAGGTAAAATAACGGGATTATAGCTAACAAGGCTTAAAAAAATGATCAAATGGAAGCTAAATTAAAAATAACGAAATTGTATACCTATATATTCAAATGAATGAATCAAAAGTAGGTATTTTATAAATAATTAGGTGCAACTAGGTCCATGTAACTAAAAATGCAGTGCCGAATACATGAATTACTTAAAAATATAATTTTCAATGAAATAATATAATGTTTTTATCGCAGAAAACAAATATTGCACTGATAAAAAAATATTGCCTTAAATAATCTGCCAAAAAGATTTTGGGTGCCAAAACTGGTACCGGTGCAGAATAATCAATAAATATATAAATGAATCGGTTATTTATGAAAGGCCTCATGTCACTTTTTTTCAAATTTTCGTTTAACTTAGAAAATGATAACCCATATGTTCACACATCGTTTGCTTATGAAAAGCCTCATGTCTTGTTATTCCTAAATCAGATATATTAGTTTAAAATTATTGTTTATTTATGAAAAGCCTCGTGTCAGTGACAAGGGGCTTTTCATAATTAAAAGCACTGTTGGGAACACTGAGCTGTCTGCTGATTGTTGACAGATATTCAGTGTTTGGAGATTAATAATTAACCTCTTTTTGTTTTATTTTATAATCAACTGTTAAATAATAAAGTAAAATATTTCTCTTCAGTTATTGTTAAAGTGATTTAACTTATGTTTTGAAATAATGTCAGAGAGTGAAAATCTCGTTGAAATTGAAGCAGATAGCAAGAAGCGAAAGAGGGGTGTTCGTTACCATGAAGAATATAAATTTAATCGAATTAAGAAAGCTAGATGTCGTGGTAAGAAAGCTAGATGTCGTGGTAAAGAATATCTAAATTACAGAGGAAATGTTGAACCACGCAAAACAGGATTACCATGCTCGTAAGTTACGTTTTATCTTATAATGTACTATTTTAGACAGGAAATAAGATGATAATTAGAAGTCAGTTTTATAACCTTGCTTAGTTCCACAATAGTTACCTTTTTCAAATGTTGCAGATGCAGATTGAGATGTTTCAAGAAGTTATGTGAATAGGACGAAGTTGAAATTTTATGCAGAGGGGCAAACTTTGCAAACAAAATGGAGCAAGACCATTTTTACCAGTCCTTAATACAAGTAGGGCCCGTACGGAAGAGGAGGTCAAGATTAAAATAAAACACTTCCGAAGATGAAGCTGAAGATGTTTTTTTAAGCCTAAATATTTTGTTCTATGCCCAAAAGTTCTTTTAAATTCTATGCCTTGCTTCGTGAGACAAGGATCAACATCTGCAAAAAGGCTTTTTTAATTCTGCACGGTATTGGTAAAAAAAGAGTAAGAAGACTGCAAGATCTTTTTGTAAAAGGTAAATCTCCTAGAGATTTAAGAGGCCAACAGAATAATCGGAGGACCCTTCCACATGATAATACGGATCTTGTAAAAGAACACATTCAGTCATTACCACTGAAAACAAGTCACTATTCTTCCAATGAAATAGAATCTCTAGATGCTAAGCTGGACATAAACAAAATGTTCAATTTGTTCCAAGAGAAATATAACGACTTGAACGTGAAGTATAGCTTTTACTAGAAACTTTTCTTTTACTTTTCAAAGAACATTTTAATTATAGATTTGGATGGCTTCAAATTGACACTTGTTGTGAATGTGAATTGCTCAATATTACAATAAAAAATCCTCAGTTAAATGAAATAGCAAAACGCGTTGCAGTTGCGCAGCTACTTGTGCATAAGAGGCGTAGCAAAAAGTTTTATTCATCCCTTCGACAGACGAAATAATCGATGTTTGATTGTATGGCAAACATATCGCTTCTCACAATTCCAGTGCAGGAAATATACTACCTTAGACAACTGTCCGTCTATCCATTTGGCATACACTACAGTAATAATGACACTGCAACATTTTATTTATACCACCAGGGAGTTGCTGGAAAGGGAAGTAATGAAGTTTACTCCTTCTTGAAGAAGTATATTGACGATAATGTTCCAGCTAACGTAGATGAATTGTACTTATCAATGACAACTGTACAGGACAAAATAAAAATCATATGATGATTAGGTTTTTAGTGTAACTTACAGATAGTGGAATATTCAAAAAAGTTGTCAATAGACTTCCAATAAGGGGTCACTCGTATTTACCATGTAACAGGGTCTTCGGCCTTGTAAAACGAAACCTAAGGAAACATGATAAATTCTACACTTTGAAAGACAAAACAGAAATAGTACTTTCATCTACAAAAAAGAGAAAATTTACTGTGGATTTAGTGGAAAATGCAAATGTTTTGGACTTTTAAAGTTAGTGGCCCAAATTTTACAAAAAAATACGGTTTTAGAAGAAAGTAACATTGAGAAAAACAAAAAAAGGAAATGTTTACTATTTCTTCCTACTATGAATTTACTTGCGAAAGATTTAAAAAAGGAGTGGTTGTTGTATCTGATTTCATAGGTGGATTTATTAGCAAAACCTTCAAATTATTATCTAATCCACTGTCCATTGCTGAGCCATCCTCCCCTTCCTCATTAGCAAGAAAAACTTATGCATTAAAGGTACTAATTCATTAAGAAAAAATTAATGACCTGAAGAAACTTTTGTAGCTTGCCCAATGGCCTAGAGTTGCAACGAAAAAATGAGCCAAAATGTATAAAATAGCAATTAATTGTAGCTAATTGTATTGTCTTAAAACTGTTTTAATAAAGTAACATTAATTATAAACAAACACGGTGTAAATTCATCCACCAATCAAAACCTTTCTCGTAAAACAATACTTTTGTTTATGAAAGGCCTTTTGTCAGCTATTTTCAATAATGAAAAAAAATATAATATTGATTTTAAAAAGTGTAACTAACTAGTGTAACTAATTTATTTTTGAGTTTTAAGGTTTTAAAAATGTTTCGAAAAATCAGAAAAGTATAAAATCGTTTTTTATAAATAAACAGTTTTTTCTTGTTTTCCAAAATTTACATTTTGTGACAAGAGGCCTTTCATAAATAAGCGATTCAAATATAAACTTACCAATATTAACGATCCGAATTCCTTCGTCGTCCTGCAAGAACTTTAGAGCCACAGACACATTTTCGAGTTTTTGCGACCGGAACGATGGTTTTTTGTTATATTTTGGCAAACTTTTTCCTGACAACACTTCGATCAAAGTTATTAACCTCAAACCGTCACTGAGGTCTGTTTCTAAATTTCCAATATGTTTTGATACCGTTTTAAGATGTTCGTTTGCCCACCTTGTAAACGTGTTTTGTTGAATTTTTTTCCATTGTGCGTCCTCGGCTAACTCACGCTCCGTCGTCACCATCTCGTCCTCGTCATCTACTAACTGCTGCTGATCGCGCTCGCTGCAGTACTCGCCGATATTCGAATTCTGTGTCTGCACACCCAAGCAGGAATCAACCGGTCTAAAACCGGTGCCGGTGTCGTGGTAGGGAAACTGGCTCATCGTTACCTTTCGTGGATTAACCTCTTCTTGCTTAGTACGACGCAACGGCGGTTAAGGTAACTGCAACCTCACTAATGTTACCTATGACCCCTGCAACAACACTAAATGTAAGAAAGTAAGAACATTACTTATGTGATTAATTTGTCGTTTGAATATGTTGTTTACCTGCTAATGACTTAAAAACCAGTTAGAAAATTATTTAAAACCCAAAAAATACTTGACTAAATATTTATTTTTAATAAGACAACATATATAATGGAATAAATTCGTTATTTAAATAATAGTGCATGTTTTAAAACATAATGTAATACGAGTACGGCAATTTTACACTTAATATTTTATATTTGTATAATTTGCACTAAATTTATGGATGCAATTTTTACAGTACATTCAACCAACTTACATCTCTAAACGATTAACGGAATTCGCAGAAAATCTTTCTTTATAGTAAAAGGTAAACTGCACTGGTGTTCTCCATAATGTTTAACACTTTGCTAAATTTTGGGTATAAAATAACTATTAGAGTGGCCACCAAAAGACGGAACGACTAATTATATCGTAAATTACTAAAACATAAGTTATACAAAAATTGAGATTGGCCTATTTGGGATACGGAGATTCCATATTTTGGTAATTGCCAATGTTTCCTAGAATTTTCAGTTCTCATATATTCCTAGTAACTTGGTTTTCAAATGCATCACCCTGTATATTCATCATTATTATAAACTCCTATAAATACGAGTTCATACCATATGTAATCAATTAATCAATTTATGTAGTCTGGAAGGTCATAAATACATAAAAACGCAAGAATGCTGGCAACGCCTAAATTGTTTCAATACATTTTTTAAATACTAACTATTTTCAAATACATTAAAACTAAC
Organism: Diabrotica balteata; assembly: GCA_918026665.1. Lineage (NCBI taxonomy): Eukaryota > Metazoa > Arthropoda > Insecta > Coleoptera > Chrysomelidae > Diabrotica > Diabrotica balteata. The sequence goes on from OU898285.1 coordinate 72,171,799, forward strand.
AATTGATAGTTTAGAATATCTTTCCATAATAGTTACGTTTATTAATGTTCAAAATGTGCTCCATTTGTGAGTTGACAGCACTCTAATCGATAGTAGAATGCGTCTATACCACTTTCCTCCATGATTGTCTAGAAATTATTCAAGATTCATCGATAATTCATTTTCCTTAGCTATGCAAGAGTTGCTGGTTAAGTTTTGTAAACTGAATTTGTTCAAGTATCTCTAATAAAATAATCTTAGGATGGAGATCTTGGGGAACAAGGAGCCATTCAATTCTACCTTGTCTACCAATTTATCGTCCGGGAAATATCTCATCAAATAACGTCGAACATACACCAACTATCTGACGTAAATTTCTTTCGATAAAAAATGGCCCAAATTAAATAAGTACCCACTATAAGGACCATACATATTAATTTGTGGTCTTGAGTATGGTTTTCACGCATTCAGTTGAAATATCACACGAGTTCAGCTATTTCTAGACTAGTTTCCAACCATATGTTCACATGATTTTATGTAGTATGAAAGATCTTAAATACATAAAACAGTGCACAATATGTAGATTTTAAATAAATTTAAATATTTAAAATGGAGAATCAGTGATTTTGACATTTGTTCACCATTTAAAACTTATGAACTAAAATTGACAGTATTTGGAGTTCAACAAGTTCTGCAATTTAAATTGCCATCTCTAAATGCCGATTTCTCTAAACGATTCTCCTATTCATAAGACGAAGGTACAAAAAAACTGTAAGGCGATTTGAGAATCTGAAAGTAAAAGATAGATACCGATCAGGTTGACCGAAACGAGTTCTCAATGACAACAAAACTTCAGATATAAGCAAAGTTTTTTTGAAGATCCATAACATCCCCAGGTAAGGGTTGCACAAGTACATGATGAGGTCATTCTCATCTTACGTTTATTTACGTAAAAATAAATTATAAATTTATAACAAAATTAACTTATTGCAAGATAATGAATAAGACTTTGGTCGTAGATTACAGTTTACTAAGGAAATGATGGATAAAATTGAAAATTTATTAAAATTTTCGTTAACAGAATAGTTTTTCCGATGAACAACTCTTACACTGTGTGGAAGTGTAAATCACACAATTTAAGTACTGGTGTACGTAAATTCACACTCAAACAGAAAGCGTGAAAAACCATACTCAAAGACCACAAAAATGTAAGTAGTCAGATATAGTACTTACTTATTCAATGGGGTCATTTTTTGTCGAAAGAAATCCTAACCTCATATGTATGGTGGTAAATGTTCGGCGATATTTAGATGAGATATTTTCTGGACGATAAAATTGGGTAGACAAGGAAGATTTAAGACCATCCACGTCACAACCCATTACATCCTAAAGATTATTTTTAATTAGGGATACTTGAAAAATTCATTACAAAACTTACCCAGCAAGTCTTGCAGAGCAAGGCAACGAATTATCAATAAATCTCGAATACTTTTCTAGACAATCAATGGAGAAAAGTGTAACCGCCTTCTACCATCGATTAGGTGCTTCAACTCACAAATGAGCACATTTTGAACACTTAATAACGTAACTATTATGTTAAAAATGTTCTAGAACTATCAATTGTTTACGTTAAATGTATATAAAAAATAGTGGTATTAAAAATTTATTGAAACAAATAGGCGTTTGCCCAGAATTCGGTTTATTAGTTTAAGACCTTCCAGATTACATAAAATCATAAGTGTTACATATGGTTGAACTCGTATTGAATAGGAGATTCCCAATAATGACTGAAAATACAGGGTGATGTATTTGAAAAAACAAAGTTACTAATAATATAAGAAAAACGGCAAATCTGGCAACATTGTAATTATCAAATAGGATCTACTTATCCCAAAATAGTAATAACCTCAAATTTTGAATAATTAGTGATTAGCACTTTACGAGATAATCTAGCCGTTTCCCAGACTTTTGGGCCACCCTGTATGTGTCATTAACCCGTTGTTCATAGTTTTGCATACTTTGTTACATTTTTTTTATAAATAGTATTATTGCATAATGTTATTTAACATATATTCTTTCACCTTCTTGTTTAATAATTGTTTTCTGAAACAAATACTACCGTGCTAAGGATAATTTATATTCAAAGTAGGTATACAAAGTACTAAAATATCACTTTTAATTTTTGTCAAAAAATACTTCGGAGTAACTTTTGTCAATTTAAAATATAGTGGTGGTTAGACTGACCATATATCTGTTAGAGTGTACCGTTTTTGAGAAGTCTGCTAGTACGGGTTAAAGTTAGGGTTTTGGTAAAAAATATATTTAACTTTTTATTTTCAAATGAAAATCATCATCAGTTGGCGCTACAGCCCTTCATGAGCTTTGGCCTGCTTCAAAACATTCTTCCATCCTTCCCTATCGAGTGTCTGTCTTCTCCAGCCCCTCACTCCAATCTCCCTCAGATCTTCCTGTACATCGTCCAGATATCTGAGTTTAGGTCGCCCCTTCTTCTTCTTCCGACCGGCCTGTTTAGCATAGTTATTTTAGTGGGATCACTCTCATCCATCCGCATAACGTGGCCCACCCACCTTAGGCGGTTTATTTTGATGGTCTTCACAATATCTGCATCACCAAAAAGTCTATAGAGTTCAAAGTTATATCGCCTTCTCCACAGACCCTGTTCGTTTACTCCGCCATATATGGTCCTCAATACTTTTCTTTCAAAGACTCGTAGTAACTCTTCATCTCGGGTCGTCATTGCCCATGTTTCCGATCCGTATGTGAGCACTGGGCGTATTATTGTTTTATAAAGTTTGCACTTTGTTGCTATTGACATACTTCTCGCTCTTAGTTGAGGGCCCAGGCCAAAATAACAGCGGTTAGCCACGCATATTCTTTTTTTTATCTCGTTGGATGTGTTATTTTTGTAGTCTACCAGTGATCCTAAGTAGCAGAATTCTTCTACCATTTCTATCGTTTCGTGTTGCACCTCTAAGTTATTTTGTTGAATTCTTGATATGGCCGGCATATATTTAGTTTTCTGGATGTTAATCAGAAGTCCGATGTTTTCTGCGGCATTTTTGATACGTGTGAAAGCCTCCACTGCTTCATTTTGGGTTCTTCCAATTATGACGATATCATCAGCGTATGCCATTATTTGTATACTACGGGTATATATCGTACCTTTTAAGTTTATTCCCGAATCTCTCATAACTTTTTCTAACGCTAGGTTGAACAGCGTGCACGATAGCGCATCTCCCTGGCGCAGTCCTCTGTTGGTTTTAAATGGTTTTGAAACATCCCCTTGTACGCGCACTTTACATTCGACTTTCATCATTGTCATTTTAATTAATTCTACCAAACCTTTTGGTATTCCTAATTCGATCATCGCCGAATATAATTGGGACCTGTCAATAGTATCGTACGCTGCCTTAAAGTCTACGAAGATGTAATGGCAGTCTATGTCGTACTCCGTCGTTTTTTCTAATATTTGTCTGATGGATGATATGTGATCAATGGTAGATTTGTTTTTCAAGAAGCCTCTTTGGTAGGATCCTATTATATTGTCAGTATACCGTGCCAGTCGTTCGTTAAGTATCAGGGACACAATTTTGTATGCTGTATTAAGAAGGGAAATCCCTCTAAAGTTGGAACATTCAAGAACGTTTCCTTTTTTGTGTATGGGGCATATAATTCCAGTATTCCAATCTTCTGGTAACGCGCGTTCTTGCCATACCTGTATTAGTAGTTTGTGAAGGAGGGTTACAAATGTTTGACCGCCACATTTAAATATTTCTGCGGGTAGGTTGTCTGCTCCGGGTGACTTGTTTCTGGCTAGAGACTGAATTGCTTTGTTTATTTCTTCCAAAGTTGGTAGTTCAGTATCCTCCTGTTCTATTTCTATATCATATCTACCTTCAGCTCTACTTTCTCCATTAAGTAGCGTACTAAAATGTTCCTGCCATCTTTCTAGTACTTCCACTCTCTCGTTTAAAAGAATTCCGTTAAGGGCCTTGACTTGGTTCGCTTGTGGCTTGAAAACTTTTCTTTTTGTGTTAACCTGTTTGTAAAATTTTCTGTATTCGTGTTCTCTATTAAGGTTTTCCATTTCTTCGAACTCTTTATTGATTTGTTGCCGCTTTTTCTGTTTGTGTTTTTGTTTTTCCTCTCGTCTCTTTACTCGATATTCTTCAACATTGCTCTAGTCCTTCTGTTGATCATTTTCAGATACGCGTCGTTCTTCTCTTTCGTTACTCGTTGGCATTTCTCATCAAACCAGTTGTTTCGCTGTCCTTTGGGTACTTCACCCAGCACTTCCTCTGCGGTCTCTTTGAGCGTGGTTTTCATAAACTCCCAATTTGTGTTAAGTTCAGTGGGATATACCTCACTTCTGGGATGTTCTGATATTTTACGATCTAAGCATATTTGGTAGTTTCTTACGACTTCATATTCTATGATCTATAGCGTCAAAACCTATTATTAGGATATTTACTCTTTCAAATGAAAATACTTGTACTAAAAATAAAATAATTGTGGGAAACTTAATTTGTCTATGTACGGTAGTACGATACTTAATTTGCTTAATGTGTTTATAATCTTTGTAAGCAGTTATATTTTACATCTCAAGCACAACAGTTAGAAAGATTCTGTCATAGTAATCTAAACTTACTATATTGTAATTCAAACGAGTAGTTTCAAGTAACCATCATGCCTAGTCGTAAGTTCGATATTGATGAATTAATTGCAAATGTGCATAAGTACTTTACCATTGAAAGAGACAATGGTCGACCTTTAAAGTCATTAGTATGTATAAATCAACGCGTTTGTGACGCACTCGGGATAAGTGAAAGTAAGCTAAAAAACTGTAATGAAGACTGTCAGAGATTCTCAAGAAGATCTTACTGTGACAGTATCGTGAAGACAAGAAAACAACTCGTAAACATTCTAGGAGCATTGACTTATCTGATAAAGAAAATTTTGAAATTCGCAATATTTTGTATCGAATGCGAATCGATTCTCAGGTCCACAAATGCCAAATGTATTTTCTATTTTTTGTTTTTTTTTTTTCTTTTCCAACAGTTGTTCCAGTGCGTATACGTGGTCTATGCATGATCTTCCTGCCGTGATGCCTGCCTGATCCTCCACGATTTTGTCTCTTATCGCTTGCTCTATCTTTTCTCGCAGTATCTTCCCATATAAACTTCCTATTAATGATATTACGCTTATTCCTCTGTAGTTTTCGCATCGTTTTCTATCTCCTTTCTTAAATATAGATGTCATATGAGGAGCATCTATTCAAAACGACACATGTCCATCATTAAGTGAAAATGAGATAATAGTGGGATTTTATAGAAATTCCTAAACTGAACAAGAATATAAGGTCAGAATGAAGCAAAATACATCTTGTCCAATATTAATTACATAGGAAGATATACATATCCGAGCAAAACAGCACATGTCCAAATCGAGTAATTTGATTGTATATTTCGACCAAAACTACTCATGTCCATGAGTTCATAATATGGACTAGTGCAAATTCTTTTTCAAAACAGCACATGTCCACAAATCAAAGTTTTCTATATTAGGCTTTTTTACCTATTTTGTGTGCGGATACTCGGTCACAGAGGGCAATACTAATCCTTTATCATATTTTAAAGTGCTTGTTTACAAAAGAATACGATATCTCCACGCGTTGTATCTGTGGTTAACCTATAAAGTGCTAGAACGCAGCGTACAATTATTTCGTTTCAAATACGTTGTTTTTGTTCTGCGAAATTTTAATAGCTACACAATAGTTTCACCTTACTGTTTATAGTTGAAAATTATTTAATAATAAAATATGGATGGAACTGTGGGCAAATTAATGTTGGCTCTTGAAAACGTTCGAGGCGAGATATTTAAAAAAAGAGAAGAAAAGGACTAAAGGTAAGAACTATTTTTAGCAATTCGATTACTAAATATGCGTGTTCATTAAAGGTATACCAACAATGACACTGGAATGAAGAGATTCGAACGTCCTTGTAATCATAACTGGAAAAGCTTAAATTGCAATTCAGTTTCGCTAGAATAAATTAAGATACAGAGGGAAAAACTTTATGGATATTCCAATAAAGTGATCAAGACCAGAAATTGAGCCATTTTATCTCAGTGTGTCCACCCCAGAGGAGACGTGGAAGGAAAACACAGAGGAAAATAATGTTAAACCTAAATCATTTCATGCCTTCTATTATTTCCGTACAAAAGGTAAGACAGTGCCGGTGTGTAAAAAGTTTATTATGGCTTTAAATATGTCTGCTGGTCGACTACGCACAGTTACCAGATTCCTCGAAAGAGGACAGATACCTAAAGAAAGACGTGGTGGGGATAGAATTTCACGAAAAAACGTTGACAAAAAAACCAAAGTTAAAGAATTTATAGCTCAATTCCAGCAACTGAAAGTCATTATAATCGTAAGAAATCTTCACGAATTTATCTGGCGTGTGACTTAAATACCAACAAACTTTTTCAAATGTACAATAATGCGCCTTACTATGTTTAAACACGTATTCTACCAAAACTTTAATATTGGTTTTAAGTCCCCAGCTTGCGATGTATGTGGTACTTGTCTTAATTTAAAGCACACTTTACGTAAAGAAACAGGTGAAAAAAGAACAAAAACGTTGACCGATTTACGAATTCATAAGTTACGTGCTAATGCATTTTACGAATTAGCGAAAGAGTCTCCTCCAAAAAGCATTTCGTTCGCTTTTGATTTGCAGCAGGTCCATCCACTTCCGAAAACTCCAATCCAAGATGCATTTTACTTACGGCAGATTAACTTCTACGTATTTTGTTGTGTTGGAATGAAAAGTCAACATCCATAATTTTATACCTGAGACGAGTCGCAAGCCAAACGAGGTTCCACTGAAGTTGGATCAGCCTTAATACACCATTTACGCTCTTTGGATTTAACAAATTGTGAGCAAATACGGCTTTTTTGAGATGGTTGTGGTGGCCAAAATAAAAATTCGTATATAATGCATATTTTGGCCTGCTGGCTTTTAGATTCTTCTGCGTCAGTCAAAACTATACTAATACATTTTCCAGTTCGAGGGCATAGCTACCTTCCAGCAGACCGCTCATTAGGAAGGGTTGAGAAATTATTGAAACGCAAAGACTTGATCACAAGTGTCGAAGAATACAATGAGGTTTACTCTAATATCGGAAATGTTATGATGTTAGGAAAGGATTGGTTTTTATACGATATAAATAACATAACGGATGATATCTACAACAAAATTCCAGGAATAAAAATTTTAAACGCATTGAACTCAAAAAGTTTACTACAAAAAACAATACTACAACCGTTAAGTACAGGGGTTCCAAATTTTATAGATTTCAAATCCAACTAGATCCATATTAATGCTTAGTAAAAAGAGGCAAAAGTAAAAGTACATTCAAGTTAACACAGCTGTCAAATGGAAACGAATTTGTGAAAGAAAAGAAAAAAGACGTACAGCAATTGTTGGAAAAACAGTATAATAACGATTAAAAACAAATTAGACTCTACAATTTGTCTGAGATTGAGAATTTGGTCTTGTGTGCCTCTTCCAGGGACAAATCGGCATTGTTCTTATGGATCTGTGGTAGAAGTATTGATTGTAATCTCTCGTTAATTATAGTTAGCAGAGCTTTACTTGCGTGGGAGATCAGGGCTATATGCGATATTTATTAGTCAGTTGGTGAGCCTTTCTTATAAATGGGTATGAAAGTGAGCTTACACCAATCATCTGGCCATTGTCCTGTGTTCCAGATTTTATTACATAGTTTGAACATTACTTCAATTCCTATGTCTCCCATTTATTCCCAGTGCTTCCGCCGTGATTCCGCCTTCTCCTTGAGATTTTCCAGTTTTTAATTTTTTTATTGCGGTTTCTATTTCCGATTTTAAAATATGTGGTTCCTTTTTGTCATTTATTTCTTCTGGATTCACATCTTCATGGTCACTATGAACATTTCACAAAATTGTTTCTATGTCGCTGCTATGCCCTCTGGATTGGTGATGATCATTCCAAGTTATCTTTAATTATCTGCGTTTGTGGTTTGAACTCTTTAGTTAAGTATTTTACTTTCGCAAATAGTTCTCTAGATTCTTGACGATACGCGTGTTCTTATAGTTGTTTGCATATTTCTTTAATATGATTATTTTTTCTCTTCTACTTGATGATTTTATGCGTCTGATATATAATGCCTTGTTTTTCTAAATCCAGTGTTTTTCTTTCCTTGGGGTTTGTAATATTTATTGCGTCAGATCGCCAGTAATGTTTGGTGTGTTACAATGTCTTAGTGTTTCGTTGTATTTTCCAGGCTCTTTATTTATATATTTATTTGTTTTATTTGTTTCGGTTTTTTTTTACGAAATTTGATACGGAATTCGGATTGTAACAGTTTATGGTTCCGCAATCATCGTTGGTTTTGCCTTAACGTTGATTACTGAACTTTTCCATCGTTTGCTAACAAGAATATAATCTATTGGATTTTTATATCTCCCCCCTCCCCCTAATATAAACTATTTCAATAAACTATTGAAAAAAACATGTAAAGTAGATACCGAAATAATACTTACACAGTGGTGTATTCAAACTTAATTTGGCGACTTCCCAAAAACTTACATCAGTCAAACTGCTAGAACTTTTATCAAACGGATACCAGAGCATAAAAGGGATTTCAATAATAAAAAAAAATCTACGTACGCACTTTACCTTTTAGACCATAATCATTCTTTTAATGACAAATTTCAAATTCTTCACATTCAAAATAAAGGACTTAAGCTATCTTCATTCATACAGACATAATTCTGAATGACCAACTTGAGGCAAACAGGTCTCCCCTCCTCAACTTATTCAGTTAAAGACTATTAAGTGTAAACGTATGCCAAAAATAGATCACTTGAGAAAGATACTCTGCAGAAACAGTTGTAGTGATGATAAATAAATTTTGTGGAAGTTTTGAAAACAAAGTTTTTTTTTCATTAGATAAAATGAATTTCCATCAAGTAACAGTAGAATTCATCAGTTATTTTTTTTAATTCTTTAAATATTTGTTTTGAATGCAATATAGAATGAGGGAATCATCGTTAAGTATTGAATTCCATAATATCATAAGTTTTTATCTAAAAGATATTACAATACAATACGAGTCATTATCGTACGTCATACATTCCTCGAACTGAAAGACACTTTTGTCCTCAAGGCGTGGCACACAGGTAAATTTTATTGGTTCATCAAAATGATAAAGTACTATTCTGTATTTTTTTTTATTCTAAACAGTTTATATCCTTGATGCGTCTTTATATATATATATATATATATATATATATATATATATATATATATATATATATATATATATATATATATTTTGGGAATACAAAATGGGTGGACCGCGGTCTTCATCTGGAGTGGTGGTTAGAAAGTTTAATACTGAAAATCGTAAGAAATTCATCGAGGAATAACCAAAATTGTCGATCTGTATATGGGTAATCGCTTTTTCGAGATTTTATCCGAGGTTAACTGTATCATCTATGTTAGAATATGAATAGAATGGGTGAATTAATATTGTAAGATAGACACAAGCAAAGATTTGCATCCAATAGAACAGAAGAGATATATGAAAGAGAATATATGCAAGAGAAAAACATAGGAAACGAGGAAAGCACAAAATATGGAAAACATTTGCTACAGAAAACTGGATTCATAAAATGTACGGCAGAATCAGATAGAAAAAAGAAGGCTTTCAAGGAAGATAAAACATGATTGAAGATATTAATGTTGAAGTGATAAGAAACGCTCCTCAAGAGCTTGAGAAATGTGCTATTTATTGTAAAGAAACTCGTTAATACTACACTGAAGAATTGATTGAAAAAGCCAACACGGATGATGGTCGCAAAGAGATAGACGAACAAGCGTTAAAGATTTAGAAAGTAAGGAATAGGTCTGCCGGACCAACTGGTATTGTGTCCAGGCTACTCCAACAGGGATTGGAAATAATTATGGGCCCTTGATACATAACGAGTCTCGTGACTCATAACGAAGTTAAATCCGTGGAAATAATGACCCCATAGAAGAAAATGCCACGGTAACCAAAGGCGGTAAAAACGCCCTGTAAAATATCACAGACAGTGGCAAAGAAAAGAGAGACAAATAGGCAGAAGTTACAGGATCATGGAGAACACCTTCATAGAAAAGACCCTCGAGTGTAGGCGACACTCCTTATAAAATATTGGAAAATAGTATAAGTACTTAGAACTTCAAATGTTGTTGATTCTTTAGAAAATATATCCAGGAAAATCCCACAAAAATACTTCTTACAGGAAAAGTTACCCCACTATTTCATTAAGAAGAGGAAACCAAGACGTTAGAGATCCCAATTAGTGCTTTATTCAAGGATTTAATTAAAAAGATGAATATATGATGAAGAACGCAAAGTTATATATGGAACAACAAAGTCTGAAAACCTTCGCTATTGACTGTTTCGCGAAATAATGTTTCTACTGTGGAACCACACCATTGTCTAGTATAACGCAGACATAAAAATTTCTTTCGACCAATCAGTCCCTTTCTTCTCACTTTATATTATATTATAAGGCAAAGTAGATGATCTTTAGGTCCTCTAGTTGTCCTCTTTATGATATTTATAAATAAAATTAAAATTCATCATTTTAAAAATATCTTCATTGGCAGTCTGAGAATTCCCTGAGAAACCCGATATGTTTATGATCTGTCGATAGCACCAAAATTCGAATGCTTCTAATTTGTTTCGCATTGTGGTTTTTAATGTCCATGTCTCACAACCATATAATAGGATAGACCGCACATAACATTTCAGGACCTTCTTGTTAATATGCATCGACAATTTTCTGTTACATAAAACTCATTTCCAGGTCATAAAAGCTTTACATGATATTTCGATCCTGGTTATTATCTCCTTATCAGTTACAATTTACATTTAACCAGCTGCCAAGGTATTTAAAACGGTTTACAAGTTCTATCTTCTCTTCATTAAGAGAAAGCAGACCTTGATCTATATTAATCTAGCCCAACTGCCATCCACTTTGATATTAAAATTATAGGCTTCTCCGATAACTTGCTTCATCGACTAGATTTACTAATGTCTTGGCGGGAATATGACTTGGAGGGAATATGACTAGGCGGAGATGTTGATTACATCTCCGCCTAGTCATATTCCCTCCTGTCTGTCATCCAAAGCCTCCCTAAAGATTTTTTCAGAGTATAGATTAAAAAGACTGGGTGACAAAATATAACCCTGTCGTATTCCACGTTTGGTGGGTAGTTTTTCAGTACGTCTATCTACAATTTTAATAGAGGCTACTAGATTGTAATATAAGTATTTTAGCATTAGCAGTCTATATCGTAGTGGTCAAGTTCTGCTGGCCGCAGGCAATCGAAACATTGTTCAAATCATATTTGGTCAATTGCCTTCTTGGAGTCGATGAAACAGACATAAACGTTCTTTCGGAACCCACAACTATTTTTGCGGAACGCACATACAAAGTAGTGCCTCTCTACTTTCCAGACCATTCCAAATCCAAATTGCTTATTACCCATTCTACTTTGGCACAGAAAGAATACTCTTTAGTATTCTTTCTAGAAGGTTTTGTATAATTCGTAAAAATATTTTAAGTGTAGCTCATTAAACTGATTAGTCTAAACTCACTGTATTGGTGGGCCTGTTACAGTGACTCCAACCAATCCTCTGGTATTTTCCCTTCGTTGTAAATTTTGTTAAAGAAAGTGGTTAAGTAGGTAATGTTTTCCTCAGCCAAAAATTTATGTAGCCCAGCTGGAATTTGGTCTAATCCAGGTGCTTTATTATTTTTGGCTTACTGTATTCCTTATTTCTGACTTCTGATTTCAGTATACTGGGAACTCTGTCTAACTGGTTGTCACAAGTAGTATGTGTATGTGTAGCATTTTCTTGAGCAACTTCGTTAAAAAGGTCACTGGTGTATTCCTCCTATTCTTTGCACTCTTGTTCGTGATCATAAATTTTTTTGTCTGCGTTTTTAAGTACCTGAGCATTTTTCAGTTTCTAAAATTGAGGTTTGTATGAAGTACCAACATTACCAACATAGGTTGATGGGTCTGTTTTTGTTTGGTATATTCGCTATTTTGTGTATTTTTCTATTTATCTGCTGTGATATGTGTGCACGTGTCTGAGGCTTCTTAAGGGGTCGAGATATATCCTACTAGGCTTAGTTGCTTTTACATCTTACTGGAAATACAACAACTTCCTCAAGGCTAGTAAACTTACTCAGATTACTAAACTGAAAATTTGTAGAGTAGCAATTAGACCAGTAATCACATCTGGTACTGAATTAATGTGCCTGACACAGAAAGATGAAGAAAGATTGGGGATCCAAAAGACAAAAATTATTCGGAGAATAGCAGGCTCACTAAACTTAGGTAATAATGAATTTAGAAAACTGATAAACTTCGAAGTAAAAGAACTTTTGAAAGGAGAAGGCATCGTCAGATTTATTAGGGGCAGAGACTCAAATGGATGAAGATCAATATCAAGAAAGAAGAAACCTAGAAACAGTTGTCAAGAAAACCACCAAATGGAGACCAGTATCAAGCAGACCACGAGGAAAACCGAAAACGAGATGGGAGAACCAGATAATTGCGGACAATTGCGGAAACAAGATGTGAATTAAAGAATGGAAAACCATAAGCAAAAACAGGAAAGAATGGAGAAATATTGTGGAAGACGCCAAGTAACATAACAAATTCTAAAACCAAATATTACTACTAGACGCTAGGAGTGCAATGCAAAATAATAATAAAAAATAAATTCGTATATCCGTATATTTGACATGTCAACATAGATTTTCCTGATTTAATTATTGTTATACTAGTCATCATTTTGTGATCTGGTGACTTGGTTTCGATTTCTATATTATAAACTAAAATTCTTAAACAAAGGCATTCGAGGTGAAACGTCATTTGACTGTCTGAAGCTCTAGCTTCTTTTTCTTTTTTCCTTAACTGCACTCTTACTACCTAAGGTGTCGAATTTTTTGTTGCGTTTGTGTCTATTCTGTTTTTTCATTTCTCGATATCATTTTCATTTCTGGCTTCACCTGCTTTTTTTAATTTCATTTATCCAACTTTTTCTTCGTCATCATCTCTTTCATTTCATTACTCTTTTAGTTTATAATATTCTCCTTGACCATATTTAGGATCCCATCCTCTGTACGTGCCCAAACCATTCCAATTGTTTCCTGGTTATTTTATTTATTATGATTTCTTCCTCTAGTTGGTTTCTTATTTGATAATGTCTGATTCTGTCTTTACTGGTGTTGTGTGTTATTTTCTTTAATAGATACTTTGATTTCGTTAGCATTCAATTTACTTTTTTATGTTTATTTTGTAATATCCAGCTTTCACGTGCATATATCACTATTTTAAACCGCAATGGTAATAAAGATAATACAAAATATTAAAGGGTGGGTTATTTAAAAAAATAATAACAATTATTACCTACCAGTCACTTTGAAATCAGCATGGAAGTTTGTTAATTTGATTTAGGTGTGGATTCTCATCGTGGATTACCTGAAACAAAAACAATATTTTATGAAAAAAAAGTATATGAAGAAATAAAAATAAAAGGATGAATGAATTTTATTTTCAAATCTTTTCACTGTATTTTTATTAACTAAATATTTATTCTTCAATTGTGATAATTAATCTCGACATTCTAATCGTTTCTTGGTGCCATATTTTCATATAATATGCGTCTTCCTATGATCATTAAGATCATAGAACTATTTCATGATTTTATGACTATACACTGTACATATGTGTTATGATTTTCTGACTATACCCTATATGCGATAAGAGTTGACAGCTGACGATTAAAATTTGACAGATATCTAACGATAAACACTGGATCTACATTACCGACCTCCCTGAATGTTACTAAGGCTCAAAACCTAGCGTTATCCATAGCCCACTAATGGTGACGCCATACGTTTGTTTTTAACCCTTTATAGGGCAGAATTATTTTTTGGTAATATAAACAAATTCTTTGCAGATTATAGATAAGGAATGATCCGTTATTGAACTTTCATTCGTATTTTCATTTTATTTTCATTCCTTGTTATTTTTTTTAGGTGGTTGAAATTTCGACCACAGCCTGATTAGGTATGTTGACTTTGGTAAATGTAGTTGTGGTTCCATAATCGACCACAGAAAAAAACACATTAATTAAACATTTTTATTATGAAATAATGGAAAACCATGAATACATAATGCGACCTGGCAATCTGAGCATTTAATACTTGAACGTTTTGGCTTTGCTCTCGTTGAACAGAGTGCACAACGTCTTGATGTTCCTTTTTCTGGTATGTGATTGCCAACATCGCTTAGTCTCACCGTGCTTTCAACGCTAACAGAATTAGTGGTTGCTCCCATTTTCTTCAGTTTATTTCTTCCTATTGTTACCTTAGGTCCTGGTCTCTTTCTGTTATAGAAATCACCTATGAGCTCGTTGGCCAATACACTTCTAAAATACAGGTGACTCATTGGTTTCGATTTAATGGACCTCATTTTCATTGTAGTCTTATAAGTTATATATGAATTTACCACTGCTGCATCAATCAAATAGTAAATAATCTTCATATACCATCTTCGGGATTTCCATGAAATTGGATAAGAAGCATGAAGTTGATCGAATAGATCGACTTCATCCATATAGCGATTGTAATCAGGCTTTTGGACACTTAACACTTTCTTGTTCACCATTCGGTTTTCTTCGCAAAACTAAAGTAATCTCAAGTGGATTATGCATAGTACTGCCGACTAAAACGCATTTGCGCCCCCGATCTTTCCATTTAACAACAGACATATCATTGGACATGAAATAATCGTGTTCTCCCATTTTCATTGTTTTGTCCTTTCTCATTTGTGTTGGAAAGCCTTTACGATTTATTCTTAAGGTTCCACAGCAGAACAAATCATAGGTTAACATTTTCTTAAGAAGAGGAAAACTCGAGAAAAAATTATCGAAATAAATGAGTAGTGCTCCTCTAAGATACTTGGTAATGTCTAATACCGTTTTAGCGCCTAAACCATATTCAGCATGTTGTGATTGAGATTTGCCTTCATATATGCTAAATTTGTGCACGTATCCAGTTTCGGAGCATGCAACGACCCAAACTTTAAAGCCTCTTTTTATGGGCTTTTTCGGCATAGATTGTTTGAGAGAACTTCGCCCCCTGAAAGCAACCATACTTTCATCTACCGCAACATTTCTACTTGTATAAAAGTTCTCTTGAAAGCGTTGCTGCAGTTCTGTTATCAAAGGCCTTACTTTGAACAGTTTGTCAAAATTGGGGTTATTTTGATTTCTTTCCATGTTTTCGTTATTGTTTAGATGGAGAAAACGAAGAATTTTTAAGAATCGTTTTTGCGTAAAAATTTGCGAAACTCTTGGCACGTGCATGTTAATATCAGTTGACCAATAATGTCTCAAACTAGGTAGTTTATGAAACCCCATGATTATAAGAACCCTAGAAATGCTTTCAGTTCTTCCTCAGTTAGGTCGAGATTATTATGATTTTGTTGTTGAGCATAGAGATTTGACTGTGCATCAGAAGCGTTCTTTCTACATTTATATGTATCATCGCACTTTACTGTGTTCTCTTGGTTCTCTTCTATTTCGTCTTCGCCTGAGGAAGTATCGACGTCGTCAAAAATGCGATTTGTTCTTACCTGAGGGTGAAAAGCTATATCATCCATTGAGTAATCTGAATCAACATCAAGAAATTCAACCTTGTCATCATTAGACAATGAAGTAATAGTCGCGTTGGATGCAACCGACGACGCGACGTTCGGTTGGAAATAGGAAGATTATCTTCTGCATCAGAATCACCCTCAAAATCTAAATTTATGGCTTGTTGATATGGAATACCATCTATGTAATCAAATAAATCATCCTGAGTCATATTTTGTAAATTTTCAAGTATATTGCGGTGTTTCATTTTACTGCAAAAGATACGTACATTGTTGTATACAAATACTTGAAAATTTTAGTTACTTGATCTACCGCACAGCAATTTAATTCTTGGAAATATTATTCAAGTAAGTCAGATTTACGTAAAAAAAGAATATAATTGTATAGAGTAGAGTATAATAATAAATAATTGTGTAGAGAATATAATAACCTAATATATTGAGGTTATGTTTAGTAAATCAAGATATATCATCTTAGCGCCAATAAAATCTGAATAGATAATAAAAGACCATAATACTGTGATGTGTTACCTTGAGTTTAATATATAAATCTTTTGTAAATTATTTTTCTAACTATTACAAACGGCAAAAACCTGTGATCACGTTCAACGGTAACTTACAGAGTATGATGGGTTGTGGTTGGCGAATCGACCACATTGCTGCCACGTTGCCGTATTTTGTTCTGTGGTGTTCATTTTGGATACAATTCATTTACAAACACTGAATTTGCACTTCGGTAACTTTTCATGTCAATTACTAGCTCATAAGTATTAATAAGAGCAGTGGTCGAAATATCGACCACAGACCTATAAAGGGTTAAAAGTGGATAATGGTGGTGGTACATCTTTGAAAATCTGTTGTGTCAATCAGCATTGCTCAACAAGTTTCCGTGTTAATATTTTAATATCGCAATCATTCAACCTCTTCTGTCCATTGCTAGACATAGGTCTCCCCCATTTTTCGCCACTCTTCACGGTTCTGTGCGTTTTGTTGCCATTTCTTGGATATTCGTTTAATGTCGTCCATCCAGCGTGTTGGTGCTCGTCCTCTTCTCTTGGGCGCCAGTCAATTAGTTTTCTGGTCCATATTGAGTCTTTTAGTCTTGCTGTGTGACCTACTCAATTTCATTTCAGCTTATCTATACGTTCAACATCCGTGATACCTGTTCTTTTTCTTAGGTCTTGATTCCTTATTTTGCCTTTTTTTTGTGACGCCGAGAATCAATCTTTCCAGGCGCCTTTGTGCCACTCACATTGTTAGTGCTGTTGACTAATGTTTTCTAATTTTTGTAGCATTTGTTGTGCTTTACTCAGATCTTCGGTAATAAGTACTATACCGTCGGTAAAACGCAGATGGTTGAGCATTTCCCCGTCTATTTTTATTCCTCTATTTTCCCACTTTAGCATTTGAAAGGCGTATTCAAGGACCGTTATAAATAATTTAGGTGAGAGAGTGTCGCCCTGTCTCACACCTAGCTTTATATAAATTTCTCTGTTAGTATCATGTAGTTTTACACGCATTGTAACGTTTTGCTACAATGTTTATACTAACTTTGTAAGCTGGTAGTCTATTCTACTATTGTTCAGCGCAGTTATAATGCTGTATAATTCCACGGTATCGAAGGCTACGAAGAGAAGGTGTGAAAGTCTACGAAGAGAAGTACCTGTGGTCTGTTATATTCTATCGATTTTTCTATTCTAAGATTTTTACTATTTGTAGGTGATCGTTTGCTCCTAATTTTGAGCGGAGGCTAACTTGTTCTTGGGGCTGGTAGAAATCCAACTTTTTTTCTAGTCTTCTCGTAATTATTCGGGTAAATATTTGTTCTATAGTTTTTCTAGGTGGGCCTTGTCTCCTTTCTTATGTAGTAAAATTGTTACTGCATTGTTCCATGTATCCGGTATGTAACAATCTGTTACACAAAGGTTAAACAAAATTTTTATTTGGTTAAGAAGAGCACGCCCGCCCATCTTTATAGCTTCTATTACGACTCCATCTTCTGCTGGTGCTTTTTTGTTTTTCATCTTTTTCATTGCGTCTTAGATTTCGATTAGTGTGATCCCTGGCATAAGCTCTGAACCCTGGTTGATGATTTTACATGATGCGGCGGCTTCCAAGTTCGTTTGGTCTTCTCTTTGACTTGTGTATAGTTCTTGATAGAAGTCTTCAACTATGTGTAGTAGTTCTTCTCTATTTGATATGTCGACTCCTTCTTTGTTCTTTAGTTTGTTTATTTTACATTTTCCATTGTTTATCCGTCTTCTCAGGACTTTCGTTAAACTTTTATTCTATTCTATAGTTCGGTGGACCTTAAATTTTCTTAAATCTTTCCTTACATCTTTTGATACTTCTTTATTTATTTTTTGTAGGTTTTTCTTCGTCAATGCTTTCGTTTTCTTTGATTTCTCTTCTAATTTCCATTAGTTGCTTTGTTTCAATGGTTATTTTTTTGTGTTGGCCTCTTTTAGGGCAGCATTTTACTTGAGCTTCTCGAATAGCTTCTACGATATTTTCGTTTAGGGTATTTACATTGTTTGTGCATTTATTTTGTTGTAGGATTTTATTGATATTGTCTTGGTATTTATTTAAATTCGTTGGGTCGTTCCATATCGGGATGGCTTTCTTAATCATTTTGGATCTTTCTGTTATTATGTCTAATTTTAGTTTTTCTTTTATCATTCTATGATCGCTGCCTATAATAAAGCTATTAAGGATTGTGACATTGTTGAATATATGTTTTTTTTTACTGATTATGTAGTCTATATTGTTTCTGATCTTCCCATCTGGGCTTTTCCACGTCCATCTTCTGTGGTCTTTTTTAGAAAAGAAAACTATTATAGATTTGTATCTAGTAACTAGTAGATTTTGTAGTAATAAAAATTCTAGTACTGTTTGTCCACGCTCGTTTCTGCCTTTGGATCCAAATTTACCTAGTGCTGTTTCGTGTTCATCCTGCTTTAGACCGATTTTTGCGTTAACGTCGTCGCATATAATCGTGTAGTGTGTTGGTATTTCTTTCAGTGTCGTTCATCAATTCAATCATCGAAAAATTCTTCAATAGTACGAAATATGCCGTATGTATACAGTACTATTATGTACGACACTATGTACTAATACTAGAAATTCAGGTGACTTAAACATGGGTTCCATGATGATACTTTTACAAGCTTACAAATGAGTACCTATCCAATCTTATCACACCTGACACCATGTATAAGTCTGATGTACTGTGTAATAAAGAGTACAAAATTGGATTGTACAAGTATATTTGTTACAATGCCCCAGACATTACACACATGCTAACCTAACCTTTGTTTTCATATTTTTTGAGGTGAGTGGGAAATCTTCGTAAGATACCAGTTCTTATGTCTGATATGTGGGATTTCCTCACCGCCGCTAACATGGCTGTTGAGCTCACCACATGTAACACGCTCAACCGCAATCCCGGCCGGGACGAGAGCCTACCCACTAAAACCCCTCCGTCCTCTCAACCACGCTTGTAATTCGCGAGTGCAGTCCGGGATTCGCCCTGGTGGCTGCATATCTTCAGTACTACATCAACCTCGCTTCTCGTTAAGTATCACTTCACCGCTGGACTTAACACAACAAACTTTTTTTGTGACTACAGCAGTCTTTTTTCAGTCTCCTTGGACTGGAGCGTCTGTCTGAGGAATGCATGGGTTCTTGCCCACGTGTCTTCATCCTCACACATCCTAGCAATCATATCACTCACGGAATCAAAACGAACACCATTTCTTCTCTCCAATTCTAATCTATCTCTACTCCATCTTACACATTCCAACAGTGTATGTGACGCAGTGTCGAGCAAACCGCAGTAAGGGCATCTATTTGTAGCCGCTTTTTTGAACCTGAAAAGGAATAAGCGAAAACACCCATGGCCCGTGAGAACCTGCGACAGGAAATAATCTAAACGCCGCGCCGGTGTCCACATTCGAGCCACGTCTTTACGTTCGGTATAAGTGACTTGGTTCACTGTGCCACATCCACAGTTGCCTCCCATTCAGCTTGCCTAACCTAACCTTTTTAACCTAACTCTACTGTGCCCTTTTCACCTGGCTGTCATGTCATTTTGATACCAACATGAAGAATATGAATATCGCTTACAAAGATGTTTATAATTAGTCCCTTCACTTAACTCTGTATCATACAAACATTGTTTAATTTCTCGTTGTGGCGTTTAATGTAAGTTTACCAAATAATCAAAGTTGTGTATTTACAAGAACATATTATTGTTAAAAAAAAGTTTGTTTAAAACGGACTACAATGTCACATGATGGCGTACTATCCTTTCTAGAGGTATGAAAACTTTATACAAAACAAACTTGATTATTTAGAGGTATATCTTTTTTGGGTAGGTACAAGCGATTAGTTTTACGTACATAAATAAAGAAATTTAAAACCCATTACACCTAAATTAGGTAATACTTTATAATGGGTCATTAGAAATTTGTTAATGTATGATTAGAAATTAACTTTCTGATAGACTTTATTTATGCCACGGACTTATAGTATTGCTTGCTTTCTTGTTATACTATTCTATGTTGGTATTTGTGCATCTGTTTTGTTTTTTTGTTTTTGTTGACCCTGTTATAGGATTCCTCATCCTTTTCAGGGTGTTATTTCCAGAAGAACGGCATTTAGTTCTGAAAGTGGAAAATTATTTTACTTTGAAAAAAAAATCATGAGTCCACTGTCATCTGTTATGACAGTTAATTAACAGCATCAGAGAGGATGAAATAAATAAGAGAAATCGTCGACATCCAAAAACTTTAGAATTGGCTCAGTCTATTAAGTTTGCAATTAAAAATATTAAAGTGATATATATATATATATATATATATATATATAATATATATTATATATATATTATATATATATATATATAATAATAAATAACAAGTAATAAAATGTGTTGTGTTCCAAATAATGAGAGACAAGGATTTGTCCGATATTACTTTAACTAGTTTGTGGAGAGTGCTGAAAATTATATGAAACTATAAAATAAGGTTTTCGATAAAAAAGACAAATAATAGACAAGCATTGTGCGGAATCTCCAATGTTGTATTAAAACGGTAGCATTTTTCAGAAATTATAGAAACAATCAAACCTTTCAGAACCCGACTTCACACAGGAAATATGACCAAATTATCCTGGCTAACCACGAAATGCTATATCTCTAGCAGTTCTGGTAATGGTAAAAGATATATTATACTTCACACCGGAAACGATGAGGGATTTATTACCGACGCCAGATAATTTTTTCGACCACAACATCTACAGGAGATTGCCACGGATGTTTTTTTATTTAATAAAACTCCAACAGGAATCTTATGATTATTGCTATCTGATCATTGACTGTGATCAATAAGCAAGTTAATTCTATATACAAAATATTACAAAAAACTTATCTAAGGTTAAATCAGCAATATTCCTTAGGCTCTAATACATTATAGTACTACTAGCTAAGGTGTACACTTTAGCCGCACTTTGCTCTGCTTTTTCACTTTCACTCACTTATAGCACTAACTCAAACGGTTCGTTTTCTTCTTCTTCTTCTTCTAAGTCTTCTTATCTGGTTGGCGTTGCCTAGGAGTTTGATGGCCTCGACATTCACGTGGTTGGAGAGCCTTTGTTCATGACTCTCGGCAAACTTACTTGTTGTCTGGATAACCGTATCCATCTGGAGGTCTCGATGAAGATCACAGTTCATGAAGTACCATGGAGCGTTAACGATGTTCCTTAATAATTTATTCTGATATTGTTGTATAATTTGGATGTTACTTTCTTCTGTACAGCCCCATAGCTGTATCCATATGTCCATATCGGTTTAAGGACTTGCTTATACAATAACTATTTGTTATAAGTAGACAAAGTGGATTTTTTTTCCATCAACAAGTAAGTACATCTTTCTGAACTAAATTTCTAACTTCCTCCTTTTTTTCTTAATATGTGCTTTCCAACGTAGCTTGGAATCTAGTGTTATACTCAAATAATTCCGTATTTACATAAGGTATTTGGTTTCTATTTATACTAACTGGGATATGTTGTTCTCTTTTGTTAGTAAAATTGACATGAACAGATTTTGCATCCTCTGCATCCTCGTGGTTTTCTCCGACTAATAGAATGCATGTGTCGTCTGCAAATGTCGCAATTGTATTAGGTTTTAATGATGGAATATCGCTAGTATAGAGCAGGTATAGCATTGGCCCCAGGACACTTCCTTGTGAAACTCCAGCTTTAACTTCTCATAATTCTGAATATGCTTCCTCATATTTAACTCGAAAGTATCTGTCGGATATATATGATTCTAGTAGTTTAGAATATTGTTTTGGTAAGTAGCATCTGATTTTATGATATAATCCATCATGCGACACTTGGTCAAAAGTCTGCGCTACATCGAGGAAAATTGCTGAACAGACTTTTCCTTCTTCTAGAGCTTTTTCTACTATATTACACTAAACCCAAACTGATGATTAGGAAATAGATTTGTTTCCTCTATAATCGGTTTTAGTTTCTTCAAGAGTAATTTTTCGAATAATTTACACATGACAGGTAACAGTGAAATAAGCCTATATGAAGAAGCTTCTTGTGGAGGTTTTAAAAAGGAAGCGTTTATAAGATATATTAATTTTATTAAAGCTTTCTTTGGAAGTAGCTTTAACACTTCACCAGTAATTAGATCAAATTCAGAAGCTTTCTTTAGATTTATATTTTCTTTTACATATTTCCAAATATATTTCTTTTGGAGTTACAGGGCTAATCTCCATTTCATATTGATCAGGGAGCTCCCAGTTAATTATTTCTTGTTCTTTATTTGGTTGAAAAATCTTTTCCAAGTGGTCAGCAAACCTGTTGGCCTTTTGTATATTCGTTTTTAATTTATTAAATTTCTCTTTTTAATTTTTGTGTGGCATTATTTAATCTACTTTAATCAACTGGTACACTAGACTGATGCCACTTGTCTGAGTTTCTTTCTTTCGGGTAGTTATTTTCTTTTATTGCTTCGACACTGTTCGTGATGATGTTAGAAGCAGCTTGTTGTACATTTTTATTGAGTAATTCTACTTCTACCTCTAGTTGATCAACGGTTCTTAATGAGACTGAGAGGTTAATCTTCTCTTCAAGGTCTATATGAAAACTCTTTCAGTCAGTATTTTTTTTAACAAGTCTGGGGAGGCTTTCTTTTTTGATAACAGTGTCACTGAGTGTGAGAATAATTGGAGAATGGTCTGAATTCATATCCAATGCCTCTTCTATCGCTATGTAATTTGTTGAAATATTTCTGACTACAAAGAAGTCGATAAGGTCTGGGATTTTATTTGTGTCAGTAGGCCAGTATGTTAGCTTTCCCGTTAATATTGCGTCGCATTTTATGTATTTCATTGCTTCTAAAAATTCTTTCCCTGTGGTGGTAGTCAGTCGTCACTCCCAATGCGTATTGCGTTTTGCATTGAAGTCTCCTCCAAGGATAAATCTATGTCCTTGACTGGTCAGGAAATCTACATATTGATTTTTCTTGATGGCATTTCTGTGACGATTACCGCATATATTTACATTTAATTTTTACTGATCTGGCCTGAAATTCTTTAGTTCTGTATCCAATTTCCTGTTAGTGCATAATATTTTCTTTGATTATTACTGCACTACCTCCTTTGGCTGCATTATCAGGGTGAGTAGTATGATAAGTTTTATAACCCCTAAATCTAATATATGACTCATTCGTAAAATGGGTTTCAGAAATGAGGCATATGTATATTTTTTCTATATCTAGAATCACTTGTAGTTCTTGCTGATGTTTCAATATGCCATTTGTATTCCATTCTACTATTCGTAAACTACCTACTATTATCAAGTCTTTTAGGTATAGCTCCTTTGGTGCTATATTCTATTCTGGTTATACGCTCGTCCAGATTAGTTAATCTCTCTAATATTTTATGTAGTGTTTGTTCTATTTTCAGATCTTTTTGACTACTATAGTTTTCTTCGTTACTTTCACCAGCTGCTGCCATGCTATAAGTTCTTGTTTTGTTTTCTTCTTGTTTTGAGTTTTCTATAGGTTTTGAATGCATTCTTTGTGGTTGTATGGATAAGGTCTATTAATGTTATATTTATTTTTTATTTTTGTATTTCCTTTACCACGATACATCCTCTATAGTTAACCGGATGCCCTTCTCCGCAGTGGACACATTTCTGTTTTGCGTCCTTGGGTTTCTCAAATTTGGCTGTTAGGTGTTTTCCTGTGCAGCGGACACATCTTGGTTCTTTCGCACAGTAACCTTCTGTGTGTCTATATGCCTGACTTCTCTTACATTGAAGTACCAATTTTGCTTTTCTTAGCGAAAGTATTTGTACTTTTACGCTCATGATATCTGAGATCTCATAGATTCCATTAATATTTTCGTCATTTCAGAATACCAACATAACCATATTTAGTGTATTTTAATTTCGGTATGACATTTATTATCTTGGATCCTTTATTAATTAAATCGTTCATGATCGAATCTTTACTGGCTGAATGACGTAACTTATGGACCATAACTTTAATAGGTCGGCTTTGCTTATTTTCATACGTATGTCATGGATAATTCACTTCTTTTAATATTTTCGGTAATTTTCTAAAGTCTTCTTCAGTATCGACAATAATTTTAGCGCTTTTGTCTCCAAGTACTATTATCTGGAATTTAGCAGTATGTAGTCTAATTCATGAAATTGGCTAAATTCGGCAATACTCTCCACAATTATTGTAGGTGGGATTTGTGTTTTTCTAGTTTTTTCTTCTCTTTGTTGGACATATGACTCTTTTTGTGGTGAGGTTAATGATGTATCCATTTTACGTTTTATGAAACTTTTGACACGTATCCACTCTGTCTTCTCAGCTAATTTCTCCTTGTCAGTATGAAATTGCTCATTCTTAGGTTTTTTCTCTTTGGACAAGCTTTTCTCTAGATCTGCAAATTTTAATTGCAAGCTTTCATTTAATTTTTGTAAGTTATCCAACTGGAGTTGGAGCTGAATTACTCTATCCGTAGCGTAAATCTTCTCCAGTTCCGTCTGTTTCTGTGTGAAAGAGGGTACTATATTGTTATATTAACAGTACCTTGTTAGGTGTTTGCGGACCCTCATTTTGTTAGATTATTTTAGCGAGAACCAACAATCATAGCAGTTACTAGGTGCCCTTCATTATTTCTTAGCAAGCGCCCGGACTATAAACAATTTAAAAGTAATTCGGATTTATCTTACCAGTTTCTGTCACTTATCGATTTTCGACTTGATTATCAAAAATGATAATTAGCAGGCACGGAAGCACACGACCTTTATGATACGAGGTTTAACGAATACTCCCACGGAAATATGGATGTAACTATTTTTGAAGAAAATTTGTTAAAGAAATTAAGGACGATCCATAATAGTGCTAAATAATAAAACTTATCACTTCAAAATAGAAGAAAAATTTTCTTTAAACAGCTGTACAACAGAAAAAATTATTGATCGCACCGAAATATTTTAAAAGTCCATTTACTTAAAAAATCTGAAGTCTACAAAATTCAAAAGAATTTTTTTGGGTTCTTTAATACATGGCTATGAGTTCATCGATTTCCCCCTACCATTACAACTATAATATAGAAAAAAATGGAAAATAGCAAAATTACTATGACAAGCATGGATCTAAGACAACAGGTGACGCTAGCGTTGTTTATTTATGGAAAGAATTGCTAGAACAAAATGAAGATAGAAAACCGGCGAAATTGTATTAAAAAATACAATTAAATAAATTAAATAAATTGTTAATAAATGAACGTTGTGGATAAGGTGGAATCTCTAATTATTCGCATACGTAGTTCAGATAGTGACGACTCTGATATTCAAGTATCTGATACTGAATAAAAGCATTTTCATTGGGCGACGTCATACAGTGAATAATATGTATTATTATTCACTTAACACCAATATGTATTACCAGAAATAGTAATAAATAAAACTGATTAATTTATGTTTAATTTTATGTACTTAGTATTTAATTTATTTGACGATAAGACCAATAGTAGTATCTACCGCAGAAACATTTACATTAACAAAAAAAATAAGTAGAGCAATTGAAAGTTTTTGAGAGGAAGATCATTAGAAAAATACTGGGACCAAATAGGGAAAATGAAAAGGATGCAAAGCAATGAATGAATCACGAAATACAAGAATGGATGGGTCAAGAAAACATAGTTAGAACTCTTCTTCGAGAGTGGTTAACAGATTTAGCCATATGGCTCACACTTCCTCTAAGGGGAAAATTTACTCATCCCAGATACCTACGGTATCAAAAGGAGTGAGCTCTAGTGGGACTCTTTTCGTGTTATCGAGCTCTAGCTGATTTGGTACGCTGGAGTATTTCCCAAAAATGTTCATACACATCAAAGCTTTTAGTTTTGAAATATAGGTAATTTTGTCCTAGTAGACCACCGTCGTGTGGTCATGTAATTTTTAGAAATATGTACTGCCATCTATAGGCTGTGGATTAAAGTCACGTTCGAACGATAGTAAATAAGAATAAAAATAGTAGACGGCATTGTTTGTTGTAGTAGTTCCCAGAGTACTCATATGTTAGTTTAGGCTAATAAACGTGGATTTATCTTATAATATGTAATCGGTCATGGTGTTGTTGTATTTTACAAGTGATTCAATTATTCTATTGTACTGGTAGATAGATGTAATATTATAACAAGTGCAGGATACTTATGCATTTTTTTAGTAATATGGATGCCTATAAAAGAGAAATGCAGCGACTGCTAGCTCTATATGATAAAGTTCACATTGGCGAACAGATTTATGATTCTGATAAGTTTATGTATGATGATAACATAGAGATATGCAGTAACCACGGAACTTATTCTGAGCAAGAGGGCAGAGGCTGCACAACAGCACATGTAAGACAGGAATGCTACAGAAGGTAACAGGTAATTATATCACTATGGTAAGATGGAACTAAATGGCTGAAACATACACCTTCTAGAGCAGTCCGTACTAGAAAAGAAAATATTGTTTATCATTTACCAGGCACTATTGGTATTGGAAGAAATGCAAGTACTCCGATTAAATCATGGAGCCTTTCATTTAGTAATTGTGCGTTGATTCTGTGGTACACTATACAAATCTTTATGTTGGGTCTATTTCTATAAATTTAAAATATAAACGAGATGACACAGATACATCAATTTCGGAAATGCGAGCATTTCTTGGTTTGCTTTATTTGGCAAGACTAGATCATGGATCTCGCAAAAATTTAAAAGAATTTTGGGCGCGAGATGGATTACGAAGCGAAATATTTATTGCAACTATACAGAGAGGCGATTTAGATTTCTTGTAAGAGTTATTCGTTTTGACCATAAAAATACTAGAGATGACAGGAAGCAAACAGATAAATTGGCACATTTGGCACAGAGAGATATTTGACACATTTATTTAGAATTGTAAAAGTTATTATTCTGTAGGTGAGTACGTCACTTTGGATGAGATGCTTCTCGAGCAAATGTAATGTTCGAATGTACCAAAATGTACCAGAATGTACTAAAATGTACCATATCGAAGTCCAAAAAGTATGGTATAAAAGTTTTTGCCAACGTTATTGCTAGAACCTTCTACACAAATCATACCATGATAAAAGATACCATGTTTCTTCTTTATATTGTTGTTGAACAATGTGAGCCCTTGTTTCTTAAGGATGGCTGTCAGATTGAACATACATTGACCTTGAGCAATGACTTGAGTGAATTTACAAACTAATGTCATTCTGTATGATGTGATGAACACATAAAATTTAATTTAAAAACTTAATTTTTAGAAAGCTTTTGATGACTATTAGTAATTCCAAACTACTAAATAATTTTGTAAGAATTTAAAAAACAATCTCTATTTCCTATATATGACATTTGTCAACTGTCATTTTTGAAAAATCGTTTAAAAGGACCGACATTTGATTTCATTAGATAACCTCGCCGTTGGCGAACACAAACAACAACCGCGAGATTTTAGTGCAATACACTAGTCTCGTGTTGTATGTGAACGCGTAAACGACGCTGGAACAGGGGATAATAGGGAAACGGTGCAGGCTACTGTCGGATCAGTACACTGACATTCACTCACAAATACATTCACACACACTTACTCACAAACTCCACATTCCAACAGTGAAAGGGGTCCTCTTTCATGCTACCGATGCACCCTCACCTCGGGACCCCCGAGCGCCTGCAGCCCCCGTTACTTTACACGGGATCTGTGGGCGGCCGGGGAGAATCTAGACGGTTCGAGAAGTCTGTAACACCGAAATGGTAGCGTCCGTCACTGTTGGAATTCATACAATTCACATTGAGCGAAGTGCGACAAGCCGACTCTCGAAAGCCGAGGCGCCTCCACTCACGAGCACACCCGTCCACGAAATTTCAGTGCAATACACTGGTTACGGGGACGGGTTAAGCTCGAGACTGCACAGGACCAATGGTCACTAGAGACCCGGCCTTGTCGTACCTAGCCCAACAAAAACAAACAAGACAAACTGAAAAGACGCAACTAACACTACAAACCCCTATCTCTCTGATTCTCTGGCTCTCCGAAGTCAACTCCTCCAGGCGAAAAAGGTGCAAACAACAACAACAACAGAAGATAACGGAGAAGATCTTTACGCCGGCGGTTTCCGGGCGTTTGCCTTTGTACGACTACAATAAAGCATACAATCTTAAGTCTGAAGAGGGTCAACCGACCCTAAACGGACACAAACATTCTTTCCTATCGAAAAATATTTCATTAGTTCTATTCTGTCTACGTCCTCACATCAATCAATGGTCGGGTTCTTACACCCGTACCATGACAAAAATTTTTTCAATTTTTTAACGTGTTTGTGAAGTCCAGTGTCGGCTTTTTATATGTTTTTTATATGTTTTAAGAATTTCAACACCTAAAAAAATCATAATTTTGAAATCTAAGGAAATGAGATCTCTCCTTTGTAGTGGTATTTAAAAATTGACGTAAGTTAAAAATTATAATCTTTACCAATTAGTACTTATAAGAACATTTTATTGTAGCATAGCTCTGATGATGGCTTTGTAAAGCCGAAAGCGCTCAGCTAGGAATTGCCTAAAATATACACACTTCAAAAATACTTTTTTGCATTTTCTTTCAACAAGAAAAAAGCATGAGAATATCTTTTTTGTTGTTTTTGGTCACAAATATCTTTTAATAAATATTTGCTGCGAGTTTTGGGACAATCGGTACGATCGAATTTGATCGCAAAATGGAGCACGAGATTTAAAACGCTCGGTATAACGCAACGGCTAATAGTCCTTGAGAATATATATCTCGTCTTTCGCTTGGTAGATGTTACATGCTATAAGCAGTTGAATCGAAAGAAGTAAAAGAGCGTATCGTTCAATAAAAATAATTTGATTGCCAAGTATAGAAAAAATGAGGATTGTCTTTAGATGGAAAGGAGTACATCGCCTTAAATGGCGAAGCTTAGCTTACCAGTTTACACATAACCCAAATGATCGAGAAATTCAACCCAAATAAGAATCAATAGTCAGTAATGAAGCGGACATGCATTTTATGACTAACTGATAATTATTTTGTTAATCCAAACAACTAATAATTCATTACAAACTAGTATTTTATTTAATTATTTGATGACTGTATTTCTTACATATCTTAAAATATATTCTATGAATTAGTTTTTATATACTTATTATCAATTTTGATGCTTGTTTTATATTCAGAGGCGGACTCGAGAAAATCATTTTCAAAATTATTCAAAATTGCCTCGTACCAATATTAATTCCTTTCAGAAACACAATTATCTACACAATTCGCTGTGTTCCGTCAGGACCCTCTCGCGTTGAAGGACTTGACCTTCTTGAATTTATTCTTCTTATTTACTATCTCTTTCTCTTATTTACCTAATCTGTAAACGATACGTAGAAGAATGTAGAGGAGGATATGGTCTGGGCAACAGAAACGAAAGGGTGACAGGCGTATCGAATTTTGCCAAAACAATAATTTTGTTACAGCTAATACATTGTTCAAAATACCAAAGAGAAGACTATATACCTGGAAGTCACCAGCAGATCAAGAAGAGAGAATTGTAAGAAACCAAATAGACTATGTATTAGTTAGACAAAGATACAGGAACGCAATTATATACGCAAAAACCTATCCAAGTGCCGAGATAAGATCAGGATCGGATTAATGAATGTTAAACAACAAATTCTGCAAAATACTGAGACGGAGAAAAAATGGTTATTAATAAAGACAGAAATAGATAAAAGTCAAAAAGAAATTCTAATACAAACCAGATATAAAAAGAAGCAATGGATGACGGAAAAAAATTTAGATTTAATAGAAGAAAGACGTCAATATAATTCAGATGTACAAAAAAGTGGATAAACAAATAAAATACAGAATTAAGAAAGCTAAAGAACAATGGCTAAAAGAACAATGCGCAGAAATAGAAGAATACCAGAAAAGACATGATAGTTTTAACACACATAAAAAAATTAAAGAATTAACTCAGAATAGAACAAGAAAACCAGGAATACTGAAAGATGCAAATGGGAAACTTGTGTTGAATACTAACGACAAATTAAAGAGATGGACAGAATACATCAATGAACTATTCAAAGACAATAGAACAGAACAGATGGAGATAGAAGTAGAACAGGATATGGTTTTAAAGATATTAAACGAGGAAATTAAAATGGCATTAAAAAACAGCAAAAATGGTAAAGCATTAGGTCTAGACGAAATTCCCATAGAAATCTTAAAATGTATGAATGATAAAACCTTAGATATTATAGTAGACTTATTTAACTCTAGACTATACAAAACAGGACACATACCGAAACAATGGTTGCTCTCCACCTTTTGTGCTATCCCTAAAAATACAAACGCTAAATATTGCAGTGAATACAGAACAATATCACTAATAAGTCACATTCTCAAATTATTCCTGAAAATAATACATGGAGACTTTAGTGGGAATTAAATATCTATGCAGTGCTAGAAAAATCTTTAGATCTCATTGTTGAAGAACTAAAGGCTCCTTTGGTCAACTGACAGAATTTTTTTCCATAAAGATGTCTTTCCTGTGAAAAGGTTTTTAAAAGTTTTGATGCTGTTCTTCTTCAAGTGCCCTGTCCGTTGCGAACGTTGGCCATTAACATGGCAATTTTGATCTTGTTTGCGGCGCTTCTGAATAGTTCGACCGATGTGAGCCCGAACCACTTCCGCAGATTTTGGAGCCACGAGTGTCTTCTCCTGCCTGGCCCTCGCTTACTGTCTAGTTTTCCCTGGACAATCAATTGTAGCAGACGGTACTTATCGTGTCTCAATATGTGGCATAGATATTCAAGCTTTCTTTGTTTAATTGTATTCACGATTTCTTTCTCCTTTCCGATTCTTTGGAGTACCTCTATGTTGGTGACATGTTCGGTCCAGGATATACGAAGAATGCGTCGGTACACCCACATTTCGAATGCTTCTAGTTTTCTCGTTAGCGTCTCCGTCAGCGTCCAGGCCTCCACGCCATACAGCAAGATCGAAAAAATGTAGCATTTAACTATACGTAGTTTTAGGGGAAGAGACAAATCCTTGCTTATGAGGAGCTTTTTCATATTGCTAAATGCTGCTCTAGCTCGTTCTATTCTCACCTTAATTTCTATGGTCTGTTCCCATTTTGCATTTACGTTGGTGCCAAGGTACACATAAGATTCTACATGGTCAATTAATATGTTACTTATCCGTAATTGTCGAGCAGGTTGTTGCTTTTTGCTTATCAGCATCCACTTTGTCTTCTTGAAGTTGAGGCTCAGGCCGTATTCCTCACTAACTGAATAAAGTCTTTCCATTACTTGTTGTAATTCGTCTATGGTACTGGCAAGGATCACCGTGTCGTCGGCGTATCTTATATTGTTCGTTAACTCGCCGTTTATTTTATTGCCCTCATTTGCATTTTCCATACATTTGTTAAATATTTCCTCAGAATACATATTGAATAGGAGTGGGGATAATATACACCCCTGATGCTGTTATACGGTTGAAATGACCTCACCTGTAACGTATAAACAGAATAGATGGTAACTAAAACTATATAGAAGAATCTCTTGTCCTTTGAAAATATAGAGCGAAGAAGAAGATATTTCTGCCACAAAATATATTATCTATTATTGCGAGTATTTTCTGTTTAAATTAATATTGCTGTGATATAAAAAAATACATCGTAAAAAAACACGTGATTGTTTTAACAATTTGAGCGATTTAAACATGTTAAAAAAATATTTCTCTGTGGTTATTAAAGATAAAAGTTGTAAATTTATTTGAAATTTATCTGTTCAATTAGTATTTATATTATTTGTGATCAACTATTGTACATGTTGCTGAAACATTAACTACGACTGGAAATGCAGATGTGGCCGATTTCAGAATTTCACAGTCTATTGAATTTAGACGATAAAATATAAATTCGTATTTAACAGAAATGAATAACTTCACGACGGCGCTTTTATGACATTATCATGGCAAACAATTATTGAAAATACTTTATTTTATTATTTAACAAAAACTAAATTTAAAATTTGACGAGAATAATCAAATCTTCGCGTGTATGTGTAAATAATTTGAGGTATCCAATTCGAACCCTCATGCTGTGGAATCGAAAATATGTATGCTGCATAATAAACTTCTACATAAGACATAAAAAACTACATGGTCTACAATGTAGTCATACTTAAAATATTGTCAGGTCGAGGTTAAACCTGTAAGGATATATCGTTAATGTTGGCTAATCCACCAAGTAGCCTACTACTACAATTTTAGCTACTCATTGCCCACATATTAACATCTCTAAACTTAAAATCTATGACTAGTTATTAAATTTTAAAACAACACATAAAATTTAAAATTTTAGATGTTAGATCATATAGAGGACTAGACTGTGGAACTGACAACTTGGTAAAAGCTAACCTTGTTACTAGTAATAATGGCTTGTCACTTACGAAAAACTTGGAACATTTAGAAAATAATAAAATAGCATGGTAAAATAAATGTAGAATACTTGATATAATCATTGTTGATGAATATAAAGGCTGAAATGTTTTAGGAAATCAGAAGATTATATGCCTTAAAATTAAAGAACTCAAAAAGTTTTAATTCTAAGTTGAAACTAATTTATAAACTGTTCTTATAATGAATGGCATCAATATTTTGGAAACTTTACATAGAAACACAACATTGGCAACAATACCAAATACTAGAGTTCACCATAAGCCCACCCAATGGCTTCCAGTATTAAGTCACATTCCACCTCCACATTTACGACGAGTTGACGCACTTACACGTGAATACAAAAAGATCATGAACAATATAAACCTGCCGATCCACCAAGATACCGAGGATGCACGAAATACCCGTCTACGTTCTAGAAAACCACCAATGAAAACGGCAAGAATGATACATGAGGAGTTCAACATCACGAATGCATGGTCCCAAGAATGGAATGCATGACAAAATAACATGCCCTGCATTACCCACAAGCCACCAGGTTTTGATCTTCCACGTAAAACATGATCCACTCTAAACAGGATCCGAACCAGACATGGCAGATGTGCATATATGCTACATAAATGGGGAAAGAATCCGTCTCCTCAATGTGACTGTGGGAAGAACCAAACGATCGACCACATTATTGAAGAGTGTCCCTCAAGATCCTATAACGGCAGCCCTGAAGACTTCCTGTTTGCAACTTCAGAGTCAATTGATTATGTTAATACACTTGATGTTTGTTTGTAACTATTTAAAGTTTGTCATATACCTATATTACTAGTGTTTGTAATTTTGTTCTAAATGTATTGTAATTGAAATATGATAAATAAATACGAGAGTTTACGATGAAGTTTTAGGAAAGGAAGTGAATATTGAAAAGAGTATGCTAAGTTCAGTAATCAGTAATTCATTCAAATTGGTTTGGGATGCATTAAAATATTATGTGGGATCAAAAAATGTAACATTCAACGATATAATGGGACTATGCCATGCATTTTTTAAATAATTTTCATCTAAAAAGTAGAAAAATGTATTTGAGAAAACAATCCAAATCGAATTTTTCAATTAAAACTTAATCCAAAGTCTTTGATAAGATATTAATAAACCTTGGTGAAGATTCAGAAGACTCTGATAATGAATCTTACAATAAAACAACGGATGAAGAACTCGATTTATTAATATATACAAAATGTTTTACAAATTTTCTGTAATTTAATAAAAGCTTTCTATAAAATCATTATTTTATCATTACCTGATTAGAATTTGTCTGAAATGGTTATTAATTATTGGTCTTATTAATTTCTGCTAGAGACGTTGTGAAATATCTTGGGTTGCATTTAGATCGAAAGCTCACCTGAAATCAACACATTAACGCCAAAAAAGCTCAGCTCAATCTAAAATTAAAACAAATAATTGGTTACTTGGCAGAAAGTCACAACTGTCATTGGAGAACAAAATACTGCTTTACAAAGTCATGCTAAAACCAATATGGACTTACGGCGTAGAACTCTGGGCTGCATCAAGCCTTTAAACACAAAAATGTTGCAGACCTTCCAATCAAAAACACTGCGTATGATAGCTAACGCCCCTTGGTATGTGAGGAATGCAACCATCCACAATGACCTAGGAATACTATCCGTAAAAGATGTCATATCACTTCAACCCAACAAGGCCAAAATTCGTAATTCAACGTACCACAGCCAAATTATCAGTGAATTATATCAGCCACCAATGGAGGAACGAAGACTGAAGAGAACTTGGCCAGAAGACCTAGTTACATAGGTGAAAATGGAACTGTCGCTGGACGGTACCCAAATGAAGTCAATCTACTGTTTCTGAGTAGATTGTAAATATGCTTTTAAAAATAAAAAAAAATTAACGATATTTATATCAGAAAAGCAGTGAGTTAAAGAAAATATTGGAATAAAATTTTCCAGTTGTCTTTGATTCCGTTCTTTTCTTCAAGTATATTCAAAGAATAATGAATATGTATTCAGAAATTGTATAAGATAAAGACGTGCATCTCCAACTTGTACTTTCTTTCTATCATCTGCGCAGTTAGCGGCTCTTCGCTATCTGGGATTGGTGTAATGATTGTTATATAGAAATATCTGATATTTTGAAAAATACCTTTGTCTTCCAGAAACAAATTTCTCTAATTTATTTTATATAATTTATTTTTATAATGTAATTTTTCTCAAGTAGTAGATATTTGCTTTAACAAGTTGAGCCCCATGTGTAACACAGTGGCACACACTAGTTTTATGTGGGACCATGTGTACGTATCAGGCCACAGCGAAGTGTCGTGTTTCTAAAGCTGTGGCTCCTCGAGGATCGCATTTGCCATGCTTTCTTATGTATAAATTTGTCTACACGGTCTGTGGTAAACAAAATCAGAGGTTGGTCAGTTAAACCACTTGTGCACAAACAGGTTAGTTTATAATTTCTAACATACTTCAGTCAGTATTGGTTCGAACGTCTAATGAGGCTAAGACTATTTTCTCTTCAGTTTTTTGTTAAAAATTGGAACTAAAAAAAAAGATTATGTTCCGTAAAGGACTATCGGAAGACGAACTTCGCAGAATTGCTGAAGAAAGTGACTTTAGTGATATCAGTATGCCTGAAAGTACGTTTTATGATTCCGATGTCGATCCAGTGTACAATGAAAATACTACTGGTGGTTCTTCAGACTCATGCAGTAGTGAATATAAGTCTCGTAGAAAAAAGCTAAAATTTGCAAACAAACACAAAATTGCAAATAATTTACTGCAGGTCCTAGTTCTAACCAAACGAAGCCTGATACAAGAAGGATAGATAAGTTATTTAGGAATGCACAATATCTGTTTGTAATTTACTTTTTTTAGCTTTGTAGAAAAAGCTGAATATGCAAACGTTAGCCTGGAAGCTGTTATTGACGATGTTGTATCAAGAAATAAAATAACATGGAGCGATGTGCCAAATCCAGATGATCTCAATAAGTTCGAACTATCCTTTACTTCAGGAATAAATCAGGAAAAAATTGCAAAACTTAAATTAGCAAAACAAGACCACAAACTAATAAATTTCTACCTATTTATAGGTATATAGATTTCTACATATTCCTTTTATGATAGATGTTCAAACAGAACGTGGACCTATTCCCAAACCATCGACCATTGTTGACTATAATTCTGCAAAATCTTTTATCGATATGTCGGATCAAAAGGGTACATATAATTCCCCTCTTCGACGAAGTATAAAGTGGCATCGTAAATTGGCTGTGGAATTACCAACAAATACCGCAATTATGAACTCCTTAGTTCTCTACAAATCTGTTACCGTCAAACATCTCTCAATTGCTGAGTTCCGTGAACAGATTGTTCAAAGTCTTTTAATGCCACAAACAACTTCTGAAAATACTTTAACAACTCTGCATACGTTGGACGGAAAGAGAAAAGAGGAAGGTGTTCAGTATGTTATAAGAACTTTTCGAACAGTGAAGGAAGAACATCAGCGATGAACAATGCCAAAAGGGTGTACACTTTTTGTCCGGCATGTGCCGTAACTACCGCATATATGAGTGTTTTGTGAATGTTCATACATGTTCATTGCAAAAACAAATTGTTTTTGTATTTTTAAACTTAAACTATTTCAGGGAGAAGGTATTTGATTATCTTCCTGGTGTTAGCCAATATGGCACACATGGTCCACATTAAAACAAATTACAAAAATAATTATAAATAGACCGTGTGTACGGTGTTGGTACATGCTCTTTTTTACTTAAAAAAATGTATCTTTTTTATTTTAGAATAGAAATAAATAGTTATATACATTCTTATTTCAAAATTATTAAAAAAGTGTTTCGGTCTGACAGAAAACTTATATCATGATGGTCCGGAGCTTAACGTGTTAAGTTGGAATATTAATTTAAATAAAATATTGATACATAATAATTTGTTATGACTAATACATTATTTACCATGTAAATTATTAACTTTTGCATTATCAGGAAGTAATGACCAGCGAATATCCATATTGCTTAGATTAGAACATGAGTTGAATACCTGCCTGGACCGTTTTCACCACTGTGCGAGTTTACGCGTAATGTTTTGACTTACTAACAATACTTTTTTTAACTTAGCCAAACTGTTTCAGAAATAAAATAGTAGGAGGCTGCTATTTAAGAAAATGAACTGAATATAAAAAACAACATTACTCATTCACTATATCAATTGATAAATCTACACTGTCAGTAAAAACGTAATTAATTATTTCATGTCCCTTGTTTATCTGTGAAAAAATCATGGATTTCACGTAAAACTCTTTACAGGTTTTTGAAGGTTGTCAAAAGTATATGAGGGATGACAAATCCTTGGAAAATATACAGCTGATTTTGATTTGTTTTTTAAACAATTATAAAAAGTGAAAAAATATTTTTTTTCATAAAACGGTTTTGTATATTTTAGAAAAAAATGGTTCAATACAAGTTTCAGATCTTAAAAGGTTTTTTTAAATTGCGATTTTTTAAATTAAAATACGTAAACAATATTGACCGATATAATTACAAAAAACCTTTATTTTTGCAGTAATTTATAAATGTTAATAACTTTGTTTTTTGAATAATAGTTTGTAAGTTATTCAATTTTTTTATGCCGAAGAACGATTATTTAAACAACTGTACTTAAACAATACCTCTAGACGTATTTAGCAGATCGCAATCGATTCTGTACTTAATATTTTATATTAATATTAATATTTTAATATTAATTTTAATATTTTAATACTTTATCTGAAGTACCAAATCAAACAGCTTCAACAAGTATACTACACAAGGTACCAAACACCCAGTAGTCATCAAGTTATCCATTATCAAATCCAAGCATATCACCAACACCTAAAAATCTCCATGACAAAAAAATTACTAACGCTCCTACTCATAACAACACTTTCAATCAACCTCATTCAGTAGCAATATCGTTTTCACAAACTTCGGAAGCAATATCCTCCAATCTATCAGCTCCTTTTTCATTAGATACAACTGCAGAAAATTCTAATAAAACTGATGCATCAAGACAATTTTCTGAAACAACCATTTCAACCAATCTTACAAATAAAACTTCAAGCTCGAGTTCTGTCACTACCAAGGAGTTTGCTCCAGTACTGCCAAATGTAATAAAGCCACAGCATCTAAGTGAAAACTCTAATAGCAATTACGAAAACACAAGTTCTTCCATAAAACGCAGTATTGGTGAGATCGTCACGCCTCCTTCAGATTTAGTAATTATTTCATCAGAAAACCTGTTTGCAAAACC
The DNA here is from genome assembly GCA_918026665.1 of Diabrotica balteata. NCBI lineage: Eukaryota > Metazoa > Arthropoda > Insecta > Coleoptera > Chrysomelidae > Diabrotica > Diabrotica balteata. Next base: position 72,209,957 of record OU898285.1, read on the forward strand.
CAAACCCTCTAAACCAAAAAAAACCGCGCTCATCTAAAGTCCCATCTACACGGGAAACTCTTGAAAATTTCAGTGATAATCATACCCCACCATTCGTTTTAAATTACCACCAATTGTCCTTACTGATTGATAATGTCCAAGGCTCCTCCGACACTATTAGCGTCGTCAAAGAATTTACAACTGATATGGATGGTTTACTCCATCTTTTACAAAGCAGCTATCAATATGCAAATGATAGATCTACAAAAAGCAAGTTTACAAAACTTCAAAAGAAACTACACAACCATTTAGAGAAAGAGATTTCTGACTTAGATAGTGACTCTTCTGTAGACAATTGTTCAGTATCATCTAACTCCGAATCTGTTAACAACATTCAACTCGATACTTCAATGGAACATTGATGGATTTTTTCATCGTCTCCCTATGCTACAGCTTCTTTTATCTAAATATTCTCCAGATATTATTATTTCTTATGAACATGGAAGAAGCATCCAATTTTTATGGGTTCCCTCGCACGTCGGAATAACAGGAAATGAAGACGCTGACAGGACTGCACGAGAGGCAATTTTAAGTGATTTGTCAAAGCCGATAGACAAGTGTGTTTCCAGTGACTTAAAAGCTTATTTTAAAAATAAAGTGTGGTGTTTGTGGCTAAATGAGTGGTCTCAAACTAATTCCAATTTAAATAAAATCAAAAATAATGTGTCTCAGTGGTTTCCATCGTCGCTCAATAGACGAGAACAAATTGCGGTTGCGCGTTTACGCCTAAGACATACCAGATTAACGTACTCCTACCTTTTCACAAAGAAAAATCCACCTATATGTGATCAGTGTAACGTCCGATTAACAATCGAACATTTTTTAACAATTTTTAGTAAATATGACCAAGAAAGACAGCGCTACAAGATCCCAAACGCTCTACTACAGGCTCTAGGTCAAAACTGTTCCTGTAACAATATAGTGAATTATCTTAGATCCATAAACATTTTGTACAATCTGTAGGTGTTTAACTTTGTTTTTTATATTTTGTTCCGTCGCTAATAACCTTTTGGTGGATGCGACATCTTTTTCTAATAAAAAAAAAATACTTTATCAAAATTGTTATTAAAAAAACCGTTTGAAAAATGGACTTTTTAGCTTATTAATATTTATAATAAGAGCTTGTAAGTAGGCTCACTGAAAATATAGTGAAAACACACAATCTTTTAAGATCTAGATTTTATGATCCAATTTATAGATAATATATACAAGGAAGGTGTAAAAAGTTGTAACCCGGCAAAGTGGAAAAAAGTTTTTTTAGAATGATATGCAAAATATTCATTTTTTTTAACTGGGGTAGCTCGATAAAATAGTAAGAACTGCTCTACTTTTATCTTCCGGAAAAAACGGAAAATTACATAAAATAGTTTTTTTTTACAAAAAAGGTATCGAATTTTATTATCATTTCGTAAGCAATATTTAACTTTTAATAATTAATGTAAATGTATTATTTATATAAATATACAGTGCGTTCCAATGAAAATTTGACCCACCACAAACTCAAACCTGAGTTTCTGGGGTTTTTAAAAGAGTTTCTTCAAAATTTAAGAAAGCACGTCAATTTGTATTGGAAGGGGACGGATTTTTATGCCATCAAATGTCACCCCCTACTGTCCCGAATCAACCCCTAGTTTTTTTTTAAATAGCAAGTGTGGTCGAGTGGCACATCATTTGAAAATTAATTTTTTTTCTCTATTCTCTAAATTAACTAATTAAATGTTCTTAGTGACTTCCAATACAATAATGCAATCAACCTGCAAATCAATATAAACACGCCCCTATGTTGAAGATATTTTTTATTTTTGTTTTCTTTTTGTAAAAATATCACTTTTTTGTGAATTTGTGAAAGATAAGGAATCCTAATTATCTTCTTTAATGTTTACCAGGCTACTTTTCATTTGAGATTTATCAACGACTGATCAACCAGAGATATTATAGTGAAGAACGAATAGAATTAGTTAAGCCATACTATGGAAATAATCAGTGTGCTAAGGCTATGACAAGGATCTCTAATACCAACCTCCCGGAAAAGAAAGTAAGTCACCAATACGTTAAACATTTAACTGTTAAGTTTGAAGCTATCGATTATGTGAGGCTTTAGTTTTATGATATATTAATATTTTAATACTTTATCAAAATTGTTATTAAAAAACCGTTTGAAAAATAGACTTTTTAGCTTATTAACATTTATAATAAGAGCTTGTAAGTAGGCTCACTGAAAATATAGTGAAAACACACAATCTTCTTTCCGTGATCAATAAGAACCAAGATAGCATTTTTTTCTTAAAATCACATTTCCATTGTTTATTAACAATAAGAACTGAAAAATAAACAGGTTATAAACGAAGATTTACATTTTATGATCCAATTTATATATAACATATACAAGGAAGGTGTAAAAAGTTGTAACCCGGCAAAGTGGAAAAAAGTTTTTTTAGAATGATATGCAAAATATTCATTTTTATAAACTGGGGTAGCTCGATAAAATAGTAAGAACTGCTCTACTTTTATCTTCCGGAAAAATCGGAAAATTACATTAAATAGTTTTTTTTACAAAAAAAAAGGTATTGAATTTTATTATCATTTCGTAAGAAATATTTAACTTTTAATAATTAATGTAAATGTATTATTTATATAATATACAGTGTGTTCCAACGAAAATTTGACCCACCAAAAACTCAGAAACCTGAGTTTCTGGGGGTTTTTAAAAGAGTTTCTTCAAAATTTAAGAAAGCACGTCAATTTGTATTGGAAGGGGGACGGATTTTTATTCAAAATTCATGCCATCAAATGTAACCCCGTTCTGTCCCGCATCAACCCCTAGTTTTTTTTAAATAGCAAATGTGGTCGAGTGGCACATCATTTTAAAAATTAATTTTTTTTTCTCTACCCGACACTTTATTTTTTTTTAATTTACTTAATACCTTTGAAGGTGATTTTGGATTTAACTAATTTATCGGTTGAATATCAGTAATAAAAAGGAAGGTGTAACATGGCAAAGTGGAAAAAGTTTTTTTAGAATGATATGCAAAATATTCCTTTTTTTTAAACAGGAGTAGCTCGATAAAATAGTAAGAACTGCTCTACTTTTATCTTCCGGAAAAATCAAAAAATTACATTAAATAGTTTTTTTTACAAAAAAGATTTTGAATTTTATTATCATTTCGTAAAAAATATTTAACTTTTAATAATTAATGTAAATGTATTATTTATATAAATATACAGTGTGTTCCAACGAAAATTTGACCCACCAAAAGCTCAGAAACCTGAGTTTCTGGGGGGGTTTTAAAAGAGTTTCTTCAAAATTTAAGAAAGCACTTCAATTTCTATTGGAGGGGGGACGGAATTTTATGCAAAATTCATGCCATCAAATGTCACCCCCTACTGTCCCGAATCAACCCCTAGTTTTTTTTTAAATAGCAAGTGTGGTCGAGTGGCATATCATTTGAAAATTAATTTTTTTTCTCTACTCGACACTGTATTTTTTTTTTTTAATTTACGTAATAACTTTGAAGGTGATTTTGGATTTAACTAAATTATCGGTTGAATATTAGTAATAAAAAAAAACATAAAATTTCACCAAATTAACTAATTAAATGTTCTTAGTGACTTCCAATACAATAATTCAATCAACCTGCAAATCAATAAAACACGCCCCTATGTTGAAGATATTTTTTATTTTTTTTCTTTTGTAAAAATATCTTTTTTTTGTGAATTTGTGAAAGATAAGGAATCCTAATTATCTTCTTTAATGTTTACCAGGCTACTTTCATTTGAGATTTATCAACGACTGATCAACCAGAGATATTATAGTAACGGCTTACACAAATGGGATATTATAGTGAAGAACGAATAGAATTAGTTAAGCCATACTATGGAAATAATCAGTGTGCTAAGGCTATGACAAGGATCTCTAATACCAACCTCCCGGAAAAGAAAGTAAGTCACCAATACGTTAAACATTTAACTGATAAGTTTGAAGCTACAGGTGACGTTAACAACACAAAGCACGAAGTTTGAAGTGGCCGTATTGGTTCATTTACAAAGGATAATCGCACAACTATCTCGTACATCTGGTGTATCAGCATCTAGTGTTTATCGAATTATAAAATCCAATAAATTTCACCCTTATAAAATACAATTACTTCATCAAATAAACGAAGATGATGATATGGTCTGGATCTCAATACGATCAAAACAAAGTACATACGATCAAAACTTTTATTTGAACAATGTTTCGCTAAAATGTCTAAGAAACGTTTTATAGGCAAAAAATGATTTTTTCACTTTTTATGATTGTTAAAAAAAAAACAAAGCTGTACGTCTTCAAGAATTTGTCATCAGCTATTATTATATACATTTTAGAACCTTCAAAAACCTAATTCAGTTTTTTTTTCTTGTCTGATTTTGAAAACAAGTTCCGGATTGTGATTCGAAATTTCAGAAAAAATATTAAATGTAATTATCATTACAATCAATTGTAGTTTAATCCTATGACGAGAATGGACCGCAGTTTCAAAATTGGTAATTCTTTATTTGATATTTGGGTGTTCAGCTCGAAACCTGTTACCATTTTACAATAAAAAAGGGGCGTTAGAAATCCTACACTTTTGTGAAGATTTTTGAAAAAGTGGTACAATATTTGATTAAACTTTCTTTTTTACCACAACATACTTCGATGATCTTGGTGTTGTTTTTAGATGATCGTTAGTCGTAATGCCGTGTTTAGTTTTTGCGTCATACAGACTCTGATTCTGTTTGCAGTTATGAATATAATTTTTTCTTAGATTTATCCTTTTTCTGGTTTTAATATTTATAATGATGTTCATTACACTGCTTTTTCTGAAAACTCAAGATTTCTTAGAGTTCCTCTGTAATAGCTGCAGTTAGATTCTAGTCCACTCAATATTTTAACAGAATTAACGTGTTTGGGTTGGATTTTTTTTAACGAATCGGAAATGGTCAAAACTGTTGAATTGTTGACAATTCTTTGGTTTCTGAGAAGATCTGTGCGGCGGGCGAACTTTCGACACCAAATTGTCTTTGTACCTGGGGTAATCGAAGGGTCAAATTTTATTATAGGAAATTTCGACACCGAGGCGTTAAGCAGGTAGGTAGGTAATTAGCGGCGATGGACATTTGCACCCAAGCAGGACAAGCGGGTTTTCCCAATATCTATTGTCACGGCGGGGGGCGTGACACTTGTGTACTTGTGACTAAATTATTTCAGTTGTAATTTATTTCTTGTTTGACGTTGACTTGTGCACGTATACGGATATTTAAAAAATGAGTTTGATAAAAAGTTCCCGTGGTCGAGATTTATTAGTGGTGGCAGCATCATTCGTTCTCGAAACAGAAAGTGTTAAAAAGCGGCGAGATATTTTGGCGCTGCATCCAAAGAAACACTAAGTGTTCCGCAAAAGTGTTTACAATAAGCTGTGAGGACCTCATCATCACAAGAAATGATTTGGTACATAATCATGAAGCCGATCCAAAAAAGCTTGAAGTAAAGATGGTAACCAATGCATGTAAAAGAAAAGCCCAAGAGGACATATCGGAAAAGCCTGCCAAAATTACAAGAACTGCTGTTGCTGAGTGTGATGCCAATTTGCTGACGGTTCCTGACATAGCTAGCATAAGAAAGAACATTTACAACTGTCGTCGTAAACTGTTACCAGGTCCTTTACCAAGAAGCATATCAGAAGTCCATAACGCGGTTAGTAATTATTCTCCTAAAACCTGTCGCAATGAAAGTTTTTTGTTTTTAAATCATCCTGAATTAAATGTAATTGTATTTTCAGGCGAGACAAATATTCTTTTGTTGTGTAAATTAAAAACTTTCTATATGGATGGTACATTTTCATACATTACCAAATATTTTCTACAATTATTTACTATACATGGCTTGGAAAATGGACATTATGTTCCTTTAGCATACTGTTTGTTAAAGGACAAATTGTCAATGACATACAAAAATTTATTTTCTTTATTAAGGTCTAAGATTTTTGAAACATTTCAATTATCATTAGAGCCAACTGAAATATTTGTGGACTTTGAAAAAGCAATTCACTGTGTTTATTGTATATGTGGCCCAATGCAAAAATTAGTGGATGCCGTTTTCACTTACACCAAAACTGGTTTAAAAAAATTCAATCTTTGGGTTTGGTACAAGAATATAAGGATACAAATTCAGAAATTGGAAAATGGTTAAGGCATACGTTTGGTTTAACTTATTTAAATCCAGCAGAAGTTGAAGAATGCTTTCTTTATGATTTAATGTCATATAAACCTATAAACGCAACACTTGATATATATGCAGATTATTTACTGGAAAATTACATTTTCGATAGCGCTCTATTTCCACCACACATATGGTCTAATCAGAATCCGTCTATTGCGAGGACCACAAATGCCTGTGAATCCTTTCATTCGAGATTTAATTCTTCTTTTTATTCAACACATCCTTCTATTTTTATTTTTATTGAAAAGTTAAAAGAATTTCAAGTAGACACTTATGTCAAAATAAATAGTTTACATATACCAGCAAAAATCAAAGATACTACTGTTAAGGCTAAATTGGCATTTTTGGAGAAAATGATGGATAAACTACGATCCCAACAAATACGTAGGTTAGATTTTATAAAAGCTGTATCTTATCATTCCTATAATAGCAAATAAATCATTGTATACAAGTATATTAACGGTAAAATGTACAAAAATTAGGTACTAGTTGTATTATATTTAGATATTATTACAGTTATAAAGAAATAAAATGCACATTACTTTTATTAAAATAAATAAATTAATTAATTATGGTATTTTATTTATGTCGCAGCTATATTTATTTGGTGTCGAATATACCTGTAAGATAAAAACGGGAATTGGGGCTGGTGTCGAAAATTGCCATTAAATTTAGTCGCTACCTGCTTATTGTCGAAATTTCCTACGCCCGATCTGTGCTACCGTCGCGTCGAACCCTTCACATTTATAGTATAGTCTAATGGAAAAGATTTTTTGAAATTACAAGGTTTATTTATTGTAAATATAAGTTATGTAATATACAAATACGGAGCAGTCAACAAAATTAATTTCCAATCCGTATCTATAAAACTAATTAAACCCGAAAAAAAGTGGTGAAACAAAAATGTAGAAAATAAAAACGGATATATCATTCAAAATCTTGACAAAACCCTTTAAAAATTTAACCTCCACCTATAAAAATACATACAAAAATAAAAAATAGATAACTTACCAACTTTGAACAAGCGACACAACAACTTAAAAAGTAATTCTTGTACAGGTAGCACAGAGATGAATACGTTGACTATTGTGTCAATAATTTTGCTAAGCTAATATTATCTCCTGATTTCTTGCGTGTATCTTGCCTTTATCAGAATACATACCGGAAAGGCGGTGGTTTGCATGACATCACAATAATTTAGTTTGTATGACCAAATCAAACAGATATGAGATATCTAACGGTCCAATATAATCTTTTATTGCTAAGCGTCTTGTGGTAATTAACCCTTAAACACGTATATTATATAGTCTTTGATATAAATATATCTATGCCATCATATTTCCAGTGAACATAACTTCTTCACTACTTCTAGTACATACTAAATACTTAAAATAATATTTTTATATAGAGAAAAATTATTCAAATGTCAACAGACTACATCCACTACATAGAAACCAGAACCGAATAATGCAAGGTACAGACAAAAGAATTTAACCCGGCGTCACCCAGGTGAAAATGTGTGTATAATATCCCAAGTGGGATATTATTGATCCCATTTAAAATTGATTGGAAAAACTCAACAAACATTTCGAACACTTCGACACTTATTCGAATTCGAACAGTTCGAATTTATTTTTTAAATATCTTATTTGACTATCTAAGCTTTCTTAAATAACAGCAGTTTTACCACTGGTTAAATTTGACCGCACATTTTTATAAAATAATAAAATTTATACAAACAAAAAACACTAGATACAGAAAAAATTCACAAACAAAAGATAATGATTCAAAATAAGAGATTTTCCAAAAAAGTTTTTTCAAAAGGTTCACATAAAAATATAAAAAAGCAGGAACTGGATACATTCGTCGCAAATGCGATGAAGGTGATCTAAACAATAAAAATTTTGGCATTGATCGCACGTTTATTTAATATTCCGGTCAGATTTTCTGGAACACTTTTGACACCGTCCACGTCCCGTACGTTGCTTCGGTGGAGCTTGGTCACTTTCTTCCAAAACTTCAACTATTTTGGATCGTAAATGTTTTGTAAGTCGCGTATTACTTTTTCGTTTTTCCATAATTGACGTAACTAATGCGAATCCCAGATCTTCCAGGCATATACGACGTTTCTTTGAATAGTCACTAGTGTTTGTTCTGTAAATTACCTGGCTGTTGATTCCAGCTGTGTCCATTAGTGAAAAAAATATTCTTAGTGGCCACCTTCTACAATTACGAGCTACACTGTAACTTCCTGTCAACTCATCCGTATCAACCCCTCCTCTTGTAAAGTTATAGAAACTTATTTTTTCTGGTAAAAGTTTCTCGCCGGTAGATTTATCTATTTCATCATCGTGATGAAGTGATGATAATAAAATCACGTTTTTCCCTTTTTTGGTACAAAGGATACCATAGTTATATGTTCCTGAAATCCAAATACCGAGGACTGTGGTTGTCTGTTCTTAATCTGTATAAATTCTGGGAAAATCTCTCGCTTGTTTTTCCTCAGAGTTCCTACTGAAGTTAAATATGTCGTTCACGCAAAATTTTTACAAGTTGGTAAGAGGTATACCAATTATGGAAAATGATATTTTTACCGAAAAGGTTTATTGCTCATTTGGTATGGCCCATCTGACTGGTTCTGTCGCCGAGCGCCGCAATCTCGCGCATCGACGTGCATCGTCCCTCCTTCTGGAAGTTTTAATAAATTCTATTGGTTAAAAATCGTAAAAGTTTCATCTAAAAGTTAAATATACTTTAAATATGGGACATTTAATAAGAGGCCTAGCGGGAAGGAAAGCAAATTACGTATAAAAACCAAAATAAGGCTAATAAACAGTATAGTCCTTCCTATACTGACATACGCATCACTTGCATGGGGACATATATGCAACACAACGAAAAAGAAAATACAGCACAACACAACAAAAGCCTAAGAGAAGCGGTAAACGTACCAAGATACGTAGCTGAAAGATTCCTTTTCAGAGAGTTACAGCAAATCAGAGTGACTGACACAATGAAAGAAAAAGCTAGGATAAAATTCGCAGAACTAGAGAACCACCCCAGTCACATCCTACGAGAGATAATGAGGTATGACGCTTTCCACAGATGGAAGCACAAAAGACCAAAACAACAAATATTAGACTAACGCAAAACCAGAGGGAAAAAATAAAAAACCCCCCAATAGGGACAAAAATATTACACAAAGCCCAGAGTGAGAAGAAAATCTAATCAAAACACACACACATAAAGAAGACAGTTCGTAGCTCAAATCACCCAGAATATCGCAAATCGCCTCATTCACAGTGGGCCCTGTTGCTCACACTAGGATGCAGTCTACATTGTGGTAATGTATAATATTTAAATATTTCTCTTATTATAGTGTAGACTATGTACTAATTATGACTTTTTCTTTTCACAGTGACCTACAAAAAAAATCATAAAAAACACAAAAACCGCTTCGGCCACCAAAAAAACTAACAAAAACCCCAAAACCCAGGCACGTAGGCCCAACCCCCTTGAGCACCAAGTCGCCGAACTGAGCCGGGACTCAGAGCGGAGACTTGAGGCCCAAGTAAGCAATTTTAGTTCGCGGATAAAGCTACATTAAGATAAACAGGAATAAAGCGGAGATGCGCTGTCCTGAGTTTTCACATACGGTTAGGAAACCATGTTGGGGTTCAATTACCCAGGACCTCCACATGAAGAGCACTTGGCTGATTGTTGTGCCTCTATAGCGAATCAGATTGCTATAGGGGGAAAGGGATGGTCTAGAGCATTGGAGCACGGTGGGTGATTCCTGTTTTTTAAACACGAATTAAAACACTTTGCTCCAATGAATTGTTACACCCGATCGACTACCTGGTGAACATGACTCATAGGCTGGGTTCAATCAAATTGCTTGCTTGCTTGATATGGGACATTTTCGATTTACATTCAGTGGTGGTTTTACTCTTACGGAGTAGCCGCAGGGCTCCTCGTTGGAGGACTCTGCAAAAATTTTAAAAAGACTCTGAAGCTGAGTTTTTTTCTACTTAGAAATGGTTGTTTTATTCCTTACATTAAATAACCCTTAGGCATTTGTCTTTTCAAGACAATGCCACTTTAAAACGTCCAGCGGATAAGTATAATTTTATAAATACTTATCCCGCTCCGACGATAGTTCTCTGCATAAATTTCCATATTGAAAACATAAAAAGTACGGGTGTCTACTAGGGCCTGAATTTTTATTCCGTATTTCGTGGGCTTGTTCGGAATATACTGCCGGAATGAGCAACGCCCACGAAAAGACTCTAACTTCTCGTCAATAGTCAAGTACTGTCCTGGTGAGTAAGCTTGTTGACAATTTACGACAATTTTTTTAAAAACTGACCTAATAGGAGCCAAATTATCAGACTGTGGCCTGTTTTGTCGATTGTATACATTATCAAAACGTAAGCACTGCAATAAGTGCCATCACTTCACGAAATATATCGATTCCTGTACCATTTGTTCGCCAAAGATCTTTTAGATTACGATGATCATTTCTATATACACCCCCTAGGTAAAGGAGGCCAAATAATGCCTTTATTTCAACAATATTTATCCTGCTATAATATGCTTTATCTTTGTAGGCTAACGCTTTTTTATCTATTAATACATTGGTGCAGACCGTGATACCTTCAAGCATTTGTTCACAAAAAAAACAAGCCAGCAATCTAAAAGAGTCTTAGCAATTTTAGCATATGGTTTGGATCCTGATAAGTTCGAAATTATGTACTCTGCGCTCGTTTCTAACTGCTTTATTACTATGGTATTTTCTTCATTTTGTTTTGGAATCCCTACCTAAATAATAAGGATATGTTTTATTTTCTTTTCGCTTATTTTCAGATTCCAATACTTCTAGTTCCTCAAATTCTTCATTTTGCTCACCATTAGACTGATTACTTATGTGATCAATTTCGTTTTCATCGTCGGAGTCCATAATTTCGTACTCATCATCTTTGAGTTCCTGACAAAGTGCCAATAGTTTGGCTTGTTCTTTTTCGTAATTCATTCTAGAGAAAAAAGTTTATATGTACAACAAATAACGCCACGAATTAAAATTGTTTTAGTTACCTTGCGAATTAAAATTGTGTCTTCGTCACCCAGGGGGGTCTAATCGGTTTACAGAACAAAATTAAAGCATCTCTTGATTTGGTAATGCGTTATTTAGGTTTCTCTATTCGAGTTAGTTTTTTTTTGGTATCTATTTTAAAATAAGATAAAATTTTTATCGAGAAAGAGCTTTGAAAGAGAAAGGTTAAAGTTTTAAGACTAACATCTCATTGTTTAGAACTTCGTCGCAAATACCGGTCAACTTTGACCGATTGTATCTTAGAAACCACTGCTCTTAATTTAACTTAAAAAAAAAGCGCCGTTCTGACTCTTTGCCAACGCCGTTTTCAGAATTTAATTTAAAACTAATAGTTACGGAGGTATCCCATTGGTTTATAAGCCAAAACATTGTTTACAATTAAAAAAAATGTTGAGGCTCCCAAATAATCCAGTTTCAGTATCTTAGACCAGTCTGGTTATGTAAAAATCATCGATTTCAAAATTTTTCGCAGATATCTTAAGCTTTTAAGACATAGGTGGGGGTTACTAGATGACGAATAGATGAAAAAGTACTAGTAATTTTTACCTTGTTTTGGTTTTTTAAACAATAATTTATAGTCACAATTTAATTTTTTGTCTATAAGTTTTTTCCCTTATGTTTTACATAAACAATATTTTATCATTTTTTTATATCAAGAATATCTTTATTTTCCGTTTTTTAAATTAAAATTGAAAAAAATTACGGAGATCTTTGCAAAAAACCAGTTTTTTTGCACTAATGTAAAATTTTATTAATTTTTTTATTAACAAAATAAAATGTTATTAATATACGAACGAAGTTGGTGACTATTTTATAAAAAAATCATATCTCCATTGTTTATAAACATTAAGCAGTAAAATTTGTACAAATTTTGAATGAAAATCTAAACTTCATATTGAAACTTATAGCTGTAAAATTCATCCAATTTTTCGAAACTGTTTCAGCTCCGTTTTTTTTTTCGAGATCGGAACTTCAAGGAAAAATTTACCATATCTCGTGTTTCATTGCAGCTAGAAGCCTCTTTTTTTTAAATATGAATAACTTCATAGTTTTCACTGGCCGGGAAACATGGGAAACCTCGGAAAAATTTAATCCATTTGAAATTCACCGTAAAAACTTACCTTTTTTTTTCAACTTGGCTAGAATAGTCTGTCGCAGTATTAATAATGACATAATTTTCATTCCCCGGAAATCTCGGAAAATCAACGTATTTTTTTCAGTTTTATATCACTGATGTAATAATACTTATATATTTTATAAATTAAATTTCAAATATTTTTTACACATTATATTATTATATTCCTTATAATAATTATAATTATTTACTACTGTGACAGGTATATGTACAGTACTGGGACGGTAAATACATTTATTTATGTTTTTAGATCTAAATAGCTCCAAAGCTCACAGAGTCCCCGTGTCCCTACATTTTATATGTATTCATGTGAATAGGAAAGAATATGAGTATCATAATTATATATATAATAAGAAAACCGGTAATATATCTTAGTATGCGAAAAAAAGGCAGGATGAGTAACAGCTGCCACGCTCCAAAATTTCATCAAAATAGTACCCTAACTTCGATCCATTGGTCATAGAAGGTTTTTTTAAATGTGAGTTTTTTTACCAGGTATCCAATGGTTGTATGTACAAGTCTGTATTTCTTGGCTTAGAATGGATAGTACATAAATAGAGACGTCCACACTTAGATATGCTGAAAAGCGTAACTAACTGGATACCACTAAGATCTAGGTGTATAGGAAGATTCAGAAGAAGGTGGCTGGATGATGTAGAAGATGATATAAGAACAATGAATATAAAACACTGGAAAGTTCAGTGCAAGGATAAAAAGAAATAGAAAAGAGTCACAAGAACAGAAAAGATACACAGAAAGCTATAAAAGACATAGAGGAATAACCCACCTCATTCAAGAATAAGATTTTGAATGCCATGGCGTTAGTATAATCCCTAGAGATGATAAAACTTCATGAATGAATGAGTGAATAAATGATAAAACCGTCTACCAGCTCAGGAGAGTCTCCGGTGGTTTTGGTCCTGGTTTCTGGAAGAAAGACGAAACTACGAAGTTCTAAGAGGACTAACGTTTATTGAATAATGTTACCAAGAAAGATAGTTATCCTCTGTTTTAAATGGGCTACACGTTTGATACATTAGCTGGAAGTTAATTTGTTTTCTGTTTTGGAATTAAAGTCTGGATACTGGCATGTAGAAATAGACCCAGTAGATAAGAAGACAACCTTTATTCACGATATGAATTGTGGCAATTCAACGTTACGCCATTTGGACTCTGTAATGCTCCTACATTTCAAAAACTAATGAAAAATGTGGTGAGAGGCTTATCTTCGAAAACGTGCCTGGTATATTTAGACAACATAATCGCCTTGGGGAAGACTTTTAAAGACCATCTAAAGCATTTACAAGATATGTTTAATGTGAAACCCCAATAAGTGCCAGCTATTTCAAAATAAAGTCAATTATCTGGATCATATAATCAGGAAATAGGAGAATCTATGGAGTGATGAATGACAATCGAGTGTAGTGAAGATCATACAACTTCGAACTTTGTAGAATGTACCAGGAATATACCAGTAAAGCATATTAAGATAAGACGTCTGAGGGGGTAGGGGATGTAATGCGAATAGAACAAAATGGTACGTTTTATAAGCGAAAACCTACCCCTTTTTCAAACGTTTATTTTGTAAATAATTTCGATAAAAATGCAACATGCATTTAACTTCTGAGATAGTTTAAGTCTTAAAGAATCCTATGAAATTTCCTAAATGTGTCTAGCATCATTAATAGAGCAAGTGCAATATTTTAAATATTTAGCCTCAGGGATAAATAAATTAAATAACTTTTAAACTATTTGACCGATCGGGGGAAAATTTAGCACAAATTTAAAAGACGGTAATTCCTCGATGTTTAAATGTATTAATAACATTTTATTTTGTTAATAAAAAAATTAATAAAATTTATAAATTTGTGCAAAAAACCGCTTTTTGCAAATATCTCCGTAAATTAGTTATGAATTTTAATTTAAAAAACGGGAAAATAAAGATATTCTTGATATAAAAAAATGATATAAATATTGTTTGTGTAAAATATAAGGGAAAAAACTTATAGACAAAAAATCAAATTGTGACCATAAATTATTGTTTAACCCTTTGTAGGTCTGTCGTCGATATTTCGACCACTGCTCTTATTAATACTTATGAGCTAGTAATTGACATGAAAAGTTACCGAAGTGCAAATTCAGTGTCTGTAAATGAATTGTACCCAAAATGAACACCACAGAACAAAATACGGCAACGTGGCAGCAATGTGGTCGATTCGCCAACCACAACCCATCATACTCTGTAAGTTACCGTTGAACATGATCACAGGTTTTTGCCGTTTGTAAAAGTTAGAAAAATAATTTACAAAAGATTTATACATCAAACTCAAGGTAACACATCACAGTATTATGGTCTTTTATTATCTATTCAGATTTTATTGGCGCTAAGATGATATATCTTGATTTACTAAACATAACCTCAAAGTAGCACATGCTGATTTTACAATTGTTCTATTGAAATGTATTTTCAGTCTTGTTTATTTTAAATCTATACAATTATATTCTTTTTTTTACGTAAATCTGACTTACTTGAATAATATTTCCAAAAATTAAATTGCTGTGCGGTAGATCAAGTAATTAAATTTTTCAAGTATTTGTATACAACAATGTACGTATCTTTTGCAGTAAAATGGAACACCGCAATATACTTGAAAATTTACAAAATATGACTCAGGATGATTTATTTGATTACATAGATGGTATTCCATATCAACAAGCCATAAATTCAGATTTTGAGGGTGATTCTGATGCAGAAGATAATCTTCCTATTTCCAACCGAACGTCGGTTTCATCCAACGCGACTATTACTTCATTGTCTAATGATGACAAGGTTGAATTTCTTGATGTTGATTCAGATGACTCAATGGATGATATAGCTTTCCACCCTCAGGTAAGAACAAATCGCATTTTTGACGACGTCGATACTTCCTCAGGCGAAGACGAAATAGAAGAGAACCAAGAGAACACAGTAAAGGGCGATGGTACATATAAATGGAGAAAAAACGCTTCTGATGCACAAAAATATTCGAATTCGCCGTTTACCAGACCATTTGGCCCAGCAAAACCGGTCAATATAAATTCACCATTCGACGTGTTTTCTTTGTTCATGAGCAAAGATATTATAGCTAATATAATTACACAGTCAAATCTCTATGCTCAACAACAAAATCATAATAATCTCGACCTAACTGAGGAAGAACTGAAAGCCTTTCTAGGGGTTCTTATAATCATGGGGTTTCATAAACTACCTAGTTTGAGACATTATTGGTCAACTGATATTAACATGCACGTGCCAAGAGTTTCGCAAATTTTTACGCAAAAACGATTCTTAAAAATTCTTCGTTTTCTCCATCTAAACAATAACGAAAACATGGAAAGAAATCAAAATAACCCCAATTTTGACAAACTGTTCAAAGTAAGCTGTAAACTGTAAACTTTTATACAAGTAGAAATGTTGCGATAGATGAAAGTATGGTTGCTTTCAAGGGGCGAAGTTCTCTCAAACAATATATGCCGAAAAAGCCCATAAAAAGAGGCTTTAAAGTTTGGGTCGTTGCATGCTCCGAAACTGGATACGTGCACAAATTTAGCATATATGAAGGTAAATCTCAATCACAACATGCTGAATATGGTTTAGGCGCTAAAACGGTATTAGACATTACCGAGTCTCTTAGAGGCGCAAACTACTGCATTTATTTCGCTAATTTTTTCTCGAGTTTTCCTCTTCTTAAGAAAATGTTAACCTATGATTTGTTCTGCTGTGGAACTTTTAGAATAAATCATAAAGGCTTTCCAACACAAATGAGAAAGGACAAAACAATGAAAATGGGAGAACACGATTATTTCATGTCCAATGATATGTCTGTTGTTAAATGGAAAGATCGGGGGCGCAAATGCGTTTTAGTCGGCAGTACTATGCATAATCCACTTGAGATTACTTCAGTTTTGCGAAGAAAACCGAATGGTGAACAAGAAAGTGTCAAGTGTCCAAAAGCCATAAGTGATTACAATCGCTATATGGCTGGAGTCGATCTATTCGATCAACTTCATGCTTCTTATCCAATTTCATGGAAATCTCGAAGATGGTATATGAAGATTATTTACTATTTGATTGATGCAGCAGTGGTAAATTCATATATAACTTATAAGACTACAATGAAAATGAGGTCCATTAAATCGAAACCAATGAGTCACCTGTATTTTAGAAGTGTATTGGCCAACGAGCTCATAGGTGATTTCTATAACAGAAAGAGACCAGGACCTAAGGTAACAATAGGAAGAAATAAACTGAAGAAAATGGGAGCAACCACTAATTCTGTTAGCGTTGAAAGCACGGTGAGACTAAGCGATGTAGGCAATCACATGTCAGAAAAAGGAACATCAAGACGTTGTGCACTCTGTTCAACGAGAGCAAAGCCAAAACGTTCAAGTATTAAATTGCCAGGTTGCATTATGTATTCAATGTTTTCCATTATTTCATAATAAAAATGTTTAATTAATGTGTTTTTTTCTGTGGTCGATTATGGAACCACAACTACATTTACCAAAGTCAACCTACCTAATCAGGCTGTGGTCGAAATTTCAACCACCTAAAAAAAACAACAAGGAGTGAAAATAAAATGAAAATACGAATGAAAGTTCAATAACGGATCATTCCTTATCTATAATCTGCAAAGTATTTGTTTATATTACCAAAAAATAATTCTGCCCTATAAAGGGTTAAAAAAACGCAAGGTCAAAATACGAGTACTTTTTCATCTATTTGTCATCTAATAACCCCCACCTATGTCTTAAAAGCTTCAGATATCTGCGAAAAAATTTTCGACCTATTTTTTAACCATACTGTGCGTTAGATAGGTGGACTCTTTTTTATATGTACAAAAATTTACAAACTTCTATATGGTTAGTTTTTGTTGTGCAAGATTTTAAAAATTTTCAACTTTTTTTAAATTTTGATCGCAAAATTTTTATGCGAAATCTATTGAATCGATTATAATGAAATTTGGTGGACTGTTTTATTATACTATAAATATTTTCTAGGCGAATTAATAAGGTTCTAAGTGCACGTTAAAAAATATTATTTGTGCAAAAATTAGAATGCCACCTCTCACATACACCTCAAACAAGATCCGCCCTGATCTAGCACGAGAAAGTTTTCAGTAATTTCGTGTTTTATAAGAAATATAATTATCAGAAATATAATTTTATTTTTTTACGATGTACGATTTTGCTCCAAAATAAATAGTTTTAAAGTTATAGGAAAGAAAAGTAGAAAAATAAATGATGTTTTTAGTGATTTTTAAATACTTTTTTAATAGTAATTTCGACCTATTTTAGAGGAAGGAAAAGTCAATTTTATCACAGATCTTTTTCTGCGAAAATCAGAATGCCACCTCTCATATCCACTTCTAAACACATCAGTCCTTTTCTAGCATGAGAAAGTTTTCAGTAAATTTTTATAATGTTCCATATTACTATATGAAGATCACTTTTAAAACCTATAAAATATAAATTAAAGCGAAACAATTTCAAATTCAGAGTTTAAAATAAAAAATTAACAAATAGAAAAGTCGTGTTAAAAATAAATTGTATTAAAGATAGTAATCGAAATTTTGCCATATATATTAATATTACGGTAAAAAAATAATGGTCCACTAATATTAAATCTTTTGTTAGCACCTGCAAATAAAGCAGTTTACTAATAAATGTATATGTTTAAAAATATTGAAAACAATTAAAATCAAAAATACTTTTCTTCATTATAATATCATAAAAAACATTAAAATGCCGAATATTAACACATACCAATTAATTTGGAACAAAACCTCTCCGGCCTAGTTTTTTAGAGAGACAAACATTGTATTAATTATTGATAGATTTTCTTATAATTTATTAAAACAGAAAAAACAAGATATGTTTTCCATCACAAAATGTTTGTTTATGAATTCACGTATTAAAATAGTGGTACTGTCTATATTAACTTATAGGATAAAAATAACTTTAAATGTCAAGATCCCTTTAAATATTCGTTTTGTTTTCTACAAACACGAACTATTTTGATGGAAAACAAAAAAAAATAAACCAACGTTGTAAAATTAACTAAAAAAATGAGAACTTATGTATTATCTATGTCTAAAAATGAACTTACCTGTAATATCTATAGTTTTCTACTGACCGTAAAGTGTACACTGAATATTATTGTAAATTAACTATAATAAAGTAATTTCTGTAATTAACAAAAAATCAGGAATATTTTTTAAGTCACCTCCAATTAATTTTAAGTTATAATTTAAAAAACAATGTTAAAAATCACAAAATCATTGCACTTTAGTTTGTGGTTATAATCAGACTGAAAGCAGGCTCGCTTAGTAAAGATGTTTCAAACTAAGAATAGAACACTGTCCATGAGTGATGTTTATAGATTGTCTCTTCAAAGTTAACCCCACTTTAGTTCTTTCCCATTTTTGTGTTGCACATGTTTGTTTTTTACAAGTTTTTTGACAAAATCACCTGTGTTTTTATTCGTTTTTCGAGATTTGACTCACCGTGAAACGAAATGCCACTACAATCTGGTTATTTGCGTCATAATAATTGTTTTTTGGCACATCTGGCACACTTGCAATATACCTAGTTTAATTTTATACATACATGGAGTATCTCACTAAGTAGTCGGTAATTACGGCGAAATCTGAAGATGATAAACGAGGATTAAGAGGTCTGTTATACGTGGTGTAAACAAAAATACAGTGTACACTTTTTTATGTGACAATATTGCCGATAATACATAATTTTTTTAATAAATAATCTTCTCAGCTTAGTGAAAAAATTATACAACAAAGACATAATTTGACAAATAAGTGGAAGAATACTGGCTTTAAGCACAGGTACAATATAAGTAAACATTCAAAATGATCATTAATAATTATTAGTAAATATGCAAAAATCATTTAATTTTGGTTAGCAGTAATTATAATAATCTGATCAAATAAAATTACAGTATATTCAATTTTATATCAAGGTTTAGGTGAAAAAAAATTTATATTTTCAAGAAAGTCTATGATGTAAATAACGGAATCATTATTTAAATAATGAAAAACTGATCATTTTTGAACACAATTTACTTTTTTAACTGCTGTGGTAATTCATGTTTTTATAAAAGTTTTACGATTTTTTTCTGCAGAGTTGACGGGAAAAGTTTTCATTAAGACTTGCTAAATTAAATTTGACCCTTAAGTTATTTAAATAATTATAAACAAAGTTTGAAAAACAAATTTGCATTATAAATAAGTACTATAAATATTTTATTTTGAACAAATAGTTGAATTATGTTACCAATATAAAGCAAAAAAAATTGGTTGAAAAATATTCAATAAATTATGAGATATTTAATTTGTTTATTGTTATTATTTTTTCAATTCCAAAAACGCGGTTTTGCCGATACAGTATACACTATTATAATGTCTTATTTTTTTGTTTTTATTTGTATATTTGACAAATTCGTTGAGTAATCAAAATTTAACCAATGTAACTACCAATCAATCAATTTAACCTACGTAATATTTTTACCCATTTTTCACTAATTTATTACTACTTTAATAATTTTTCACCAAACCAACCTTAAAGGAAGCGATTCTGTTGGCTTAAGGTTCAAGCTAGCAGAATTCGGAAAAAATAACTTTTTGCCAATGGCATGTTTTTTACCTATTTTTCACTAATTTATTACCAGCCTAATATGTTTTCACCACCAAACCACCCTTAAGGGGAGTAATTTTGCTGGCTTACGATTAATACTACTTAAATTCCAAAAAAAATATTTATGAAATACCACAGTGTTCTGCTAGGTTTTTTAATGACATATATTACCAACCTATAAGTACTTTTTTTTCACCCGTTAAACTATCTCTTATGGGAAAGTCAAAATTTCTGTTAGAATTAAAATTTTCTACGGGGAAAAATTCCTTTTAATTTTATCCAAATTTCAAAAAAACGTATTTTTTAATGTTATACCAAACTTTTAGGGGAGAAGAGGAGGACTATGATCCCACCGTTACATTTTTTCAGATAGCTCCTTTTACAACCAATCTAGAACATTGATAATTTAGTGGAACATTACAAATTTATCACAGTTTTGGGTATTGTACACCCGAAAAATATACTGCTAATAAAAAACGAGTTTTTGTAGAATTTCGTAACATGGAGAAACTAATCATGTCTCCCCGTACTCCGGGAGACTTGATCCTTGTGTATGGGAGACTTGATTATACCTTTCCAGATTTACGATATTAAAATAAAACCAAAAATTGGATGCTGAAAACTAACTTTACTCAGTCATGACTTATAACAAATAATGTTATTAAAAATATATAACACTTTCTGGCAAAAAACTATACTGAAAAATGATAAAAGAAAAAAAATTATTCTCGAATATTGAACATCCTTAGTGATTTGGGAAAGACAAAACATCCTATGCGCTTACTGTAGCTCCTAAAAGTCGGGCGTGGTAACTTTTTTAAAATTTGGTCACGTAGGACTTCACCCATGTCTTCTTTTTCTGGCCACTTAAAGGTTTTTTCATCCCTTTTTTGGGCAAATTTGATTTTAAAATCCTCGTTCTTTTTTTCCATTATCTGTCCTACGTATCGATGGACTAAGTTTCTTTCGGAGACAAAGCTGACAATTACCCAATCTTGCACACTCAACTCAAACTCGTCACCTTCTGCTTCCGATTCACATTCACTATCTGTCTCTACTTGCATTTCATCATTAGGATCATATTCAGACTCTGACGATGGTAGTATAATGTCACTGCCCCCCGAACTTGAAGATTCCCTCAAATCCTTAAGTTTTTGTTTAGTTATTCTTTTTAGGGCTCTTATTTTGGCCCTTTGCTCTTTTTCTAATTTTTTCTCTTCTTTAGCCTTAACTTCAGCTTCAAGCGCAAGCTTTTCTGGTGTTGCTGTGAGAATTTTTGTAGTTGCTCGCTTTCTACCCTTTGCTGAAGTCCTGGGCCCGGCTTTAGGGTGGGGTCTAATCATTTCTGGGCTAGTAAACGTGGCAGAAGGGAAAGAATGGTTATTGTGCTCTTTTGATGTTTGTTGTAGCTGTTCATTTTGTGAAGTATCTCCATTTACAGAATGGGATCTAATTATTTGAGGTGTGGTGAAAGTACCAGTAGAAGTAGAAGGCTGATTTTCGTCCTCAATTAGGTCGCGTAGTGTTGATTATGTGAAATGGATCCACTTGAGGAATGTGGTCTAATAATTTCAGGGGTGGTGAAAGTGCCAGTAGAAGTGGAGGGTTGATTATTGTTATCTATGGCTGGTTGTGCAACATCAAACTGGGATAAAGTGGATTTGTTTTCCGGATCTTCGCGATCAGTAACATACGCCGACATAAAATCTTCATCGGTAAAAATATTGGAATTGAAAGGCCATATACCCGTAACTCTGAATCCACTCTCAATATTACGTGGAGTAAAAGCTAGGGGGAAAGCGTAAGCTAAGCATCCTCCGACTTCATATATTGTAATTGTCCTTCCTGGGTGCGCCACCATCCAATCATCACAGGCAGTAATATAAAAACTCTTGAGAGGGCCAAATACACTCGTGTCTAACGCCTGGAGCTTATGCGACGTATGTGGTGGTATGGTAAGAAGAACTATTCCGTGTGCTTTGGCATACGTTATGGCTTCCAGACTAACGTGGCTATCGTGATTGTCCATTATGATTAAAGATTTATTGTCGGTAGTCGCCTTTACATGTTTTTGAAAATGTTCCAAAAATTTGACGAAATTAGAAGCGGTCATCCATCCACTTTCATAAACTACGCCGGTGGTCCCTGGTGGGCTATGATCAATCATGCGATCTTGACCAAAGTTTTCGAGGAAAAACCAAAAAAGGCGGTATATGATTTCCAATTGCGTTGATTGCACCACAAAGAGTTACTGTTGGTCCACGTTCCCCTGACGTAATTTTACCAACCTGTTTTGCACCTTTGCATGCAATAATCTTCTTTGGCTTATGGACAGTTGAAAGGCCAGTTTCGTCTATGCTCCAAATTGCTTCTGGTCCAATTCCATTGCTTTCAAGAACTGTCTTTAAATTTATGAAAAATTTTGATACATTGTTTCTGTTGAAGCTAGTTGCTCTAGTAAGACTGGTTGCTTCCGGAGATCGTAGTGATAAGGTCTTCATCCTCTTCAGAAATCCGTATAACCAGTCGTAACTGGCTTGCTTATGTTTATTCCACGAAGCAGGTATTTTTTTATTATTTCTTACGGCAAACTCGTATGCTAGTTCTTTTGCTTGTTTGGTTGTAAGGCCATGGTGTAATTTGCTGGCAACATCTAAATAATCTTTAAACATATTTTCCTCTGCATTTGTAAAAATTTGAGCCTTCTTGTAATCAGGATAATAGGTTATTTCAACATTTTCAGATCGTTGTCGGCGAACGTATCTTTTTAATGTCATAACATTTATTTGATAACGACTTGCCGTTCCCTTGAGAGACGTTCCGTTATTAATAACGTCTAATACAGCTTCTTTTAACTTCTGGCTGTCGACTGGTGTTCTTTTCTTTGCTCCTTCCCTCCTTTTGTATTGACGTGGCATATCTATAAAATAAAAAACACTCATCTATAAGGAGTTTCTGGGAGACTTGATCCCGGGATCACATCTCCCAGATAAGATGTAATCAAGTCTCCCCCAAGACGCCATATGAATATTTTTGTCTATAAAAATATGACGACAAACTAGAACTCATTGCAAAATGTGCAAAACGTAAACTGAATGATTATAGTGTTAAATAAAAATTATACGAAAAACTCACCTTAACGAATATTAAAGAAAATCAACTTGAAATAATTCTGAAAACACTTCTCGGTAGGGACAAAAAACTTGTAATAAACACGTGCTCTTCGTTGTGGATTCTAATACAAACTAAATTAAATGGGATCTTCAGACATACTAACAGCTACGCTTTGTTGCCGGTTTTATAATTTTAGGCTACTTATTTACTGAAATTTTAAAGAGTGATCAAGTCTCCCATATGATCAAGTCTCCCTCTTCTCCCCTAACCACCCTGATGATCTTGCACCCCTAAACCAATCTTATTTGGAAACGAAAAATATATTTTTAAAAAACCACAGTGTTCTGCTAGGTTTTAATGAATTTTTTATCAGCCTAGTAATTATTCACCCCTCAAGTGCCTCTTATGGAAAGTAAATAATTCTGTTAGGTTAAAATTTAAGGTGAAAAAATATTCTTTTACAATTTCACTCTCCTCTAATTATAACTGAAATAAAAAAATATTTCTGTGAAGTTAGACTAATACTTGATCTACCACGATTAAATTTTTCACCCCAAAACCAATCTGATTTGGAAACGTCCTGCTAGCTTAATATTCGAGCCAGTGGAATTAATACAAATTATTGTTGAAATCCACAGTGTTCTTCTAGGCTTTACGAATTTATTACCACCCTAGTAATTTTTCACCCTCAACGAATCCATGTGGGAAGTCAACAATTTTTAGGTTAAAATTTAAGGTGCTGAAAAATATATTTTTACAATTTTACCGTACTCTATTAATCAATCATTATGTCAGGTTAAAATTTATGACGATTTTTTTTTATATTTCACTGTACTCTACTTATAATTGAAATAAAAAGTTTTCTGGGTAGTTTTTTCTAAACTTTCACCACCCTGATAATTTTCCACCACTAAAGCAATTTTATTTGGAAACGTTCCCGCTAGCTAAATATTCGAACCAGCAGAATTAAAAAATAAATTTTTGAAGTACCACGGTGTTTTGATAGGTTTTTACAAATTTATTACCACCATTTATTATTAATTTTTCACTTCTTAACTACTTCTTGTGGGAAGTCAATATCAAGCTATTAAGCAAAAGCTCGAATATTAAGGTAGCTAATTTAAATAAAAATTTGAAATACCACATGATTCTGCTCGATTTTTACTACACAACTAGAGATGCCATTTTGGAACAGGATCTGTTCTTTCGAAACAGGTTTTTATATTGGAACAGGTTGGAACAGATATTGATCAATAAGTTTTCCTGTTCCAATATAACAGTTTTTTATCAACACAACAGACCAGTGTATTTACAATTACTTCAGAGACCGGTGTTGCATTGCTGTGCTTTTATATGGTTGTTGCAGTTCCAGTGGAGTGGAAAGTATGTGCATGCGCATAAACCATGATTGTAAACTGTGAATTGTCGACTCGCGACAAAACTTCAAACTTTCAAAATATACAACCACAAATACAATGGTCTATTGTTAAATGCAACATCCTTTCTGGAACAAAACCGAACCGGTACTGAACCAACCCATAACACAGTGTTAGACTTGGAACAGTTTGGAACTGAAGCAGTTTTTTTTGAAAACAGATAATTTTTTGGAACTGGAAACAGGTTGTAACAGTTGTTGATAAAATCCCTGTTCCAACCACTCCCTACTCTCAACTAAACCCGTGGTAACTTTAAATACCACTAGTGTCCTACAAAGCGTTTCCAATTTCATATTACCACCTTCACAATTGTTTTACCCGTCAACAGGCCTCCCCCTCTAAGAAACCAATAATTCTGCTAAGTTGAATTTTGAACTGACAAAAAAATCATAAAAGTGTCTTTAGTAATTTTTTTATATTGTACTTTTACTTCAACCTTTTAATATTTTTTGATATCTTCATATTTTTCACCTAACACACTAGGCATAAATTCCGCACTTTGCATTCTAATTTTGGGGTTTTTCGTTCCGATATAAAGAAATGCACGTTTTTCACATTTTCAGAGTTAAAAATCAACTCTAAGCCGGATCGTGCGTAGATGAATGTGCACTGGGGTATTACTATTAACAAATTACTTAAAAACTATTATACTCAGCATAAACGCACCTCATGGACAGTACAGAGGCATTATATTTGCAATTTATTGCCAAAGTTAAATAATAGCGACAAAAGCAATATCAATCTAAAATCCCATTAAGGCTCACTCCTCGAAATCCTAACGGTAAATTTCAGTGGGCTATCTCTATTTCAAAAAATTTCTTTCTTTACGAAAACAAAATTTGTTTAATGCATGTAATATTCTAAACTTCGTTCAGAATATCTTTACTCAAGCCCAGGTCAAAAATGCGTTAATCTTTTACTCGAGCCGATTACACAACTAGGGACAACCACTGAAGTGACAGGTTTTGGGCTTTTTTGGGCTTTTTAGTGGTGTTTTGAGTAATATAGAATAACAGATCAAAGTAATATAATCTATTCATAAATTTACAATGTAACAAAGGTACATACATAAATTATTTGATTACTTTTTTACGGAAAAATTGGCCGTCTGAATTTTAATGTAGATTAAAGTTTACGGAAAAAAAAATTATACAAAAAAAATTAATAATTATATATCATAAAAAGTTGATTAGTATCACGATCATTAAAATTGATAAAATGAAACTATATAAATATAGAATTATGTCTAATGTTTCTTCAGAAGTGTTCCAAATAAAAATTATAATAAAAATCTTTATTATAATTTTTATTTAATTAATTTGTTATATGTAAATATAATCCAAGATCTAGAAAAATGGGAGAGGCGACAATGGGATTTACTGGCACAGGGCCGACAAATATGGGAGGCAATAGTAACCGCGTCAAAGACTCACGAAGAGTTGAAGTGCCATTGATCATGATGATGATGATGAAATATACTGTATTACTATTTATATGGATGTGAAATATGGATCATGAAGGATAATATGATGGACAATTTAGGAGTTACTCAGGTATATGATAAAGTATGGCAAAGATGCCATAACTATAAACTAAGACTACATTTACCAAAACGATACTCTCAAATAATTGACTCCTGCATCTTGTAAAGATATTTCAGAATTAAACAGGAAGAAACATACACGGAACTGAAAGAAATTACAGCAGGACTGCCACAAAGAAGTGTCTTTACCTTTTGTATACGTGTTATATTATTGTCCTAGAAAATAATACAATTGCAACAATTACCGATGATACTGCTATCATAGCAATATGCAAAACCAGCGAGGAAGCGACAAAGAAATTACGCAGATGTTAATCAAATATATACTCCAGGGAAATAAGCAAAAAATAGACCTTGTTCGTGACACTCAATAATCCAGGTCTCTGACAACTTTTTTAGTTATTGTAGACCTATAGGAAGAAAACCTACTTGTTTCCTGCCTTGAATTTGGAGTTGTTTTTTAATTATTAACAATTTAATGCAAAAAACGCGATTTTTTCTATGATTATTGATACTAGTATTAAAAAAAATAGATTTTTGGAAGAAAATTATTTTTGCACGAATTGTTTAAACAAACTAGACTATTTATTAATTAATTAATATATAAACAAATTACATATTTGTAATGTACGTAGAAATTACATACAAATTAAAAAAAGAATGATCAAAATCCATTGAGTAGATCTGGAGATATAGAAAATTTTATTAGTTTGAAATTGCTTGTTCGATATGGATCACAGAATGGATTTGTAGGTTCTTTCTAGTCACCATTTAAACTACATTTTTGAAAATTCGTAGAGGATCCTGTAAAGGTACAATGTTTGTGCAATTTTTTTAACAAAAAATACAAATCCCATTCCTTAACATGGCATCAATGAGGTTCTTTAATTATTATAATCAAATTAGCTGTGAATTATCATCTTTTCTCTGAGTTGATCTACTACTTGTTGTAATTGGTCGTAAAACGCTTCCCTTGTTGTTTGAGGCTTATTATTTTCTGGGCCGTATACTCCGATAATGTTCAGGTTTTCCTTCTCCATTCTTATCTTTGCTGTTACTATTCTTTCTGATATGTATTCACACTCTTTAATGTAATTTTAATACCTTTGGTGTATTTGTAAGGCTACACCTTCTTTGGCCCTGTTTTCTTTTGCTACTCCACTGTAGATTAGTATGTATTCACCTAATTTTGATTGACCTTTTCCTTTATTTTTTGTTTCATGTAGAGCACAAATGTCTATTTCTTTCTCTTTCAGCATTTGGGTTATTTCTTGGTCCCTTGAGTTGAGTGATCTGATATTCCAAGTAGTAATTCTCATCTGGGTTTTGGATATTTTTCGCTTGTCCTTACTTCTTGCCGTAGTCGTCTTCATAGTATCAATCCGGTTCCGAGGCTGTACATTGTTTCTTTAAGCAGTATTTGTTTTTACGATTGGTAGGTTGCTAACCAATAAATGTATATAATTAAATTTCATATTCAAATACTGCAAAATATTTGGTTATTACTCTGAGCTGATGTAAAGAAGAAAAGAAAATAATAATTCTGATTGAAATACAAAAAAAATGTACTTGCTGATTGACCAAAATTCTACGCTGTTTCTATGTAATAAATTATTATTATATAAGCAAATACTGAAACAATAGTATTATTATAAAAACAGTATACATATTTAGAAGGAAAATGTCACAAATTAACAGAAAATATTTCTATTCATATAAAAATTTAATCAAATTATAGGTACCTACTTACTGCTTATTATATAAAATTTCCTATTTTAAATACAATAAACACACTGGTTTGTCAAAAGTCGGAATAAGCCCTAATAATGTTATTCAACATTATTTATCCTCTTCCGAGGGTCTTACCTACCTGCTGGCGAGAATCCAGAAGCTACCGACAAGGACAGCTTGTGCTGACGGATAGAGAATTACATTTAGCAGAACTTTGAAATTTTTTAAAAGTTTATACCAAATAGCTGCTTTGTGTTACACTTTATGTTAAAAATAAAAACAGATTCGGAAAGTGGGTAAAATTCTCTAGTGCCCTATTTAAAAAAAAAAAATTTACGTTTATTTTAACCAAAAATATTTGAAAAAAAAATATTGTTTAAACAATTTATTAATTTACAACCAAATAGTGCACTAGAACTTTTTAAGACCTTTCATATAAAAAAAGAATCATCTCAATATCTGCCATAGTTTTTGCGTTATTTGATATAAACTTTTACATTGGAATTTAGCTATGCCCAGAATCGCGAGGATCGGCTTAGTCTGCAGCCCCTACTCCCGTTGATTGCTGGTACCACTTCGATCCTAAGGTCTATTGATTGTACCAATACCATACAAATCTTTTTATTTTTTACCTCCTTTTAACAATTGGGTAATAAATGTATTAGACATAAAATTGAATATTTTTCTTATCTGGTAATTATTCTCGTGAAATGCATTACAATTCCATTTTATTTACTAAACCTTAACTTGATTCCAGTTATTTGATATTCATTAAACGAACTCACGATTCGATTTCTCTTGAGCCATGTAGGTACGCATTATGTAAATTTTTTATAAAACAGTTTAAAATTTTAATTTTTGTAATAAAGTATTTTCATATTTTTGATATTTAAACATTAAAAAAATAAATATTAGTTTATTAGCATAGAGTAACATTTCAGAATGTTTTTAATTAGGGTAGTTGAGAAAACAATGACTAGGCTGGTAAACAATATAGTAAAAATATAGTAGAGCACTTTTGAATTTTCAAAAAGATTTTGCATTTAGCTGCGTGAATGCGTAGCTTATTGAATGTTTCCCATTAATTGTGGCTTAGGGAGTCAATTATGAGGGTGGAAAAAAATTTCAGTAAAAACTTGGCAAGCAATTTATAGTTTCAGTTGCAAGAACAGTACAGTAAAATTGTAAAATAGATTTTTTATCACCTTAAATATTAACCCAACAGAATTATTGACTTCTCATAAGGAGTAGTTGAGGTGTGTGATAATTACTAGTGTGCGTAATAATTCATAAAAACTAACCAGAGCACTGTTGGTATATCATATTAAATATTATTTTTTGGAAATTTCTATTTTTAACGCCAGCAAAATCGCTCCCCTTAGGTGGTTGGCGCTGTATATATTATTAGGGTGGTAATAAATTAGTGAAAAAAGGTAAAAAACTATGCCATCGGCAAAAAAATTTTTTTTGAATTCTGCTAGCTTGAACCTTAAGTCAGCAAAATCGCTCCAATTACGGGTGGCTTGGTTGTGAAAAATTTTAGAGTGGTAATAAATTAGTGAAAAATGGATGTGAAAAAATATGCCATATAAGCAAAAGTTTTTTTTTTTTTCGAATTCTGCCAGCTTGAATATTAAGCTCAGCAAAATCGCTCCCCTTAAGGTGAGTTTGGTGGTGAAAAATTATTAGGGTGGTAATAATATTAGTGAAAAATTGGTGAAAAATATTACGTAGGTTAAATTGGATTCCGCTCATTTGTCCTGCTAGCTTAAGGGTCCCAAAATTTTAATAAAACTACTTTCATTGAGTTTGGCAAAAATTGTTTAATTGGTTTATACTAAATTGTTTTTTAAGAAAATCACAGGGATTCAAAATTTTGAAATGTCGTTTGGATAATCGTGTTCCATGGCAATTTTTCACTCATTTAAAAAATTTGCCGAGGTAGCTCTTCCAACTTTGAAAAATTTATAATTTGTATATTTATCGATTCATCATTAAATGGCTCGACAATCGTGGATCTTGGCCAAATCACAAAGAATTTGCCACTCCGGTTCGATTCCTGGCAACTTCTTTCCATCTTCTAACCCTTAGAATCTGTAGGTCTTCTTTAGCAATCCATCTCCTCGTGGTCGTCTTCTATACTTCTTGTGCCCTCATGGTTTTGAAAATGTTAATCTACTTTGTGTATTCGTGATCTGACATCCTAGGTGTATAACTGTATAGTTCAAGTATATCGTGACGGTATAATCATTCAATATTCAAAGAATTATCTCTCCAAATACCAATAAGTCTTTTTCATTTGAGTAAGGTCCACAATTTCAGCCCTATGTATTAAAAATCGGTCTTATTAAGATCTTGTATACTGCATATGAGCTCTTGTACAGTATGAGCTTTAGTACGTTATATTTTTTATTTTTTACGTATGTTTATGGTGGAACCGTGAACAGTTTCTGTTTGCTATTGCTATTATACGTCTCTTTTCATTTCGTCGCTTGTCGTGTTTGTTGAGTTTACTAGCGATCCAAGATATTGTGAATTCTGTGACTTGCTCAAAGCGTATGGTTGTTAATTTAAATTATCTGCTGGATATTTCGGGAGTTTTTAGAAACCAAACGTTATATTTGGTTTTTCCCTCGTTTACCACAAAGTCCTAATTCAGTAGCCGCGTCTACAAGCACTTGCAAAACACTGCACCATGGCTCTATCATACTTCTGTCCACTTATAACTATATCGTCAGCGAATGCGAGAATTTGCGTCGATTTATTAAAAATAGTTCCATTTATTCTAATATTTAATTGTCTGATGCCTTTACAAGGTATAGTAAAGGAGACCACAGGGTCCTGTCTTTTATTATACATGTAGACCATTATTAATTTTAAGGAACGTAGAGTTTTCTCCTTCAATTCTAACGCATGAGCTTACGTTTTACATTGTTAGTTGAGTTAACTTAAACTAACTATGAATTATGCGTGGCATAACCGCTGTTATTTTGGCCTGGGCTCTCAACTAAGAGCGAGAAGTATGTCAATAGCAACAAAGTGCAAACTTTATAAAACAATAATACGCCAGTGCTCACATACGGATCGGAAACATGGGCAATGACGACCCGAGATGAAGAGTTAACTACGAGTCTTTGAAACAAAAGTATTGAGGACCATATATGGCGGAGTAAACGAACAGGGTCTGTGGAGAAGGCGATATAATCTTTGAACTCTATAGACTTTTTGGTGATGCAGATATTGTGAAGACCATCAAAATAAACCGCCTAAGGTGGGTGGGCCACGTTATGCGGATGGATGAGAGTGATCCACTAAAATAACTATGCTAAACAGGCCGGTCGGAAGAAGAAGAAGGGGGCGACCTAAACTCAGATATCTGGACGATGTACAGGAAGATCTGAGGGAGATTGGAGTAAGGGGCTGGAGAAGGCAGACACTCGATAGGGAAGGATGGAAGAATGTTTTGAAGCAGGCCAAGGCTCACGAAGGGCTGCAGCGCCAACTGATGATGATACATTTGCAATATTTTGCATATTTTAGTTTATGTTTAGTTAATGTCGATTTTTTCTCTCCTTTTCCCGATCTCCTTTTATTTTAAATTGGATATTCTCTCTTGAAATCGTGCTGTAACTAAATAGTGATCACTCTCTTTGTTTGCTCCACTAAAAGACCTAATATCTAATAAGTTAGAGCAGTGACTTGCATCGATGATTATATGATTTATTTGGTTAATCGTTTCATTATTAGGAGATTTCCAAGTTCCGTTATGTATATCTTTATGGGGAAAATCATGTCCCAGCTATTACCATGTTCTTAGACACCGCAACGTTTATGATTCTGAGACCGTTATCATTAGGCGTTCATAAGGCATAACTTTCGTTATGCACTTATGGACTAGTATCGCTTAATTATCATACCAAAACGTTACGTTTTGTAGATATTAAGGAAAGCGACCTCAAAATCAAGGAGCATTTTATTAGCTATTAAGAAATTAAAGAATCAACAGGGCACTCATTATATGAGATAATAAAACAATTGTTAAATGATTTTCAATTTAACTTATTGGATGATTGAAAAGGCCAAAGATATGACAAAGCGTCCAACTTAAAGGAAAAAGATAAAGGTGATCAAGCTCGTATTTGTAAACAATGTCCTTGCGTTTTTTATGCCATGTGGATGCCATCCTCTAACAAAATCTACGAGATCGTCGTGTCACGGCTGTACAAATCAGGACTCAACTTCAGTACGTCCGGAATACTAACCTTAGTGAACGAACAATTAGACAAGGGCTTGAAGACGCAAATTTAAGCAGTCACAGACCTGCAACCAGCCTACATCTTCTCAGGCGCCAACCTTGCGGTCTCCAGATGGTCGTGAAAGAGTATTTCGAAGACCGCATGAGCGTTTTGCAGAATGTACCTTTAGTCCTAGGGTAGGCTATCAAGGGAGTTCAATTAAGGTGTGTGCTGAAATTTCTCTAGAAGCACGTACATAATTGTACATCGTTCCGAGTACATCTGGGTGGTCACACTACTGGTCAATTCCTTACATTCTATCTATGAGAATACTGATCGTCGAAATTGGTTATAACTTATATAAATATCCTATATAACATAATAAAAGCTTATACTGTCGTGATGGAAAGTAAAAAAAGAAGTTCCAGAAGTAGAACGGCTCCAAAAAAAACTTTAACAAGAAAGATATACCGCCGGAATCAGATAAGAGAAAAATGCTCACCTACCTAAAAAAACAAAAAGAAAAACTTGTGATCATCACAACAGTGCTAAGAATGGAAAAGATACATCAGTGACTTTTTTGAATACGCTTCTGGAGAAAATGCTACACATACTACCTGTGAGACTAGTTCGACAAAGTTCCCAGTATACTGGGGACATTATCTACTTAACCACGTTCTTAACAAAATTTATAACGAAGGAAGAATACCAGATGATTGGATGAAGTCACTGTTTATAACATTACCAAAGAAAAGCAAACCCACCAAACGCAACGACTTTAGACTAATCAGTTTGGTGATCCAAAAACTTAAGATGCTTTTAGGAATTATACTAAATTGAATATTTCTTTTAGTCGAAAGTAGAATGGTAGCAAGCAATTTGGATTTAGAAATTGTCTAAGACCTGCAAAAACATTATTTTGTATGCGTGTTCTCTTACCAAAAAGTTGTGACTTCCGAAAGAACGTGTTTGTTTATTTCATCGACTTTAAAAAGGCATTCGACCGAGTACAACACTATACTCTTTTCGATTGCCTGCGGACAGCAGGACTTAACCACTACGATATAGACTGCTAAAATACTTATATTACAATCAAGTAACGCGGCTGGTAGTAGACTGTGGCTGGTCTCAACTTGCGTGAAAGAGGGGCTTTGAATTGAGTAGGGGCCTTTCAATACTTTGCGTAAGACCGACTAGGCGGGGAAGTCCTCAACCCCGACACGGCAGGGGAAATTCCTGCAGATATGCAGGACAAGTACGAATAAACCATAACCAAATAAGTATCCGCGGATCAACTGAGGACATGGCATTTGGCAGCAGTAATGTCATTACTGGATTAAGGCTGAAGGAAAGTAA
Organism: Diabrotica balteata; assembly: GCA_918026665.1. Classification (NCBI taxonomy): domain Eukaryota; kingdom Metazoa; phylum Arthropoda; class Insecta; order Coleoptera; family Chrysomelidae; genus Diabrotica; species Diabrotica balteata. The sequence goes on from OU898285.1 coordinate 72,243,592, forward strand.
AAAAAATCCTGTAGGCTTAATTCTAAATACTCATAGGCGTCACTCGCAATATGAGTCAAACGGCTGTGATACTGCAATGGGAAGGCAACGGGAAACCACTCCCTAGTTCATTCATCATGGTAAATTTAAATCAATTTGGAGAAGGTACTGATCATGGACTTCGGATACCAAGATCCGGCAGGGGAGAAAGAACAAGAAAATGTAGGCCTTCCCAGGTCGTCAACCCACGAAATCCTTACCAATATGTAAACACTAATAGAGAAAAAGTGTGCACGTGGAACGTTCAAAAAATCTGTACTTGGAATGTTCGAAGTATGTTTGAAGGGGAAAAGATACACAACACCATTCAAGAAATGAAAAGACTAAATATCGACTATGGGAATCAGCGAGATAAGACGGCCAGGCTCGGGACAATGTTGTGTGGATGAGCATATTATAATATTATGCGGGAAACGATAAACCACATCATTGGAACGACGTAGCGGTGACTCTGAGCAAAAAAATCGCGGGGGCTGTGATCAGCGTGCTACCTCTCTCTGATAGAGTCATTCTTATGAAGCTGCAAAGCAGACCCATTATTACGAAAATCATTCAAATTTAAGCTCCAACATCAGAAAAGCCAGAAGTTGATATCGAGGAGTTTTACGCACTTGTACAAAAAGCACTAAAATATACCAAGAAGAATGAGCTTACCATTATCATGGGTGATTTCAATGCCAAAGTTAGCAAAAGCAGAATAGAAGACATCGTCGGACAACACGACTGAGGCGAGAAAAATTAAAGGGGAGACCGACTTATCCAATTTTGTCGGGAAGACGATTTTACCATTGCTAAAACCTGGTTTAGACTTCCCCCGAGGCAACTTTATACGTGGAAGTCACCTGTAAATACAGCAAACAATGATAACCAGATAGACTTTATTCTCATTAACAAAAGATTTAAGAACAGCTTGACTTCGGCGAAGACCTACCCAGGAGCAGACGTCTCATCAGACAACAACCCATTAGTAGGCCAGATAGAACTTAAACTAAAGAAACTCATCAAAAGTAAACCTAAACAGAACCTGGATTATGAAACTCTTAAAGACCTCGTAGGGAATCAAAACGTAAGAGATGTAATGAGAGAAAAACTAGAAACTAGTCCTATATATAGATACGTCCCGACACGACAGGCACCGCGACTATAAATAGAGCGGTAGCGGAGTAATCGTCGGATTCACTCCTCGCCTCTCGACGCGTTAGTGTTCTGAGCTGTTGGACGTGAATCCCTGTCCTGGCATTTGGTTTTCACCTCTGGCTGCATTGAGTAGTTGAGTTACTGTGACCAAATGCCCATCTTGGTAGTTAGTATTCGCCTCTGGTTGCGTTGAGTAACTGAGTTACCGTTGCTAACTACCCATCTTCCTGTTCTTTTGTTTCTTTTTTCTTTTTCTTTGTTCTCCTGAAGAAGCTACATACAATTGTAGCGAAACGTCGAGATGAACCCACTTTTGGGTCACTCACAAATGACACGGTCCAAACCCGGAAGACGAATAAACTATAACGTTTGAAGGTTTCCGAACTATCAGAAGAAAACCTTACAAGAAATGCGTAGAAAATGTCGGTGAAATGCAATTGGATTCCGCAATTCCATGGGTACACGTGAAGCACTTTTCACCTTATAAGTCCTACTTCAGAGATGCCGCGATATTAGTTGTGATGTCTATATTTATTTTATTAACTACGCCAAGGCATTTGACTGTTGTCAGCACCAGAAGATGTTCGCCGCTCTACAAAGAGTAGGATTGGATGAAAGGGACATTCGGATCATCACGAATTGATACTGGAACCAGCGTGCTCAAGTCAAGGTCTTGGGTTGTGTTTTGTCACCTTATCTTTTTAATTCCAGTATCTAGTAGTACCCAGTTACAAAAAACCTGGTAGTTCTGATATGTAATTGTTTCAGAATTTTAATTTAACTTGTCCCGGAGACCTGAAGATAACAAGTAAACTGTAGTGGTCGAAACTATCGATGGATGGTGGAGCACAAGGTCTATTCTATCGTATTTAAAAAGTGTCTAAATATACTCTTTCCATTTCGCCAGTTTCTCTTCTGTACATGTAATTACTTCGTTATTTCTTAAAATTGTTTCTTGTGTTTACCTGTCATGTTTTTAAGTTTCTTATGGATATTGAAGATGTCGTATTTTTCTTGAGGTTGTTTAATTTAGTGACATTTCGTTGACTACCAGTTTTCTTTAGTTTCTTCGTACTTTTTTTAATTGTTTAAAATAGGTAAATCAGGTAATATTGCATAATAATAAAAAATAAATTAACGAATTAGAAAGTTTTGCTTTGAAAAGAAAATCAACCTGTCACTACCGCTAGGTGAAGCAGCTAGATAAAAAAGTTGAACTTATTTTCCAAATGATGAGATAAAAACAACCTACCTACACAGCCAGTTACACTGTTAATTTATATAATAATTAAAAGCTTTATTACAATCATTTTGGTTTTACATTGCGAAGTTGGTAATAATAAAAAACATCGATTCTGGGGGCGGTACCAATTGCCCGTTGTTTCTAGCGGTGCTATTGTTTTAATTCGTCACTGTAAATAAACCAGTTAAAATTTTTTTTTTACTCTCTTACTAGTAAATTGTATATTACCTACTATTTGGATGCTAAGTAAATGCATCACAACAGATACTGACACGTAATGACTAGCACGTAATAAAAAAAATTACGCTTCAGTTTTATAAAAATGTGTTAATATCACATAAGCCTCGTAAGTCAGTTGGTCGAGTTACCATGGAAACGAATTAACAGACGTTATTTTGACAGATTAAAAATTATTAATCTGTCAGTGTAAATATAGTGGTAATTTAATTTTTATTTTTATAAACGAAAATAATGGTAGAAAAAGTATAGTACACAACTTGAGTTGTAAGCTTATTACATGCTTGTAAAATTACTGCGCTCGCCGCTACGGCTCGCGCGCAACTTTTTTACTCGCATGTAATAAGCTTCTTACAACTCTCGTTATGTAATATACTATTACTTACTAAGTGATTTTAAGATCCTCCCTTTTATTTTACGATTTCTCACAAAGTATAAGAAATGCCCAACTTCATCATTCACCGAGAATTTATTGGCTATAAGCGTTTTGGAAGGTTTAGCTTGCATATTTCTACTTTTTGTGATAGTGTAATTACTGTAAACGATAAACTGGAAAAAGGCAGGCCTCACTTTTTACTTCTAACTTTTACTAGATATTACTTGTAATTTCTACAGTTTTAATCCCTGAAATATAAGATGTATTATGTAATTATTGTTGTAATTAAATAATTGGTATCATTTTCAACAAAATATGAATTACTTACTTTGAACAAAATTGTCTATGAAATGCAAAAATATCGGTGAGTGGTCTACGGGGCAAAAAGGTTTGGGAAACATTGGTTCAGAGGGATAAAGTCTAAGCGACTGTGCATGAAATAAGTATGGCTGTTCCATGGTGATATCCTTGGTCTGTATTTCCGTAATAATAAATGTAATCTTGCTTTATTTTTTTGTTTTTATTATCCAGGACATGTTAACTAGCTCAGCTCCAGTATGTTTATATTCATTCTGTCCATCTCAGCTTCCGTATTTGTTAATCTTAAAAGAATGCATAAGCTGCGTACATTATAGGTAGCAATGAGTAATATCTTAACATACCTATATCTGCATTTTATCTTGGCTTCTTTAATTCCCCCTCATTCCATTTAAGGAAGAGATGGCCGCAGGTTATCAATTAGCCTACAGTATATAGAGATCACTTAATAGACAGAACTGACAAAATTATATATAAATAAATATACCTAATTATTATGACAATTGTTTGCGTGAATTATGTAGACGTCTAAATTATGCAGTAGGCACATCCGTATTGTTGTTTGCCTAACCACAGAATAATAAACATACAGAATACCCACTCTCCACGGAAAATTAAGTACGCGCATCTCCTCCGCGCAGACGTTCCGCCATGTTTTAGGAGGATTTTAAAGAAATTAGTGTTGTTTATGTGGTGTGTATGGAAAAATTAACCAGGTTTATTTGACTTACGGCAATCATAGACATACTATACAATTATATTAACATTGTTAAATATAATAACATAAATATAATATAATTAAACATAAATATAAACAATTACATAACCACACAAATCATATGTCTGTGTCCTCCTAAAACATGGCGCGCGTGCTGAAAAACTTCAAAGGCGGCATCTGAGAGTGGCCCTTCTGATTGCTTATTATTCTGTGGCCTAACTAACATATCCGCTAGTTTTAGTAGTTTTTTCTTAAAACCATTCCGTCTAATACTGAAATGTTAAATTATTTTAGTTATATATGTTTTTTAACGTCAGTTATTATTTATAAATGAACACAAAAGGTATCCAAAGCAAATATATGAAATTGGGCTAGAATCATAGAATGTATCATAAATAACAGTGTGACGTCCTGCTAATGTCAGAGAAAGGTCACAGATTATACAAAAATCTAAACGTATTTAAACAAAAGTAGAAGAATTTCCCCCCTCTTTTAAAGCTCGCTTCTTTTGGCCAAGAGGTGTCCGATTTTACATCAAAGAACTTTCTATAATTAATTACCCCTGATATTAATATACCACTAGAAAACATTAATAGGCAAGGTAGGGCAAATATTCAAATACCTTCATTCAGAAATCTACTTAAACTGATCACCTGTTGTACATAACCTAAAACAATGTTACTATTCACGTTCGGTTGATTTTAACAGTGATCCTTTTTTACAGAAAATGCATCCAGAAGAAGTAAGCAGCGTTTGGTTAAACAGGAGATTCTATGAAGATGCCGAAATCGCTCATTACGAAAACTTGACAAAAGTAAGTCGTAAAAACTATTTTTGGTCAAATAGTGACATTTTATTGTTCATCAAATGTTGGGTGCATTCTGAAAAAATTAACACTCTGTTCAACATGCCTTTTAATGTACTAATTGATTCATTAATTTTGTACTAATGTCTTTAGATACACTATGTAAAAGTTATAAAGATTAAACAGCTGGTAAGATAATCAAGTTGCAGTACATATGAAGACTATTTCACCTAATTCTGCAAATAAATTAAACACCTATTAATAATTTTGATATGTACTGTTAAAGCTAAAAATTGCTAGATATAGAATAATATTCTGAAGAATACTGATTGTATGACAACAGCTGTTTGTAATGGAAGTATGTGTGTGGAACATAATTATTAGGTAAAAAATTTTGACAAATTAATTTTTTTCTGATTTCGCTTAAAAAGTATAAAGAAGTTTGGTTTTTGTGCAAACCAATGAGTTTAAAAAAGTTCAACAATCTCAAAAACAGTTTTGACATATCTGAAATTATTAGTTTCCTTGATCATATAAAAACTACACAGATAATATTAGCCATTTTATTAAGTAATAAAATATTAATTTGAAAAAGTTGAAAGTATAAAAATGTAGTTTTTGAAATAATACTACTATAATTTTCCTAAAAATCTTGTGAAATTTTCCTATTTTTCAAGTAACTAGAGGTGAAAATATCTTTTTTAAGTGAAGATACATCATAAAGATAGATAAAGTATACAGATACTTAAAGAACACTATGCCAGGCCTCACAGTGCGAGAATCGCTCAACAGTTTTTAAATGTAGTAAACATTCCTTTTAATGGATTGGCCAGCATTGAGTCTAATGCCGGCAAATCTGTGAAAATATCTTTTAAAATGAAAATACATCAAATAGATAGATACATAAAGTACATAGATACTTAAAGAACACTAACATAAATGCCAAAATTACAATAAATGGTACTCCATTAGAAACAGTGGAGAATATATCCTACCTGGGCTGCAATATTAAGGATACATAATCTGGGATCATAACTCTTTTAACAGTCTTAGGAAGATTCTCAGTAGCCTATCTTCAAGTATCAATATATGCATAAGAATTCTTATATGTGACATGTTAAGTGTTCTCCTACAGAGAGTAGAAAGCTTGAGTCACAAAGATTAAGGGCCAGAGAGGCTCTGGACACAGACATATCCTGAATGGCCAATCTTAGGAAATGGAATGATCTATAGTGTGTGCAAGCACTCCTGACCACGGCGCAGTAGACGAAATTTGGTTTTAGTCCCCACTTCCATACGAAATGCATTGTACTATGCATTGTATAATTCCACTTACAATAGAACCTTTCTGCCTTTACGTGAATTTGACTCCGTCTTCGCACAGCTCCATGGTTAGGAGTGCTTGAACTATCTTTAACATCACCTGGTCCATTTAAAGCTGCATAGAATAGAACCTATGGTTCTCAAACTCGGACATTTACAAAGGAAAACATGGAAAAAATAGCAAAGAGCCATGGAAATGGTGAACAAGGCTATCAGACAAGAAGAGAAATACTTGGATCCGCAACAAAACAAAAGTGACCAATGTATCAACGTAGATAGTAAAACTTAAGTGGAAATTAGTTGGACATACCATAAGACAGAAAGACTACAGATGGAATAAGATGATTATACACTGGAAATCATATAGCTACAAACGAAAAAGAGGAAGGCCACAAATGCGATGGTCAGATGACTTGAAGAAACACACAGGCCCTAAGTGGATACAAACTGCCTACAACAGAGAGACATAGAAGAAGGAAGAGGAAGCCTATGTCCAAAATTGCACAGCAAGGCTATATAGATAGATAGAGAATAGAATTAGATGGGTTAAATAGTATATGCACAAAAGTTAAAAAGACTGTTGTAAAGTTAAGGCAATTTATGATATTTGCGTATTTAAAAAATACTTTCTTTTGGTTATTAACTAATTATAGATTCAAGGTAACAAGTAGCTGAAATATTGTTTATCTTAATTTAATGATAATTTAAGAATTCTTTTAACTATAAGCCTAGTAAATATATTTTTATTTCTGTATTTTGAATAAAATTGGGTATTGAAAATATTTTCTTTTGGTGCAGGCAGCTTTAACCCCATTGGCTGGTGAAGTAGCAAAAGCTCGTCAGAGGTTAATCGAAAGTAGGGACACTTTTACAGTGAGTAAAATTACCCTACAGTATCAGTAATAACACAATAAGCTGTAACTAGGACATGAAAATGTTTTTAGATTGGAACAATGAACTATGAATTAAAATCAAGACTATATTTTTATGACATTCCCTAATTGCAGCTTCCTATATAGCCGATGATCACTTCAATTGTTACAATGTGAACTATGAGAAGTATTATTTAACTCATACTTATATATTTATTTGAAGAAAATTGTTTGTATTCATAAATTTCATTAAATGAAACATGTATCTCTTGTTTTCTCACAAGTAGTAACAGGTTTAACTATGTTTCAAAGTGTAGATTTGATTTTACCCAATTTTCATAATTTTGACAATATTGGAATCACTTCTAATCTATTACATTTTTTTTTGAACCTATTCTCTATCCTTCCATTGTTGGATATAGGTCTCCCCCAGTTCTCTCCATCTTTCCCTATCTTGAGCTGTTCTCTGCCATGTGGGACCTTCTTATTTCCTGATGTCATCTTTCCACCTCATCTGTGGTCTACCTCTTGATCTCTTTGCATTGTATGGACGCCACTTTCTGATGGCATTGTTCCATCATCCGTCTTGGAGACGTTCATTGTGTCCAGTCCATTTCCATTTCAGTTTTGATGCTTGTTCTATCGCATCTACTGTCTTTGTTCTGGTTCTGATCCACTGGTTATGTTTTCTATATTTAAGTGATACATCCAACATTTGTCTCTCCATTGCTCTGTGTGCCTTCCTTATCCTATCCAAATTGGCCTGTGTAAATGCCCATGTCTGTGCTCCGTAGGTGAGCACCGGTATTATACAGGAGTTATATACCTTGCTTCGTAAGTATAGAGGGATTGTTTGATTTTTTAGAACGTAAGAAAGTTTGCCAAACGCTGCCCATCCCATTCTTACTCGTCTCGATATTTCAGCTGTTTGATTTTCTCTGTTAGTTCTAATTGCTTGTCCTAGATAGATATACTCATTTACCTGTTCTATTTTTTCTGTTTGTATTTTTATTGCCTCTTGGTCTTCCGTGTTTGTCATTACATTTGTTTTGTTGAAGTTAATTTTTAGGCCTTTTTGCAGTGATTTTTCATGAAGTTCATTAAGCATTAATTCCAGTTCTTGTCGTTCCGAGGAGATCAGGAGTATATCATCCGCATATCTAAGGTGATTTAGGTATTTTCCGTTAATACATATTCCTCTGTTTTCCCAATCTGTTGATTTTATTATGTCTTCGAGGGTCAAGGTAAACAGTTTAGGTGAAATTATATCGCCTTGTCGGACTCCTCGTTTAACTTTTATATTATCCGTTATTAATTTGTCGTCCAGAATTACGGTCAGGGTTGCGTTTTGGTAAATATCATGTATCAATTGTCAGTATCTTAAATCGATTCTACTATTGACCAGAGCTTCTTCAACCGCCCAGTGTTCAATGCTATCTAAAGCCTTTTCATAATCTACGAATGCTAAGTACAGCGGAAGGTTGTATTCATTGGTTTTCTCAATTAAGATTTTAAGCCCATGTAGATGGTTGATTGTGCTCTATCCTTTCCTGAATTCGGCCTGTTTCACTGGTTGGTAGTTATCAAGTTTATATGTTAGTCAGTTGTTTATTATTCTTGTGAAGGTTTTATATAGTTGTGACAAAAAGTAAATAGGACAGTAGTTGTTTAGGTCTGTTGGGTCTCCTTTCTTATGTATTAAGATTGTGTTGGTATTTCTCCATTGTTTAGGTATTTTACCTTCAAACAGACATTTGTTGAATAGTATTTTTAGCATTTTTTTATCGTGTCTCCTCCTTCTTTTAGCAGTTCTGCCAGTATTTTATCCTTATTTCGCTTTATTTCTTTTCATGTCGTTTATGGATTTTTCGATTTCATCTATTACATACTGTAACGAAAATTAAACTGGATTCAATTGCACTGATCTATTTAAATGTTGTACAATTTAATGCTCTTACAACTATTATTTAATAGCTAGTAGTATTCCTTACATAAAATAACCCAATCTTTTATATCAAAACAAATAGATTCTAGCAAGTTATGGGGAATGCTGTCATTCCAATTTTCCAGATTATTCAAAGCAGTTGACATGTGCTATATGTTCACATAGCTTGTCTTTCCGTAGATGATCTCTTGTACACCAGGTTAACAACAAACAGTGACCATGTTCTAAACGCAGCACTTTATCTATTCTAATCTGCAATTTGTCCAATTGATTTAACTTTTTGTTAGATATTGAAGAGATTCCTTTGGTTGTGTTGAACTCTTGAGTGACACAATGAGCTATTCAGATATTTTCTTAAGGGGCAAAAGATCTTGTTAAAATAGGTAAAGAAATAATAAATAAGACTTACTCACAATTGATTGTGAGTAAGTCTTATTTATTATTTCTTTACCTATTTGAAATGGACTCACACAAGCAACACATTCATAGTCTTGTTAAACTTCACTGGTCTTTCTTATATCACCATATTTTAACATAAATTCATTGAAATTAGGTCCAAAACTATACTTGTTTTCATGTTGGAAGGTTCTTGCTTCTTCTGTATCATTTGAGCCAGACTTGGGGCAAGACGATTTATGTGATCAACTTTTTAGTATCCCATTTGGGAGTTTCTAGATTGATCTATCACTTCATTTATTCTCTTTTTAATTTTATATCAACATATTCATTGTCTTTGAAGTTTATAGATTATATAAAATGGACACAACCCAACATCAAAAAAGCGGGGTCTGGCAAGTGGCTTTATTCATAGCAGATTGGTAGGCCATTAGAAACAAATAAATATACTGATCTCAATCTCTTTGATATTTGGATACAACTTTGGATAATTGATATTCTCTCAACTATTCCATCTGACTGAGGATGCATAAGTTGTTGTTCTGGTATTATTGGCAAAAGTTTTTGAAAAGTGCCGATTAGAAATTTTGTCCTTAGTCTAAGTGGATTTCTAGGAGAATGTCAATTCCAATTTCAACAATTTAGTACAGCTCACAAGTTTTTTCAGAAGGTCCATCTCCAATATAAAGTGTCTGAGGTTTCAGTAAGTAATATTTTGTGTATAATTGTCATCTGGCCAGTACATACCAGCATAGTAACTTCTTCAAATGTTTTAATTATCTCACCAGTAGCTGTTCTAGTTACTGACACCAGTGATAATCCAAGGTGGTGTCTTATTATTTTTAGTCTTGCAATAGTTCTTGTTGCACCTGTATCAATCAACAATGATCTTTCTTGGCTATTAATACAACTGTTAATATACAAGCTGTGAACTCTTGCATGTTGTATTTCTTTCCTGTAAATGGTTGAATAGTCTTTAACAGTTTTCGTGACATAAATTAAAAAAGTTTGTACAAAAGTATCTCTGCATTACCCCTTTAATGCTCTAAATATATTTGAGCGTCAATTAAAACAAATTCTTTTTTGAAAATACACATGTCAACATTAATTGTGAGATATAATGACAATTAAAGTGATCCTCGCCTATATGTATGTTGAATATTTTTGTAGTATTAATATAAATTGTAACAAATATGCATCAGTAGTTTATTAATTCAATTAATTAAACATATATTGTAGATATTCCCTTTTGAAAAATGCTTTAAAACTTTGGTCCTACTTATTGTAATTTTTCTTGTGCAGAAAATTCTATATTTTTAACTTTTTTGTTGGAACTGAGGATGTTAATTATTAGTAATAATAAATAATTGTTATTCAAACCTTACAAGATAACATGGAGGAAGATCTGGAAAGTATAGGTGCATAGAGAAATTTTTTAGAAATATACTGACTATATGGATAGTTATGCTCACATGATGCAGATATAGTCTGGTAAAGCCAGAATCTACTAAAGTAACACCGACAATGCACAGATATGTTCTCGTCAGAAAAATTTAAGTATTTGCCTTACTAGCCATGGATGGTTTACATATTTCACTGCAGGTTCATGTTCATTGACGACGCATTTGTGAATATCAGTAGTTAATTAGTTGCATGCTTTTAACACATCTATTCTTTATTTATTTTACATTAAAATTTTTGCAAATTCTTGCTTTTTATGACGTGCCATTCTGCCTCTGTATAATGATACTAAATACAAATTAAATAACTAATCACTATTCTTGTAATTTTAGTCAAATGTTGATTCCATAGACACTGGAGCCATCAAATTCATGGAGAAGAAAATAGTTGAATATGAAAAAAGTAAGTAACAATGAATTATGTTTTTTGTTTTTTATATGAGCAGCAATCAAGCAATGAAGTTATTAAAAATAATAATTTTTTGTCTTAACTGTATAGACGGTTTTGACAGTTGAAATGTGTAGGATGAGATACAACACAAAGACTCTAATTTATAGTAGAAGCCAAAGTTCAAATGCAGTGCAGGTAAGATATGAAATGTATTTCCTACTGGTGAACGGCCGACCACGTTGCCAGTTGGCCCAGAGCGGCGCATCAGGACCGGATTTAAGAATCATAGCACTGGAATATATGCGCACGCAACAGTTGCCTACCGTTGTATAAAAGACTGATTATTGTGTCAACTAAAGCATTATTCAATCATTGATGTATAAATAAGAGTTAAATTGTCAAACTAAGCAATAACATGAAGAAAAATATAAAAAAAGCAAGCATATCAAAAATTCGTTCTTGATAGCGTACCTATATTTATCAATTTTCAATAGCTTCCATTGTAAATACATTCTTTGGGAAATAAAGATCATTATACATTCATTAGGAGAAGCAAATCAGTTTTAATCCCCATTGTCCATGCAAAGCAAACATGTCGATTTGGGTACTGGCCATTAGGCCAAAAACTTGTTGGCAAAAACTATGAAACTCAATTCTATTTTATTTTCGCAAGCGGATGAAAGTACCTACATCATGGAGCCGTTGCCAGTATCTGTCGTGAATTTCAAATAGGATATGACTATTACGTGCAAGTAAAACGTGTGGTGATAAATGTATTGAACTATCATCTAACTTAAAAAATGACAACTTGACTATTACTGTGGAAAAAGTTTCAAAAATGTGCGTGAGTGTTCGCAAAATTTATGACATCCGCAAAGAGGTCCAGCAACGCGAACTGAAACCGGTACACAAAAAAGGAAGAAAAACAGTTTCCAGTCCAATTCACGTGAGAATACTTTCGATGAGGGAATGAAACCTCGAATAAGGAAAATTTTCTGTAATTTTTTTGGAAAACACCACCAGCCGTTTTGAATATGGTAAAAAAGGTCGAGATTTTATAATGACGAAAGGAAAAGATCTGATATCCTGGAGACACAAGTACCTCAGACAAATAAAAACCTTGAGGAAGATAGACCTTGTTATACAGATGAGTGTTGGGCTAACGTCGGTGCTTCAATCAAAAAGGAGAAAGTTGGAGAAAGCTCCAACCCAAAGATGTCCTCGGTTTGTTCTTCATGCTGGAAGCGAAACTGGTTTTGTGGCATGGGCCAAATTAACTTTCATGGGATGGAAGGGAACCGCTGATTACGACGACGAAATGGACGGGGATCTATATGAAGAATGGTTTGAGAAGACCTTAATTCCAAACTTGCCGAAAGACAAAGAAAACGTTGTCGTTTTGGATAACACGTCATACCACTCCCGCAAATTTGATTTTTCGAAAAAAATTGTGGAACAAAAGACAAATCAAGGATAGGCTAATCGAAAAAAACATTTTCTTCGAGGAAGATTACCTAAAAAGTGATTTACTGGATACTGCGGCCGCATTTGGCAACGAGTACAAAATTGAAACAATTGCGGATAAATATGGCGTTAAGATTTTGAGACTGCCGCCTTACCATTGCGAGCTCAACCCGATTGAGATGGTGTGGAGTCAAGTGAAAAGGTATGTGGCTTCAAACAACGTCGATTTTAAAGACAATAACGGTAGAATGGTTGATACAAGAAGCTTACCAACGAGTATCTAAAGAGCAGTGGCATGATTATGTGATCCATGTCAAGAAAGTAAAAGAAAAATGTTTGCGGTGGACAATTTGCAGGAAGATATTGAATCGGTGATACATTAATATAGATGATTCAGAGGATGAGACGGAATTTAATATGGATTACAATTAGTATTAATTAACGAGAAATATCTCAGATTTAATGCTCATTTGTTTTTTTAGTACTGTACGTACGGTACTACTTGAATTTTCTTTATATGCGTATATAAGTACTTGCGTGGTATTAGATATATTCTCTTATTTAACTCATTTAAATCAATGAGTGAAGATTTTTTAAACAAAGCGAGTACGGTCCTAATTTCTCAGTCTATCATCAAACTACCACACACCTACCACTGTGCAGACATGAGCGGCACCGCTGCGCTCCGTAAGATCAACACTGCATTCTAACTGGTTTCTACTATAGGGATCCATCAATTTTTTAGTGGAAATATGCCAAACAATGAACTCATTATCACCTAAAAACTTAACTATTTAGATATTTGACCTCAACAGACTATTTTTTGTAAGCATTAATACTTATTAAACAGTTTTGTTAAACTTTATGTATAGTATATATTATACTTTATTCATAGTATAATCTAAATAAACTATTTTCTTCTTTTTTAGCCATTTCTTCTCTTGTTCAACGAGTGAATGCCTTAGAATTAAGAGTAGCTACTTTGGAAAAATCAGATAGTCAGAGCAAACCCGTAAGCCAAATCAATATACAATCAGTACATTCATCAAAGCCTGTCGCTAATGATGATGACGACGACGATGTCGATCTTTTCGGTTCAGATTCTGATGAAGATGATGAATCAGCAGCCAAAGTCAGGGAAGAGAGACTCAAAGCATATGAAGCAAAAAAATCAAAAAGTAACTAATAAAAAAGATTACCAAATATTGTTTTAAAATAAATATTTTTTAGAACCTGTATTGATTGCTAAATCCAATGTCATCTTGGATGTGAAGCCTTGGGATGATGAGACTGATATGAAACTAATGGAAGAAAATGTCAGAAAGGTTGAAGCTGATGGACTTTTATGGGGTGCAGCTAAACTAGTCCCTCTAGCGTATGGAATACACAAATTACAAATCTCATGTGTTGTAGAAGATGAAAAAGTTTCTATTGATTGGTTAACAGAACAACTGCTAGAAATAGAAGATTTTGTAAGTTTCCTTTGTGAAGTTATTATTTGTTTGTGATAAGTTGAGTAGGTGGTGTGATAATATTGTTAACTGTTTTACTCTTTTTATGAACTCTGAAATTAAATCAGTTTTCATTTATGATTTCAATCTGACATATTAGTTTAGTCCGAAATGTCTAGGTGGTTTTAGGTGAAAGCCATTAATTTCAGTATAACATATATGATACTAACCTACTAACTTTATTACTATTAATATTATTATTATACTGATGACCAATTTTTTTTTTTAGATCCAAAGTGTCGACATTGCAGCATTCAACAAGATCTAAATTGTGAAATTTCTCTATTGAATTTATATTGATTCTTTTTAATTGATTCTTTTTAATTGATTTGATAAATAAATTAATTACACTAATACTAGTATTTCATTCCTTACTTCCTTCCTTTTGCTTCAAATATTGTCAATGTATGTAAATGTATATCGGCCTTTCCATAAACCCATATTTCATATAGGGGGAAATGTATATAGGACCAGGAAGAATATGTTTTTTTTTAACAAAAACTTATAGATAAGTAATAATAAATTAATTACTATTAAACTGGGAATAAGTCACAATTAAAGATAAAAATACGCTTATTGACGTATTTTTATTTTTAATTGTGGCTTATTCCCAGTTTAATAGTAATTAATTTACAATGCCACAAGAAAATAGCTTCAGAACAATATTAAGTAATAATAAGTTTGTAAAAAAATTTTACAAATTGTATATACTACTATGCTCTTCCGAGCGCTAATAATATTTAAACATATGTGTGAGATCTGCCATAATGCAACTGAATTCGGACATTGGATTATATGGACTAACAAAAAGGAAAAATATGCATACAGTATGCTCTAATTAAATTTATCAATATGAAAACGTGAAGATGTACAAAAGGTGAAATTATTTCAAGTACATATTTTGTGATAAGCTGTGGAATGTTGATACACCAGATCCACAAGATCTAGTATTTTTCAGTTGTTTAATTAGCATTTTATAGAATTCGTCCTGGGTAAAGGATTATAAAACCATTTTTGTTATTGACCATGGGTCCAATGACCCAATAAAAATGTCCCTGGGCTTGTAGTCTATTAACACGTTATTTATAAAATGTGATTTGAATTTTTGACTCCGATGGGAGTCATGCGTACCTGGCTAAGAATTTCTAGTGTATCGCTGACTGGCTCCGATCGGCACAGGCAAATAGAACATTATTTTAGAAAAATAATATAACGGAATTTTAGAAAAAATAAGTTTATTCTATAAAATACAGAAAGATTCACATTTTGATGCATATATGAGCTATTTCAAAGCATGCAACACAAAAACCGGGTTTGATCAGGATATGTTTCGCAGTAATATGTTGTCTGCTTTCTATTTTTGTTTTCAGAGCATATTTTGCAACGCTTTCTCTTGTTCGTCCCTTATTAACCATAGGAATTTTTGAATAACTATGCCTGAAGCCAGGAATATTACTTGTTTTTCACACCTTGAAGGGCCCGGCATACTTTCCGTCATTTTACCGTCGTAAAAATCAACGGGTTAAGGTCGATTCAGACACATCAGTCTCGGCGCCGAACCGGTCCTGTTTAGTCACACTACTATCTGACAGCTGGCAAACTGTTCGTCAACTGATGAATATGAATGCCGGCGCCATATTTCTATTAAAGAATATTTTGTATGACGGATTGTTCGGTTCGGCGCCAGGACTGTGACGAGACGTGACTGATGTGTCTGAATCGACCGTTACTGTCCCTGATAGGATTCATGCGCACCTAGCAAAGGACCACTTTGATCTTAGAGGGAGATCTATAGCAGTTTAACAATTAATACATACCTACTGAAATACCATTTATTTCAAAATGTTTATCGAGTATTACATTACAAGACAAAGTATTTTTTAACCAGATTACAGTATCACACCAATACCTGATGATATACAATCATGAATGATAGACGCTGAAAGGTCCCATATTTCAGACAAAAAAGAAAATATATAGAATTAAATCCTATAATTAATAAATAATTGATTTTATCAACACACAAAGTAACAGATGCTTTAGTTTGTTTTTTTTTAATTGTTTGGGAATTTCCATTACATTGTTTATTATTAACGATTTTGTTCTTGCCATTACTGAAATACATCAGTACTATAGTAAACCTGAACCGGATGATAGGTTTTTATAGAGTTTTAACAATATGGAAGGCAAAAATAGTTACTGCAATATATTTCGGAAGGAGAAAAAATTATATACAACGTATATTGTGGACTTTGTGAAAGAAATGAAAATATGTTTCAAAGCACAGAATCATAAACAATCAGACTGGCCACTCTGCTTGAAAAATAAGTTCGCGCGGACTGAATCGGCCATGTTTTAATCGGAGCCAGTGCTGTTCAGTGACGTTTTATCTGGTGTGCATAGAAAAATTAACCCGGTTTAATTAATTTACAGCAACTATAGACATAATATGCACTATTTTATTCGTACTTTTAGTTGAAGAATGGATCAAATTATTTCAAATGTACTAAATTATTTATCTCTAAAAATTTAAATTACACTTATGTCGTATAGATTGTCACAAATTTCTCAATTTCCGTTTAAAATATGGCGATCGCGTGCTGACTTTAAATGTTCTAATTGTTATTTATTCTGTGTCCAAAATATCAATACGTATTATTGCGAACATTCAGGAAAATGAAAATTAAATATGTGAATAAAAGTAGGAACAATCTTTAAAAGAAAGAGAAGGAATAATTTGGTGGCAGAGTCGCTAAATCAACGCCATACTGTCTCAAAGGTATAGCAAGATTTTAAAGTTAGAAACCGTCGACAAACATTATTGAAGGGTTATCATCGGAACTGAAAACTCTAGCAGGCAAAGGACGGAGACTCATTTTAACACACATAGGCAGTGATTCGGTTTTTTTTATAACGGCTTGTTACTCTTCGAATCCAAGAAAACCAATGACTATCATGAAGAATATAATAGTGCTAGGGTAGATAAGGGGTTACATAGAGTTAAGGTGTTTATTTCAAAACCTCAATTGCTTTTTAACTATTTATGATCTGATCGTATTGATAAAAAATCATTTTGTGAGATACCTAATATGAAAAAAAACATATCAAAGTGTGGAGTAGCTTCAATAGAAAAAAGTCGATTTAATTCTGAAAAATTAAAATAAAATCCCGATTCAAATCCTGAAATTTTGCCACTTATTTTTCTAGAGTTGGTAGCATTGACAGTTCTTTATATGACATACTTGATCGTACTTCAATTAATAAAACTCATTTGACATTACCGAATTCTGAATCTGAATTTGTTTCATAAATATCTGATCATCAAAAAGAAACGCATTTTTTAAAAAAATGTTCGTTACAAGAATACTTAGACCAGCAGCTGTGCAGTAAGTATAATTTGATAATAAATACATAAGTATGAGAATTAAATCAAATAATATAGACGGCGACATGCACCTGTAAAAATTACTAATTACGTAATTTTTTCAAAAAAAAAAACTATTTTAGGAATGTCCGATTCATGTCACAATTAGGAGACCTAGGAAGCGGTGCCGGCAAAGGAGGCGGTGGAGGTGGTTCTATTAGAGAAGCCGGTGGTGCCTTCGGCAAGCAAGAAGCGGCAAGAGAGGAGGAATACTTCTACAAAAAGGTTAGATGCACTATATATTTTACGAATTTTATAGATTTCGAAGTCACTTTATTATCATAATCTTGACTGTACAACTGAGCTCTACAACTATAGACCTTTTCCATTTTTGTACCACAAAAATTTGGGTAACAATAAGGTGAAATTTAAAATTGTATATCTTTGTATTTGTATAGAATTCAGAGCCCTAGTGTAGATGAGAACAAGGAGTAGATAATCAAAATCGGGTATATGCTAAAATTATATCTATGTTTGTACTTATTATTTCTCACTTATTGTGTTAATGTGTAAGTATATATTTGTATAGTGTTCTATGAGTTATTAGACCAATTTCGTTATCTATTGTGAACCTATTACATTTTGAATTAAAAATCCAAATTTTTTCCATGAGGTAAAACTTTATCTATTAGTATGATTAGTCTCTCTATATTCTCTCTGTATCTCTCTTGATCCATCCAGAAATTATTTGATATTTTTCCTCATACAAGATGTTTGGTAGTATTTTGTTAATATATTGCCATTTAATTTTATTTTGGGTTGCCAAAATAGAGGTGTGATACTTCTGAGCAATAATATAAGATACTTATTTCTAAAATATTATTTTATTGTTTTTTTTTATACATTTTATACAGTTTTAAGTAGGAATAGAGTTGAAGATTAGTAGGGTTTAAGTCGGAATGCAGTTCTATTATATTGTAAATGTTTTATAACAGTCAAATATTAAATAACATTTATGAGATCAATTACTTTATATATTCCGAAGTGAATTTTAAATGTTGTAGCCTTAACCAATCTTATCAGTTTATCGGGGTTGTGAAATTCATCCATGGCTTCATACAATTTATTTCTTAGGACACTATCATAGGCCGATTTAAAATCTTTGAAAAGATGGTATGTGTCGATATTGAATTAATTGATTTTTTCCAGTATTTGCCTTAGCACAAAGATCTAGTCTGTTGTTGATCAACCAGGCCTAAAACCACTTTGATATTTGCCAAGAAGCCCCTCTGAATATGCACTCAGGCGACTATATAAAATATATACTTGAAAATATTTTGTATACACCACTCTTCCGGGATTTGTTCCTCATTCCAGGCTCTCAGTATGATTTTATATATATGGTTAGTCAGAGTAGCACCTCTACATTTAATAAGTTCGGCAGGTATACCATCACTTCCTGGAGATTTATTATTTTTTAGGTGTTTTATTGCACCTCCCACTTCTTGAATTGATGGAGGCTCCAATGGTGTATTGTGGCTTGCTTCTGGGGGTGGTTGATTTGGATCTTCTACACTGATAGTAAGTAGTTCTTTGTAGTGTTCCACCCACCTTTTCAATACTTCTTCTTTTGTATTGAGTATATGCCCCTCCTTATCCTTACATAGTCTCATCCTTGGTTTAAATTCTTTTCTTGCATTATTCAGATTTTTATAGAATTTTCTTGTTTGATTTTCCTTTTTTAATGCTTCAACTTCTTCAAGATAAAATAATTAACGGATTTAATAAACAAAGAATCCCAAGATTTATATACATTAAAACAATAGACAAAAAAGTTCAAAGAAGTGAGTATCAATGAAGTTTAGTAGAAAATAGATATAATTAGAATCAAAGTTGAGAATCATACCTTAGGTATCATATGCCAATAGTGTATTGTTAGTCATAATCTTCCACATAGAAGATTTTTGTGAATAACATGCCTTTAAAAAGTTATAACTGTAGTACCGTTGTATTATTTATTATCTTGTCTTCAGATCCTTGCTTGTTATATGGTACAATGTATAGAGTCACATTTAAGTTCGATCCCTTACCTGCTTGGCATAGCTAATAGGCTGAGTAATATTCTGTAAATCTGTGACTAATGTACAGCTCATTGTGCCTTAATTACTCATATTATAAGAGAAACAAAATTATTTGAGAGATTAAGTATTCAATAATATTTTTATCTACTTAATACAAATGTCTTTGTCTCCTTTATAGAAGCAAATTCATGTTTTGTTTTATTTTAGCAAAAGGAACAGTTGCAAAAGCTAAAAACTGATCTTAAAGATGAAATAAGCTTCCACGAAGAACAAATTAAAAGACACCAAGAAGCTATCTCTCGCCATAAGTCCCGAGTTACTGAGTTAGACAAGAAGGAATAGTGAGTTCCTATGAATCCTCAAATTTAGTTACTCTTTATTTTCATTCATGTATGTTTTAAGATAGTGTATTGCTTAATATTTTGATTTCTTAATAAACAATCACTTGTTACAGTGTTTTTTTTTAATTAAATTTTTCATCTGCTGTCATAAGCATTTCTGCCCATAGATATTTAGTTTTATCAAAGGTGTTGTTTATAAAAAGTTCTAAATGATCTAAAACAGAATACAATCATCAGACATTAATTTTTTTTAACCATGTTAGTAATGTTCTTTTTTATTTAAACACAACACCACATCAACCACACAGGGTTATTAGTGGGTATAACAAATACATGAAATATTACATTAAATACAATTGAATAACTTGATGTCTTTTAAATAGGTTAATACTGTTGAGATATTTTTTTAGTGAGAACTGTTTTGAGATCTGTGAATCTGTGGGATCTTTTTTTTTCCATGAATTGAGGACAATCAAGCAGGATATGTTTGACAGTTGGTAGGTTAGAGCAGCTGGAGCAGATAGGTAGTGGATCTTTTGTTATAAGGTATTTGTGTGTTAAGACAGTATGGCCAATTCTTAGACGGTTAATAATAACTTGGTTTCTTCTGTTTAAAAGAGTCTCCAGGACAGCATTTATTTTTGGACAAATTACATTTAATTTTGTACCCAATTGTTTCCCAATGATTTTGCCAAGTATTAGTACAGTGGATTTTAACAGTTTTTTGACAGTGTACATATGTTTTCAATTTGCAGTATGGTTTGAGTTCATTCGACTTTTGTTTGCCAGTTGATCTGCTTTTTCATTTCCGTAAATACCTGTGTATGAAGGTACCCAAGTATGATAATGCACTTCATTATTCTACTCTTTTTGAAGAAGATTAGAGCTTCCAAAATAACTGTAGCCTCACCTGTTAGTATACTGCAGTTTGTTGGTATCAATATGCTATAAGAATTTTCTTTACAGTAGTAGGCAGCAGCGTGACCATTGGGAGTTTTAGAGGCATCAGTAAAGATTTGCAAATAAATAGGATAGTGGTCTAGAATTTTCATGAATAGAGATTTAATTATTGTGGAATTTGTAGTTGATTTGAGATACTTTGTAAGTGTTAAGTTAATGGGTGGCTTGTCCATGGGGGATAGTTTGCATTTATATGTAGAGATACATTGAGATGTTTCCTATCGAAAGTTTTGAGCTTTATTCTTTCTATGAGGGGTGTATAATTTTTAGTCTTATTGTTATGATGACGACCAGGGTTGCAGATGTGGAAAAATACAGGATGCTGTTTCTGGGATGATATCTTTGCAATGTAGTTCAAGGATAGTTGCTTTAGAAGAGACAGAAGCCTTCTGTCTGCGGCTTCTGTACATAATGTAGTTCGTCTATTTTTTTAAAATTTAAAAGTGTTTGTCCTTGTGTAGTGTAGTGTGATGTACTATTTTATGTTTTTAAACATTTTATTCTTGTCGGATAGGCCGCAATTGATGAAATGCCCCTGAAGATGCTCTAGGAAGCGAAAGTACTTAGGCAAGATTAAATTAATTAAACTGTGCTCGATATTTGCCTTTTATTTCATCAAAGTTCATTTATTTGAGCATTCAACCTTATATCAACTAATTAATATTTTATAATCAGCACCGCAAATTTTGTTGGATAATATTTTGAGTATATTTAGTCTCTTTTGGCAGGAAAGCTGTAGTTTATTTATGTGCGAATTCCAATTTAAAGTTCTCTCAAAAGTTAAGCATATAAAGTTTATTTCTTTTGACTGTTCTAAAGGTAAATTATTTAATGTTAGACTAGTTGTGAGGTGGGTTTTATTTTTATTAAAAATAATGTATCATGTTTTTTTCAATAGAAAAAACAAATCCTGTTTTTATCGTCAAATTATAAAGCCGATTTAGGACACTCTGTATAATTTTAGTTGCTGTCATTACATTATTCGATTTAGTATAAATAACAATGTCATCTGCGTATAGACTAGCTTTAATGGGTGCTTTAATTACATCCATAATACTATTAAAAGCGATTAAGAATAAAGGTGGACTAAGAATCGAACCTTGAGGAATTACATTGTCTAGTATCTTAGATGAGCTTGTAACACCATTTATTCTAACTTGAATCGAGCGATTTAAAAAAAAATTACAAATGCAAGTATGTGACCTTGAATGCCAGTATCTTGCAATGTTTGTAGAATACAGTGCCTTCATGTTCTATCGTAGGCTTGGGTTATATCGAAAAATATTGCTCATTAGTTTTTGGTTATTTGCAAAAGCTTCATTAATTAAAGTCTGTAATGCAACGTGATTATCTAATGTGGATCTACCTCTTCGAAAACCACTTTGGAAGGGAGTAAGAAAGTTATTAATTTCTAAGTACCATATAAGGCGGAGGTTTAAATGTTTTCTAGGATCTTGCTCATGCAACATGTAAGAGAGATGGGTCGGTAAGAGGTAGGGTTATCTTTTGGTTTGTTAGGCTTAATAATGGGAATGATTATTGCTTGAGACCTAAGATCTGGGAAATTAGTCATATGTTGTTTGCCAAAAAATTAGAATTTTATGTAAGAGTTAATAATATCCACAATTCATATTTTTTGACAAACCGGTTATATAACTGAAGAAATTTAATATTTGATTATTGTTTTTAGGTTTTAGAACATGCAGAACTTTTTATAAACAATAACTTTTTTTCATAAAACCAAAGATAGAAAGTTTCCTTGTTGTGCAAGGAAAACACTTAATTGGACACACTTTATATATAACTTTTATAAGAATTGGAAGGGCAAAAGAGTTAGTAGATTATTATTCAAAAAAATAATGACATCCTATAATGATCACACAATAATGGTATTTTATGCTTCCTATGGCCTTAGAGGAATGTCTAAAAGTAAATGAATATCATTAACAAGTTAAGTGCCAAGCTATATTTTTAAATTAGTCCTACAGGCCAACCGAACTTTGAGAATTATTACTGTTAAATATTTAACGTCATTGTTATAATTTTTTTCAAAAGTAATTAATAACGAAAAAAATGTCAATATCCGATGATCCCGATGCGGCGTAGAAAGAGTTTGAAAGTCACTTCACGCCACGCCGGTTCATCTTCGTAGGTATAGTAGGGAGAGAGAGTTTTGGCAGGCCACGCCACGGCCATCATGCACGCAGAGATTAGTGACAGTGTAGCTGGAGTACTTGTCGATATATGTTGAATCGCTCAAATAGTTCAGTATTTACTGTAACACAATGAGTTCACGAAATATATGATTTTTATCAGAATATAACTTGAACAAATACTAAATAATATGCCCGACGAAGAAGATGAACATGAATTTAGTGATGATTCAATTATGAACGTAATTATGAACCTAATTCCGATAAAATCTCTGATAATTCTGAAGACAAACTGGAAACTTTCGAAGAATGTAAGTTGATTTACTAAGTATTATATATTTTTGTACCCATTGTTATAATATTTGTAGTCGAAGATGAATGAGCTAAAAATGTTTTAACACTTTATTATTTTTAGCACTAAACACACAAGGACCCGGCACGGCAGTTTACTTAAAGGAGGATTAAACAAAAAATGTATCATATTTGTGACACTGACTCAGCCAGTCAATCGACAGTTTGGACTGGTAGTATGGACCTCTATAATAAGAATCTACCATGCGGTCCATATGTATGGAATAAATTCATTTTTAGCGTTATTATTGTACCGTTTTTAAATAAAACGAGCGGTTCGAATTTATATAAATATATTTATTTATAACTTTACAGTTCGATACTATCTTATAAACTAAACTTAACTCCTAATTCCGTTACATATATATACCTAAGTTACTATTTTCTAGAAAGTTCCCACCTCTAATTCGCGCACGTGGCCCATTGTTCTCTTGCCTTCGAGAGATCTAAGGATGATTCTGGAAGCCGTTTCGAGATGTAACCGTTATATGAGTCATGCCGAAAGCATGTTCGTAACACTGCTCCCCTCTTAGATCTGAGCGTCCCGATCAGCAACTCTATATGTAGGCCCAGGATGGCGGAATCTACAGGACTCTCCAGCTCTGCATGAACCCCTCATAAAGAAATAACAGTCTACTGTCTTTGAAGGACACGATCTCTTCGGATTAGTGCAACACACAGTAATTCGTACGCCGGTTTCCCGGAAGATCACTTCAAGCATGCTTCTGACAATCTTCCAATCCAGATTATCTAGTGCATGGCCTATCTTGGGTAAGGCCAAATTCTTAATGTCGTAATTGCAGACGATTTTCTTCAAATTAGTTAGAGCACACCATATATCCTCGTAGGTTGCCCTGTCTGTATACGACTTCCTGGTCACCATATACAGCAAAGATCGAGAACCATCTTCTAATCTCAGTACTCTTCCAACTTTAGGCTGCTGGTTTTTTAACTCGTCCAAACGACCGAACTTCTTATAAAATACAGATGAGATTCCTTTAGTCATCTCAAGATCTTGGGCAACACAGTGGGCTAGAGAGACGTTATGCGGAACACTAAAAAGATCCTGCTGAACTTCTGTCGTCACGCCGAATCTAGCATTCTTTCTCTCTGCGTAATTTGACATAAACTCCTTAAAGCTTGGTCGCCGTTTATCTTTGATCTCATGTTGAAGGATTCGTGCTTCTTCTGTTTCATTTGAGCCAGCATAAGGTGCAAGCCGATTTATGTGAACTACTTTTGGTTTACCTTTCGGTAACTTTTTAATTCGGTATATTACGTCATTTATTCTCTTTTTAATTTCATACGGACCCTCCCATTGTCTTTGCAGTTTAGGAGACAAGCCACGACGACGTTGTGGATTATAAAGCCAAACAAGATCACCTACTTTATAGCTTTCATTTTTGCATCGAGAATCATATTGATCTTTCATTCTGTCACTGGCTAACTGGATGTGTTGTCGGGCAAGTTCATGAATGTTGTTCATTCTTAACTTTAGGCGGTCGACATAATCTTCGCTTGCAACATATTCTTCAGAAGGTCTGCAGCCAAACTCTAGGTCGCAGGGCAAACGAACTTCACGACCTAACATCAGGCAGGTTGGAGTCTGGCCCGTAGTTTCATTCACAGCCGAGCGGTACGCCATTAGAAATAAATGAATGTGCTGGTCCCAATCTCTTTGATGTTCTGATACAACTTTGGACAGGTGTTTACCCATCGTTCGGTTCATTCTCTCGACCATTCCATCTGATTGAGGATGAAGGGGTGTCGTTCTGGTCTTATTGACGCCAATCAATTTACAAACGTTTTGGAAAAGGTTTGACTCGAAGTTTCGCCCTTGGTCGGAGTGGATCTCCAAGGGAACACCAAATCGGCTAAAGAATTCTTTAACCAGTACCTCTGCAACGGTAGCAGCTTCTTGATTTGGTAGCGCATAGGCCTCAGTCCATTTCGTAAAATAATCCATGGCTACCAGGATATATTTATTTCCATCATTTGTCTCTGGAAGTGGACCTGCAATATCGATTGCTACTCGTTCCATAGGACTACCAACATTGTACTGTTTCATGGGTGCCCTCTTTTTACCAACTGGACCATTACTGGTTGCACACAGTTCACATTTCCGGCACCATCTTCTTACATCATCTTTACAGTTCACCCAATAGAATCGTTCTCGAACCTTTTGCAGAGTCTTCGTAATACCAAAGTGTCCACCTGATGCACCGTCATGCAACTGACGTAATACTTCTGACACTTTACTTTTAGGTACAATCAACTGAAACTTAGTTTCTGTACCATCATCGTTCTCAAAGGTTCTATAAAGGAGATCATCTTTTAGCACTAGGCAATTCCATTGGCTCCAGTAACACTTGACTTCAGGACTACATGCACTAATGTCTTGCCAAGAAGGCCTTTCACTTCGATGCATCCAATCCAATACTCTCTTTATACATGGATCATCTGCTTGAGCGTCTTGTAGCTGTTGTGGCTGCCATTGATCATTAATGACGGTGGTTCGTCTCACGGGGCAAAGTCTTTCTTCTAATTTAAGACAGTGATTACAATATTCACTGCACGGCCTTCTCGAAAGCGCATCAGCATTTAAATGAACTCTTCCAGCTCTGTGTTCGATCTCGTAATCATATTCTTGTAATCGTTCTAACCATCTTGCCATCTGACCCTTAGGAATCGATCTTAGGATATCTGCAGCATCACCTCATAAAGCAGCAGTCAAGGAAACGGCTTTTTCTTGTTCTGTCCAATGATTGGCTGTCGCAATAGCTTCAAATTGTCTAAGGTATATGGACCAAGAGGACTTTCCATCAAATGGTGGCAATTTGAATCTCATATGATGTGTCGTTTCGTCTCTCGGTGATTCTTCTTTCACTACCGGATCTAAGGCTACTGTGTTAACTGGTGGTAGCATTTTTGTGTTAGTTATCATGCTCTCTAACTTTTTGATCTTCTCTTCTACGTCTTCTATCTTGTCGTTTACATTTTTCTGTATCTTATCAAATGTTTTAGAAACTTCGTCAAATTTTTCATTGTTCTTTTTAGAAGTTTCTTCCATCATTTGAGAAACATTTTCAAATTTCTCGTCGAATCTTTGAGATACATTTTCGAATTTCTCATCGAATCTTTTGGAAACGTTCTCTAATTTATCATCATTTTTTTTAGAAGTAACCTCAATCATTTGCGAGACGTTCTCAAATTTCTCGTCGAATCTTCTAGACACATTTTCCATTTTCGTTAAAACTGCTTCTTCTGCTGACTGGAACTGGAATGTCTCTGGGTCTTCTCCATTCTTGTTGAGAACAGTCTTCAGTCGTTCTTGTAGTATCTTCTTGGACCCACTGCAGTCTTCATCGCGTTCTTCTAGTTGCTCACGCAACTGTTTCACTGAAAGTTCTACTAGCAGCATCTTTGGTCAGGCACACACGTACTTTTTGAAATGTTCTTTGGTACAACGTTCACTACCGAACTACGCGGATGTTCCCGACGAACAATACTTTTCAAAAGTTCAAAAGTCTTTTTCAAAAATTCAAGTCTTTTTCAAAAAATCACTGTTGCATTTATATTCAAATCTCACACCGGACACCAACTGTACCGTTTTTAAATAAAACGAGCGGTTCGAATTTATATAAATATATTTATTTATAACTTTACAGTTCGATACTATCTTATAAACTAAACTTAACTCCTAATTCCGTTACATATATATACCTAAGTTACTATTTTCTAGAAAGTTCCCACCTCTAATTCGCGCACGTGGCCCATTGTTCTCTTGCCTTCGAGAGATCTAAGGATGATACTGGAAGCCGTTTCGAGATGTAACCGTTATATGAGTCATGCCGAAAGCATGTTCGTAACATTATGTACTATGTGAAAAAAACCTGAAACAGGTCGATTTTTATTCTTAAATTGACAATTTACGGTATAGAAATATTATCCCCTTCCTCAACCCCCTTTGAATTATAAGCACTCCCTCGAAAATTTTAAATAATAAAGGGGGTCGTGTGAAACCTTGTTAGAAAGGGATTTTAGTCCTCTGTTCAGCAATATAAAGTTTTTTAAGTTTGGTGCAATCATAACTGAGAAAAGAGATTTTTAAGATGTAAAATTTTGATAACGTCTTATCACAAAACTGACTACAAAATAATCATAAATAACTACATATTGTGTGGATACCATCTCTTGTGCGGATACCAGGAAATGAGCTAGCTGATCAAATAGCCAAGAAAGCTTGTAAAATGGAGAGATCCGATGATAGAACTAACCAAATTCTTCACTCAGATATGAAAAAATGCATCAATGAGTACACAAAAAACTTATGGTTACGAAGATGGCAACTCTTACCAAATAATAGGTTGAGGCAAGCAAACCCAGATCTATCAGCGAAAACACCAATTTTAGTACATCGAAGGGACCAGGTTGTACTCCATCGTATCCGAATAGGACATACCAAACTGACGCACGAACACCTACTAAGGAAGGAACCTCCTAGAATATGCTACGCCTGTGACACCAAAATAACTATAGGCCACATTTTTATAGACTGTCCATTATATCAAATGGAAAGACAAGCTACTGGACTACCAAGTGATATAAAGTGCGCTTTAGACAGTGCGGATTGTGACAAAATCATTAGGTTTTTAAAGAAAACGAAATTGTATAATCAAATATAAGTGATACTTCAAGAAAAATTCTAAATTATAATCAACTTTGTAAAAACTTTATAGTTTATATTTTATAGTAATCATTATATATTATAGACTATATTGTACCACCGCTAATTACCTTCTTGGTGGATGCAGGTTATTCCCCAATAAAAAAACGAATTTTCTGTCTTATTTTGCAACTTTCTAAGCAACAAATAAGGATAGAAACATTCAAAAAACGTCATTGTAAAGGTTTTTGTGTGACATAAGTTTCTTACAAATTAGTTTTGTCTCAAATGCTCTTCTTTTTGCTGATAGACGAAAAAAACAAAAATTTACCGTTGTTTAACCTTAATTTGTTAATAACCAATTTAAGTCCAAAAATCGACTGCAGGAAACGTATAGGTTCTTGTTATAGAGTCCATACGACTCAAAACAACTGTTGTTTGCCTGGCAGGGTAAGTGTCGCGAGGAAAATCTTATTTTTCTGGACTAAACAGGAATAAAGGAAAAAATTCTCGCAGATAGCACTTAATATCCTAATAAAATTAATTTTCAAGAATAGCAGTTTGTATCAGAATTATAGAGGACCGAAGATACTCCAACTTAACATTCTTAAGATCTCTTATTATAATATTTGTTCTGCAAAAGGATAGTACGAGGTCGGAGTTACACAGAGGACTGCCACAGAATTGTTTCCGATTTTTAAGTGTTATAAATGGATATATGCCAGCAGCATTTACTGTCGATACCTTAAAATATGCAAAACAAAAGAACAGGCAGTATTTTTTACATGCTAATGTCAACCAGTATTATACTCGTGGAAATTAGGAAATTGTTTTTGTACAATAAAATATATTTTATTTTATTATTTTCTTCTTTGGTTTTAATGTCATAAAGAAAATCCTTTCTAACTACAGTTTTGTTGGGATCACCCCATGCCTACCTCATTTAAATATTTATTAAATTATTTGGATACAATTAATATAATTTAAAATGCTGAATACGTTTAGAATTTGCCTATTTAGTGATTTATTGATGTTTTAATACTTACCAGTGATACACAACGAAATAGCTATAAAGGTGGTACTTAATTAAAGGGTTTTTATGTTTAGTATAAATATTTTAATTTGACTGGTTTTTTTGATCAAGACGTTTGTGAACAGCCAAACAAAAAACTGAAGACTTATGTCAATTTAAGTATCTTATACCAAAGGACCTTTCACACAAATGATAAATTTACATTTGTGTAAAAGTGTTTAATTTACAATGAAACCTATCATGTTTCTGTAGAACTTCTAGAAATGAAAAGGAATAACATTGAAATATTAACGGGGTAAGAAACCTTTTGCTAGTAGAAAGGCAAAACAAAAATATAGTAAATTATCTATTGTCACAGAATAAAGACTTGTATGGGGCCAAAAAAGATGTCACAAAATTTTTGAGTCTATTTATGCAACTAACAGTACTATACTGTAGAGTTGATATAAAGCCAGAAAAAGGAAAAAGCTGCTGTCAAATTTCAAATTCGGTCAAAAGGTTAAACAACTCGCAACCGCAACGTCATATCAAAACTCAAAACACTTATCGACGGTAGTGTTATTATAGCATTGTATAGCCAGTTTTAAATTTGATTAACCTTGAATAGCCGATATATACCTTTACCTCTCTTTAATATTTATGATTTGAATTATTGTGCTACTTTAACTTGAGTGAATATATTTAAATTCTAAGTAGTTAGAAGCCGACGCCGATAGTACTCCACTTTTAAATCAACGGAGAAGTTCCTTAAGTTAGCGTTAAAAATGGTGCAGGTAAGTTCTACTTTACTATTTTACTATTTAAATTGTAATACCGGTTAACCGTTATAATTAATTAGTATTGTACGTGATTGTACGCTGGGCGATATCAATAACCTCAAAAAATTAGCAAAATAAATTTAAGAAAGTCATTGTCTTGTATGGTCAAATATTCTACTGACCAATGTTAAAGTAATTTGTTAAATGTTAATAAAAAATTACGAATTAAAAAGTAGTAATAGTCTAGGTAGTCGAATTAGGATGTGCTACTATGAATATACCTATTAACATATCTGTAAATACTTTATTTCTCATATTATATGAAGCAGGGGATGTTTCAGACTCTGATATTAAAAAAACTACCGTATTAGATGTAAAGGTATATTAATCTTCTTCTGCTTCTTCAATTGGCCCTACAGCACAACTTAAGCCTTGGCCTCCTGTAATTTCTGACTCACAATGCAATGTGGCCTACTTATCATCTTCTCTGATGTATGTTACTATTTAGACCTCTTCTTGGCAATCTGTCATCATCCATTCTCACTAATGATCAGCCCATCAAGTCACTGGAGTCTAGCGAATTCTGATGTGTTTGTGCTTTTTTGAACAGTTGGAAAGTTCATTATTATATGCAGATCTCCATTTTTCAGGTACATACAATGATAATAAGTATCATATATGTGACTTCCAATTTTATTGCAGGGTGTATCTCAGACTTAGCCTGAGTGATGTATTTGAGGAAATAATGAGTCTAAAAACTAAATACTCTTCAGGGCCTGATGGAACCCTAATGGTATTTAATAATAACTGTGTTCTTCCTTATGTACTTCTGTACAAGAAATATTCAATCTATCATTGTCATTTTTTAACCAGTGCTGTCTGTATCTCTAAAAAACTGAATATAATTTACGAATGACAGTTAAGATTTAATTTCAATACAAATCACCATCATTAGCTTATACATATTTCATCCTTTTGGACACCTTAGAAATGTGGATGTTACGAAGAATGTTCCGCATACCATGGACAGATAGGGTGAGAAACGAGGAAGTCTTAAGAAAGGCAAATATTGAGAGAGAACTACTCAATTTGATCAAGGTACGAAAAATTGGATACCTCAGCCATATTCTGAGAGGAAAAAAATACACAATCCCTCAACTAATCATCCAGGGAAAGATTGAAGGCAAGAGAGGAGTAGGCCGCAAACAAATGTCGTGGATATGAAACATAAAAAATTGGACAGGCATAAATAACACTGGCGATTTTTTGCATGCCGCAAAAGACAGACGTCTGGCGTTAAGATAATTCGCCAATGCACTATAGGTGCACAGCACTATAAGAAGAAGAAGGACACCTTAGAGCAAACTTGTTCAAAGCTCTTTCCTGTGAAATTTATGTCGAACTTGTGGAAGCATTTTCCTGAATTGATTTTGAATGAAATTAATATAAGGTGAACATAATTTGTAATGTATTTCTAGTTGGCACACTATTTAATTAAAAACTAATTCACCCTGTTTTGTGAGTAGCTGTTCATATTTCCATCTATATAGGAGTAATATTCGTTAGTAGTTACTGTTTTGAATAAACTTTTTCCAAAGAATATTTGCTAAAATATAGACCTAACCAAACTTTACATTGACAATGCCAAAGCATAATTATCATATCATCCAGCATGGTGACTAGCTACTACTGAGCTATATATTTATGTGATTACTTGGCCTATTACAAATACAATTTTTTTAAAACAGCTTGATATTAAATTTACATTGAAAACTCAAGTGGGAATAAAAATATCATAGAAAATATTGGGTCCTAACATATATTTGCAAAGTTGCAATGTATTAAATTATAGTCAAATGATCAAATGAGATAGGTTTTTTCAGATTATTCTAGCTAGAGCCTAATATTTAGTACATTACAAAATGTATACTCATTCACTGTACACTTTTACTGTTTTCATGCAAGAATTCTCATAAATTCTTTGAAATAATATTCTATTGGTGTTACCATTTAAAATAATGTTAATATTCTATTTAATAGCAGCAGTATTGCTACTTGCAAAGGATGGAAAAAGACAGCGAAGGGAATATGTCAGATTATGTAAAAAGGAAAGAAAGGGATTCAGTATCTTCATTTATGAAGAGTAAGAAAACAATAAGATCCCCTGCTAGCTAAAAGAGAAAAAAAGAGGAAGCAGACTTACTAAGAGAAATAAGAAAGGAAAATAGGGAATATAGAGAAGAGGCAATAAAATTAAAAAGTCAAACCTGAAAATAAAGGAGGAATTAGAAAAAACAGAGCAACATCTACATGAGTGGAAAATAGATAGAAAAGGCTTGAAAAGGAATAGAAAAGAGAATATTGTAGTAACTATTTAAAGATTGATACAGATGAAGAGAAAATAAAAGAAGATATGACAAATTATAATAAGAGTCCATCTAAATGAGGAGTAAATGTAGAAAGAGCAAGAAAATTAGAGCAGAAAACTTGTTTATCACAATTAGGAGAACACATGAAAAAAACATAATTATACAAAAAAAGAGTTAGCTGACAAAAGGGAGAAGAGGTATTCATAAATGATAATCTAACAATCAAAGAAAGAGAAATAAGAAAAAACATAACTGGAAAATGTAAAGAACTCAGGGTAAAACAGATTATAGTAGACAGAGAGGAATGGTTAGGGAAAAACAAAGGCTGTCTTACACTTGCTTTATTTTTTCTTATAACTGTTGTTGTTTTATCTTCAGTCTGTCATTTTTCAATATTAGCTTTGTACACCACAAATTTTTATGACAAAAAATTTAATAAGTACAGTGGACACAGGAAAAGGTACATATATTAAATAGAAAAACTATTGAGAAATTTATTACTATCACTCAGATAATTTTATCATTTAGAAAAATACTTTCACCATACATCCAGAGGAAAGAAATTGAAAATATAAGAATGAATAACAATTACGTTCTAGAATAATATACAATATGCAATAAAAGGTTTATTATCATTAATTAATAACAATCAAGTGATAAGGATCAATAATAAGTTATTGGTAAAAGTTTTAACCAAAAGTAAGTACATATTCCATACAGCTATGATTTTTCATCATAAATGAAAAATCTTCTGATATGCTGTTAAAAACAATCTAAATGATAAAAATGCATCCAGGAAGAAACAAATATACCTTCCACTGAGATAGAAATATTATAAAAGCAAGTATAAGTAAACTACCAAAGAAGTTTTACTGTAATAGAAAAATGTCAGCTAGTCAATATACACAAGTACATGTAATCGTCATTAAAAGGTAACTGAAACAATTTTGAGAGAATACATTATGAAAGAAAATAAAATTAGGTAGTATGATACTGTAGATGTGGAGGTATAGAAATAGTTCACACATAAACAATATAAGATGGAAAAATGAATGAAAATTCTACTACTTAAAAAGTAGGGAGAAGATTTGAATAACTATCTTTACTTTATAGGTTGGACATACTTGTGTATTAACTTATATGTGCCTATACATAACTATGTGTGTCTGTGGTCCCATACTGACTGTTTCCTTACTCATTAGCTGATATCAGAGTTTAGTTATTTCCTCTTTAACACATATGCAAGAGGCAATGACATTATATACTGCTTCTGCAAACATTATTTGGAGAAACTGCTCTCAACACTAATGGAACATACATGGATTATATTGCTATATTCTAATAAGCACTCTTGTTTCTTTGAATAAAATTTGGTAGCTGTCTTGTATAATGGCATTTAGTCGTACAAGTATTTGCATCATGTTTTGTTCTTCTAATGTACACTGAACCATAACTACCAGAAATGCAGTAAATTCCTCAGACCATAGTTCCATCAGATCTTTGGGTGATCTTCGACTTTCTTTTTTATATTTCGTGAAGATTTTGCAGATTTACTCTTCAAAATTTAATCCAAAATCTAAATTTTTGTCACTTTCTAAAAACTTAAGTTTAAACAAAATTAGCCTTTATGTAAATATGATACCTCAGATTAAAGTTAAAATTCAAACTGCTATAAGTTTGATTTTCAACTACCTAAAGGCTTCCTTAAATGCTTAAAATATAGGTTTAGTTATCTATTTTAATAATTTGTTAAGTTCTAATATTGCAGAACAGCTGAGAAACTCATTAATGGCCACATGTGTAGGCTTACTTATGAAGCAAAAAGCTCAATTTTTAAGCACTAAGTAGGGATTGTTGTATATATATAGAACTACTTTTACCTAAATTTTTATGTAATTTAAGATTGTCAGGAAAAAGTACTATCAATTTACAAATGATAAAAAGTGTGATTGTTAAGAAACTGGTCATTTTTAAACAGTATCTTTGAATCTACTACATGGATTTTAATATATTTTTTTCTTTTTGTTCTTTGTGACCTATAAAATTAAAATTATCTTTCACAATTTTGTTTTGTCAAAAAGTTGACATGATTACAAAAAAAAAAAATGAGTGTTACAATTAGTCAACTGGGCTTAAGAGATTTAGTTCTTCAAATATAGGGCAAAAAGAGCTATTTTTTTAACATTTTGATGGGCATGTCTTAGGCCCAGGGGAACCTACAGGGCTAAAAAATAGCTACAGGCTACTTTTTTAAGATACATATACGATATAGAGGAGCATATGGGCCCCCATTTTGTTTTTTCAAATATTTTTTCTGTCTTTCATGATAGTATGTGAAATTGCAGATATATTGAAATTCAACATCATTAATAATGCTGGAAAGTTGTTTATTTAGAAAAAGCTTTCGGAAAAATATATATTGAATGTAATAAATTTAGTGCAAATTTTAAAATTGCCCGGTATGTTGGAAATATGGACCCCTAAAAAAAATCACCACATCAATTTTGTATGTGGAGGAACTCTTTTTTAGACATCTAACGTCACGGAGCAAGACACCGTGGTATCTTTCGGCCCAGTAGGATACTAGGCCAGAAGACCCCAAGTGGGAAAATATTTCCGTGAGGCCAAAAAATAATAAATAACAATAGCCATAAATTTCAGATCCCTGGTTCAATTTCCTCCCTTGTGCTCCTGCTTCTTCTTCTTCATGGTCCCAGAAATCAGACCTCTTACAAGCTGCTTGTACAATTGAGCTACCAAACTAAGAAGGGAAATTAGCCGAAATTGCACCTCTTCCTCTTTACCTCTACCTTTCGGGATAAGGACAACCTTAGAGTCTTTCAACAGTGTTGGAAACTGCTGTTGCTCAAGCAGTTTGTTTAGCAATCCCAGGAAAACCTGCGGGTATCTTGGTGCGGCGAGTCTTACTGTCTTCGGCATGACTCCATCTATCTATCTACTAACTGAAGATGTTCAAGTCGTTCGTTTCACCTACGTGGTTGTTTTCTTTCATACCTCCCATTTGATCTCATACAAGCCAACTCCTTTGCAACACTCAGAACCTCAATCAACTCTCCCAAAAGCCAAAAGCATCTACAAAAACCTTCTCATTTAAACATCTCTTTAGATTAATGTTCTCATCGTTTCGTTTCTGCCTTTTGCTAGCTATTTCAAAACTCACATACTTGTGCAAGCTGAGCGATTCTTTTTCCAAAGCGTCCAGCTTACGACCCTGTTTATAAATTACATTGAAATCAGTGTTATGTCCAGAAAAGATTCACTATTACCTCTCACGAATATAGGTGCCTTACCGTCATTTAGCACGGTAAGCCGCATGGCGTGGATCCATTCTGATAGGTATTTACCTCTCCCATGTTGCACTCGTGGGTTCCATGGACATACCTCTCTGACATCTCTCTTCAATCCTGACCCCCCAGGGGGAGTGTAGTGGTCGACGTGATGTCGTGTATTGTCCGTCTCCAGAGATCTCTGTCTCTGGTCATTTCTTTTAATTCATGCATAGGTCTTTGGCATATTCCTGTAATTTGATCTATCCATCTTGTTGAGGATCTTCCTCGTGATCTTCGGCCTTCTACCTTTCCTTGTATTATGAGTCTTTCCATGTTTTCTGTGTTTGCTCTCATAACATGCCCAAAATATTTTAATTGTTGGAGATGGACTTTACTAGAGAGTCGTTGGCTAACTTCTAGCTCTCTTAAAATTGAATTATTTGTTCTGCGGTCGGTCCAAGGAATTCGTAATATTCGTCTCCAACAGAACATTTCAGTGGCGTCTATCTTTCTTCTCTTCGATTGTCTCAGAGTCCAAGATTCACATCCGTAGGTCAGTATTGGGAATATTAAGCAGTTGATCAACCTCATCTTTATCGCTCTTGAAATTTGACAGTCCTTCCATATTTTGGTCATTTTTGCTGTGGCAACTTTTGCTAGATCAGATCTACGTTTAATCTCTTCTTGTAATGACCCTGTGTTTGTGATTAATGATCCCAGATATAAATATGAGCTCACAACCTCGAACCGGTCAATTGCGGTTATGTGTGGATGATTGTTGTGTAGTCTATCCACTATCATGTTCTTTGTCTTTGATATGTTTAATTGCAGACCAATATTTGACATTCGTTTTCGATCAGTCGTATAAGTTCTATCAGCTCTGCTTGACTATTTGCAAGAAGGGCTGTGTCATCTGCGAAACGTAGGTTGTTTAGTTTATGACCATTTATTGAGATGCCCTTTTCTCATCCTTTAAGTGCTCTTCGCATAATATACTCCCCATATATGTTGAATAATTGTGGAGATAGTATACATCCTTGTCTGACACCCCGTTCTGGTTGAAATTCGTTCGAAAGTGTGTCAAGTACTTTAACTGATCCAGTAGTGTGTTCATATAGTTCGGTTATAAGCGTAATTAGATGTTGTGGTACGCCTACTTCTTTTAGTATTCGCCATAAGTGTCTCCACTTGACCCTGTCGAACGCTTTACGGTAATCTATAAAACAGATGTATAGTGGGATGTTGAATTCCCTAGATTTCTCGATTATCTGTCTTATATTCAGGAGGTGTTCTCGAGTACCTCTACCTTTGGTAAATCCAGTTTGCTCTTGTGGAATTTCTCTTTGAAGGAATGTTTTCAGTCTCTCATTGATTATATGTAGCATTATCTTGCTGGCATGGGATATAAGTTAGATAGTTCTATAATTGTCGCATTTATGGAAGCTGCCTTTTTTTATGTATGGTCGTTACTGTAGATTTTGTCCAGTCTTCAGGCCATTGTTTGGAATGCCATATTTGGTTACAGAGTAGATGAAGTAACTTTACGCCGGTTTCTTCTGTGGCTTTAAGCATTTCTGCTGTTATCATATCTGGACCTGGTGCTTTGTTATATTTGAGCTTGTTGATAGCCTGTCTTACTTCATTTTCGAGTATATCAGGTTCTTCTTCCACCTCGTCAGAGATTTGGCTAACAAGCTCTTGGCGTTGATCATCTTTATATAGGTCCCTGCAATACGATCTCCATGTCTCTGCTATGTCTTCTCTGTTTGTTCTCAGGGTTCCAGTGTTATCTTCAATGGCCCAAGTTCTGGCTCTGAAGTCTCTTGTCAGGTAGCGTATTTTTCTAAATAGATCTCTCGGCTGATTATTCTGACCATGTCTCTCAATTTCTTTGCATATACTTTGATAGTACTGTTTTTGTCGGCCTTACATCTTCGTTTTATTTCTTTATTGAGGTTTCTTAAACTAGCTTTTTCCCTTTCACTATGTACACCACTTTTACAAAGATTTCTTCTATTCTCAATTATTTTAAGAGTTTCATCTGTTATCCAGTGTTTCCGTTTCACCGGATTATTTTTCTTTGAGCGATCCACTGGTGTTGTTACGCAATGTTTAACAGTCTCCCATATTTCTTGTGATGTTCCGTTACGAATAGAGGGCATACTTTTCTGTACTTCCTGTAGAAGGTCTTCTTTCTTTCTTAGTTCTATCCTCTTTATCTCTCTTTGTTTGTTGGGTGACATACGAGTTAGAAAACAAATGCGGGAGGTCGGCAAATTAACCAACACTTCGCACTCTTAACCTTAATCTATTTTTAAAAGATGGCGCTACCTATCATGTCCAATTTTTGACGGGGGCCCATATTAACTACAGGTTCATATTAGGACTTTTTCATCTACTAAAATATTTACAGCTTCGGTTTCAATGCCATTTTATCTTTATTTTTTATAGGTCGAGGTTTATACTGTAAAAAACAAAAAACTTGGGGACATTACAGCTTCCAACACCACAACAGTAGGTGATATAAAAAAAGAAATAGCAAAAGTATCGAAATTTCCTGTAGATAGACAGTCGCTGCGCTCAGAGGTCAAGGGAAAGGATATCAAAAATGATGCTACCATTCCTAATCTAGAATCGTTAAGAAAAGTATTTGTTAAAGACTTAGGGCCACAGATTGGATGGAATACAGTGTTTCTTCTTGAATATGCTGGGCCTTTATTTATATATGCTGCAGTTTCTTTTAGACCATGGATCCTTTATGGAGATACTGGAAGCAATTCCACCTTCACCACAACTGCCAAGTAAGTCAATATTTTACAATTCTAGGTCTGAACATGATTGTAAGCACATTAGTTAATGATAATAGACTACAAGTCCATGGGACTTTTTTAAGGCGTCATTTGACCCAGCATGACATATAAATATATACTACAATATGTAATAATAACTTTAGAAACTATGCCGTCAATTTGTATCGGTACAGGTGGCTACACAGGTGAGGTAAACTTACCACTCAAGGGGGATATTTTGGTCAAACATTTTTGAACGGTATTTATAACTTAGGTAGGTACTTAATACAATAATAAATATCAGCGACTGAATTAAAAAATGTACGGCATCAATTCCAAATGATTACTTGATGCGTAAAAGAATTTTTAGTAATGGCAACTAGGCCGTCAAATCTTGCAAATGTTTATCAACAGTTATCTGTACTTGGGAAAAAGAATTGTTGTTTTTTTTTCTTTTAAAGAAAGATAATTATTTCTTGTACGGTAGGTATCAATTGTTGGTCGTGAAAAGAACAAAACAAATTCAATAGACCTTCTCTAAACTTCTCTTCAATTTAGGCGCTTGGCAATAGGGATGTGTAGTTCACCATCGAAATAGTTCTAATGAACGATTCTTTCAACTGAACTAATTGAATTTTCATAGAAGTAGTTCACTGCGAACGATTTGCATTATAAATTGTGTCTCAACTTCTAAAGAAGAAAATAATGAATGAATGAATGAGAACATATATTTATTATTTTGTGAATGGATGTACTAACTAGTTTAAAAAAAATGCCGATTAGCCTCAGATAACAGATTCATAATTCCTATGAATGTGACAATAACATAAAGTCTTATCTTAATGTCATAATGGTTTGGATCTTATGCCCATGTATTGGCTTGGATGTTGCCATGCTGTGTTTCTTGTATTGTAATTTTGAAATAAAAATTTTAGTTGTGGTTAAAATGATTGAGACATTTACATAAAATATAATTTTGTGTAAAAGTGATGTTTCTAGAAAATTCACTGATTTTTTTTTGTAAAGGTTCTTTTAGAAATAACCTAATTATAAATACCTATGAGTGTAAATATACGTAAATATAAAAATAAATCATTCTTGAACCATATTTATATTTAAAACGGTTAATAAAAAACAAATCTTAATAATTTTTTGCAAATAAAAACTAACTAATCATATAATAATTTAAACCATTTAAACCTAAACATACGATCGAAAGAAATAGTTCCGAACTACTTGTACGTTAGTGAACTAGTGAAAGACTGACTGAAAACCGAAGTAAACGGGCGGCCGGCGCCGAGCTTGTGTGA
Organism: Diabrotica balteata; assembly: GCA_918026665.1. Taxonomy (NCBI): domain Eukaryota; kingdom Metazoa; phylum Arthropoda; class Insecta; order Coleoptera; family Chrysomelidae; genus Diabrotica; species Diabrotica balteata. The sequence goes on from OU898285.1 coordinate 72,283,292, forward strand.
TGATTGAGACATCTGGCAACCAGTTCTAGGGTTGGATTTTGATTTCGGTCCTACAAATAGTTCTTTCGCGAACTAGTTCACTGAACCAGAAAAAAACCAAATCAGAAATATTTTTCCTACGGCAGAGGCCTCACAACGTGGACTATTACGTGGATAATTTTAAAGCCATTTAGAACCATTTTTTTGTACGCCATTTTATTATTGTTAATAATTAATGTCAATATTAACAAAATATATCAATGCCGTACAGAAATTTTTGATCGTAAAATCCCACGTATTAGAGGGAAATTAATTTTCCTCTTCTAAGCACATTTACCGTGAAAAATGTACGGCATATCCAAAAATGTTTTATGCAAAATTATTTTATGCAAGTAAATTTAAATCAGTGAGTTTCATATTGGCTCAAATGACCTCATTTGTACTACTTAAAAATAAAGGGTTGCGCCCTGGATTTTTCACCCCTGTAACAGCCGATACGTACGGTACTGCAAAAAAAGTAATCTAAATAACGATCTGAAACTATGTGTATGAATGCTATACTGTTTCAAATTACCGAAAATGGAAACAAAATTTTTCGAAAATCAAAGATTGTCTCTGCTACTGGTACCAATATTTTTGAACGGGGTTAGGTTAGGTTTAGGGTTAGGTCACAGGTCATTATTTTTGTAATACATACCTAAGTTGTAAATGCCGTACAAAAATGTTTGACCAAAATACCACCCCTTGAGTGGTAAGTTTACCTTACCTGTGTAAGGTGCTACCTGTACCGATAAAAATTGACGGCATAGTTTCTGAAGTTGTTATCTATCTTTATATTGTTATTGTTATATCTATTTTTAAATTTTAAAGTTGTACACTCAGTTGTACACACTGTTCTTAAAAATAATCCATAATAGGATATATAGGAAATTAGACGTAGACATCAGTAACACTCAGATGGGATTCAGAAAAGGGCTGGGTACAAGGGAGGCTCTGTTTGCAATGAACTTTCTCTCACAGAGATGCTTAGACATGAACCAAGAAATTTACGCCTGCTTTATTGATTTCGAAAAGGCCTTTGACAAAGTACAACATGAACCACTAAGACAAGTTCTAATAAAGAAAAATATAGACAGCCGAGATATTCGAATTATATGTAATCTATATTGGAATCAAACAGCAAATGTCAAGGTTGAGGGCAGACCAACAGAAGAAATTCAAATCCGTCGAGGAGTCCGGCAGGGATGTATCTTATCGCCACTTTTATTTAATCTGTATAGTGAAGCTATCTGTGAACAAGCACTCGAGGAAGAAGATCTTGGTCTGATAATAAATGGTAAGACGATCAACAATATAAGGTATGCTGACGATACAGTTCTTCTAACAGGAACGCTAGTAGAACTACAACATCTCGTTCAAAGTCTCAATATATACTGTAACAGTTACGGCTTGAAAATTAATTTGAAAAAAAAGGCTCTGTTTGATTTATGGTAATCACGAAATCAAAGAACATCAGAACTAATCTTGTAATAGACAATACAGCGATTGAGCGTGTGCCCTGTCATAAATATCTAGGTGCTTGGATCACAGACGATACTGATCAAACAAAAGAGATTAGATGTAGAATAGAAATCGCTAGATCAGTCTTTAATAGAATGCGCAAACTCTTTTGCAATCGTAATATCAATATAAAGTTACGAATACGAATGCTGCGGTATTATGTCTTTTCTACCCTGTTATATGGAGTTGAGGCTTGGACACTAAAAGAGTTGACCATAAAAAACATCGAAGCTTTCGAGATGTGGTGCTATAGGCGCATTTTCAGAATATCATGGATGGACCGCGTCACTAACACGCAAGTACTCCAAACTTTAGGCAAAAGATGCGAAATTCTAAATGAGATAAAAACTAGAAAGATGGAATACTTGGCGCACATTGTGAGAGGTGAAAAGTACGAACTTTTAAGAAACATCATGCAGGGCAAAATTAAGAGCAAAAGAAGTGTGGGAAGAAGAAAAATATCGTGGCTTCGTAATCTACGTGAATAGTTCGGGTGTAGTTCGATTGAACTTTTTAGGCGCGCTGCTAACAAAGTCGCAGTGGCCATGATGATTTCCAATCTCCGCTAGGAGTGGCACGAGAAGAAGAAGACACTCAGTATCTTGGGGTTTTGGCTGAACAGTATGTCTTTATGTTTCTATAAGGTAGACATTGAGATTTAGCAATATTTGTTTTCCATTCACTATGATTTCTTTTTCTTCTTCTTTTTGTAGTGCCTATCCGTATCGGATATTAGCGACTCATGGCAATCTGTATTTTGTACACTACTGCTCTGAAAATATTTGTGGTTGTTGTGTTAAGCCACGTACGTAGATTTTTCAACCAGGAAATCCTTCGCCTTCCTGGTCCTTGTTTTCCTTCTACTTCTTTTCTAGAATTAATTGCAGCTACCCATATATTTTGCTGTTCCTCATGATGTGACCGAGGTATTTGATTTTGGCTGTTTTTATTGTGGTTGATAACTCCTCGACAATAAAGCCACATTTCAGAAGCCTCAATTTCTTTTTTATTTATTTTAAACTCCGTTTTATCTCTATAGTATATTCTATAAAAATTTTGACACCTCAAATTTACAAAAAAAAAAAAATGAAAGAACTTACAGGCAACACCAGACAAAGAAGAACACTCATAACAAGAGATAATAGTGGACGAATACTTACTGAAGAGAGCAAAATAAAGAAAGTATGGGAACAATATATAATCCATCTGTTCCATGACGAGAGGAAACATGAACAAGATATAGGTGAAGAAGAATAATACCTACAAATTTTACCCCCAGAAGTAAAGCATACCCTACAGAATGCAAAACAAGGAAAAGCACCGGGTCCTGATCAAATTCCAGTTGAACTGTTAAAAGTCTTAGATGACGGTAATATAGAGACTCACTCGAATTCTCAACCACATATATGTAGAGGGCAACATCCCGGAAGAATGGCTTAAATCGATATTTTTACCTCTTCCAAAAATCAACAATCCTTTAAAGATTCGCTTAAAAATTGTTCAAAACCGAATTTATAAGAAAAGTGAGGAGCAGATAGATCAAACGCAGTTTGGCTTCAGAGGAGGCATGGGCACAAGAGAGGCATTATTTTCGTTGACGGTACTCTTGCAGAAATGTCGGGAATATAACAAGACAGCATATGTATGCTTCATAGACTTTAGGAAGGCCTTTGACCGAGTGCAGCATATGAAGTTAATAGATGAATTAAAAAACATCAATTTAGACAAAAAGAGACATTGAGTTTATTAAGGCTATATACTGGAACCAGAAAGCAGTAGTAAAGGTGAACGATATAGAAACAAATAATATACCGATTGCGAGAGGGGTCAGGAAGGGATGCGTCTTGTCTCCGACGCTTTTGAACGTGTACTCACAAGTCATATTCAGAAAAGCCTTATGGAAAGGAAAAGAGGGAATAAGAATTGGTGGAGAACACCATGAGATTTGCAGATGACACGGTAATTATGGCTGAGAGTATAGAAGAACTACAAATTTTACTAGATGCAATAAATAGTGAATGCATTCAAATGGGACCTACCATCAACACAGATAAGACAAAATATAAATATCTGGGAGTTTTCATCAACACAGAATTAGTACGAATAGAAAAGGCAAGGCAGCGTTCTTAAAATTCGAATAATTGTTCTGTGACAAAAATCTGAATACTGCGCTGAGACCGAGGTTTGTTTAATGTTAAGTCTGTTCCCAACTATTGTACAGGGTAGAAACATAGACGTTTAAAGCGCAAATAGTTAAGAAGCTTGAAGCTTTTGAACTTTGGATATACCTAAGAATGTTGAGAATTCCATGGACTGCCAGGGTCACCAATGAGGAAGTGTTGAGAAGGATGGGTCGAGACAAAAAATTGTTGAGAACAATAAAAGTACGCAAGACTGCATACCTTGGACACATACTTAGGAATGATAAGTACAGTCTTCTGCAGGTCATCATGCTGGGTAAAGTCGATGGCAAAAAGGAAATAGGTAGAAAGAGGAAGTCATCGCTGGAAATATTCGATACTGGACAAACATGACTGTAGACGAATTATTTCACGTTGCAAAAGACAGAGAAACTTTTAGAAATGTGATCGCCAACCTCCGTTAATGGGGACGGCATAGGAAGAAGATAAAAATTTTATAGAGTGGTTAAATATGTCGAAATTCGATTATATTTCAATACCAGTATTCAGTTCATTTGCCGAAGAAAGTAATTGTAAAACTAGAACAAACAAGTGAAAGAAGTAAAAAAATACGACTGAAAAAAATGTTCTACAAATGGTTACGTTTACGCACTTCTGGCGGTTAATAGGTTAACCAACATGGTTATTGCTTCTGTTCATTAATAGTAAAATATTCTGTTTTATTTCCATAAAGTTCTCATTTTTACATATTCTTAATATTTTTAACAATTTCCACTGAACATTTCTTGTGAAATTCAACAAAAAACCTACTAAATTATTAAATTGTCTTATCTTTTTAACATTCTAGTTACACTGTAAGTGCTTATCATGTCTATTGGAATTGATTACTGTGTATACCTAATGTAATTACATGGAATAGTGTAGAAATATATCTTGAAGGACGTCACTAAACCTAATTAACTAATTGCTGTTAAATGTACAGATTTAATAAAAAATATAAATGAACTAAATTAAAATGTAATTCTATAGACGTTTGCGATTCATTCTATTGCGCAGGTTAATATTAATAATAAGTATTTCATTTGGACACAATGCTACATACATACGGTGACCATATGTACTTATTTAAGTAGGACAATACTTATTTTTAAATTATATTGTCCTAATATACTTTAAACCCTTTCTAAGGACACGCGAATGTACTTATTTTTTAATTTTACGAAAATTTAAACACACCGGGCTTCTTAGTGATTTCCAAAACCACCGCAGATTTTCAAATAACTTAAAAACATCTCTAAAAACCCTAAGACAAAATTTTGAAGCAAACGTTATTGAAAGTGGTAACATTAAAAAAGTCTATAAATACATACGTTCCTCCATGACATCTAAAGTTTCCATTCCGCTACTTCAAAAATCCAACCAGACTTTATGCTCTTCGGACAAAGAATCTTCCGAGACTCTCTCTTTAGCATTTTCACAGGTTTTTACTAAAGAATTAAATGATGGTTATCTACCTGCTGTTAACTGTAATCGTGTCGGCACATCCTTACAGCAAGTTGAATTCACAGTGGATCATGTCAAACAACACTTAATTAAACTTCGCACGGCCGCTTCACCTGGTTTAGATGGTTTAACACCAAAACTGTTAAAAAGGTGCGCAGACACGCTTGCAATACCCTTAACGTTAATTATGCAAACCTCTTTCATCCAAAACTCCTTACCCCCTAGTTGGAAATTAGCTTCCGTTACCCCTATTTTTAAAAAAGGCAACAAACTCGACCCCAACAATTATCGTCCGATTAGCTTGCTGCCAGTAGTTGCCAAAGTTATGGAAGCCATTATTTCCGAGATGACCAAATTCATTCTCCAGGAACATGTTATTCCAACACAACAACATGGATTTGTCTCTGGTCGCTCTACTCTAACCAATCTCCTACATTGTGTTAACGACTAGACCTCATCCCTTAACAGTTCGCAGCCGGTCGACGTTGTTTATCTAGATTTTTCTAAAGCCTTTGACCGTGTACCTAAGCACAGACTTCTACTTAAGCTAGAACATTTCGGAGTTCGCGGTACTTTACTTCGTTGGATAGATGATTTCCTGACAGATCGATATTACAAAGTTAGAGTTGGCGAATCTTTCTCACAGGACAGGTTAGTGGAAAGTGGAGTGCCTCAGGGTTCTGTCCTTGGACCTCTGCTTTTTACGGTTTACACCAGCGATATTCCTTATTATGTCTCAAGTAAAATATCGTTTTACGCTGACGACACAAAAATGTATGCCAATCCAAACACAAACCAGCTAACCCTCCAAATGGACTTGGACTCTATTTTAACTTGGTGTTCCCAGTGGTTACTACCCTTAAACGCGGAAAAATGTGTAGTGCTTCGAATTGGCAAAAATAACCCACTTGTGCCGTACTTTGTTAACGGGCAGCCATTAGAATCTGTGTTTTCGTATAACGATCTTGGTGTTATTGTGAACAGCAGCCTAACTTGGTCCGATCATATTACCTCTATTTGTAAACGTGCAAACTCCAGACTGTATCTTATTCGGAGGTGTTTTTCGGAGTTTCCATGCAATCATTTTGCAAACTTTACACTCTGTACGTAAGACCCATACTTGAATACGCTGGACCAACGTGGTATCCCGATCTGGTTCGAGACAAGACTCTGTTAGAAAACGTTCAAAGAAAAGCCACTCGAATTTCTTTGGGACCGAGAAGACCGTCTTATGCAGAAAGACTTAGTATGGCTAACCTAACTACTTTTGAACTTCGCCGACAACGTGGAGACTTAATTACAACATTCAAAATACTAAAATTCAATTTTGGAAACCTCGATGAAATATTTATCATAAACCAAGATGAACGCCTCAGAGGTCATCAATATAAACTAAAGAAAGAAAATTTTTCTATAAGACAAAGACAGAACTTTCTTCCAAATAGAGTTTTTGAGTGCTGGAATAACCTCAACGATAACATTGTCTCCGCTTCCTCTACCAACTCGTTCAAAAACAGACTCGACAGTTTTATATTATAGTTAAAATATTGTTGTTCCTTTAAACCAAAAATTGTAATTTTATTTCTTTTAGTTGTAATTTTTGTTATTTACTAGTAGGTGATAAATGAAATTTCTTTGTTTTTGGGCATAATAGGGACTTAGTTCCTCTGCCCTCGCTTATATTATAATAATAATAATAATAATAATAATAACTTACACAATAGAATTTGTCACATTTTAGCCTTTATTTGGTCGGATAAATCTATAAAACTTTTGTTTTTATTTTAGTCGATGACAACTTTTGGCTTTTCTTTCAGAGTTCCATTTCTTGATTTTACTAGTAGCATTATTTCCGTATGTTTTGTTGACAACATCAGAACCTCGCGTTTATCACACCACTTTATTACTACATCTCCTTATTTACTTTCTGCACCAATTACCTGCCCCTTTTTTAGCTTTTTTTTCAATAATATTTTTTGGATTTCCCTTTCGATTTCTTGGCAAGGTTCCAACAAGGTGTGTTTGTCGTTCTAATAATTTATGTGCTAGTTCAATACTCGTGTAATAGTTGTTAACAAATACAGTACGACCGCAGTCAAGAAGCCCGTCACATAGTTCTACAACAACCGAACTGGGAACACTAAGTACACTATTAGTTTTCTCGGTACCACAATAGATTTTAAAGTCATAAGTGTACCCATCTTCTATACACAATTTAAAGAATTTTACACCAAACTTATGCTGTTTATTTTTGATAAATTGTAGGAAAGATAGCCGACCACGAAATGGTACTAAAGTTTTGTCTATACAAATGTTACCAGACGGCGTTATAGAGTTTTGAAATTTTTGTCGGATGTGACCTATGAGCGGTTTTATCTTATACAGTCTTGTGGAAATATGTGAATGTTCGTGATCAGTAAAATGCCAATTATTCAGAAGAAGTTCAAATCTGTTTCTTGACATGACTTGTTATATTTCATTGAAGTATAAGCACATTAGAAGACCAATAAGAAGATAGTTTTGGCATTTGAACAAGTCTAATTAAAATGTTTCTTCAACTGACAAAATTTCGTTCATCATTTTTTCAAGTTGAATTTGTTTTTTTTTTTTTCGTATTCGCCCATTTTAGATGCACAATTTATTGCACTTATTTAGACAACGACGCGAAATAGATTGAATGCTTGTAGTCGATTATCATAATGCTATGATAATCGATTACGACCGATAAGTTGATTCCTGTCGGCGTGAATCACGGGTTGTCAGCCTCGAAGAGAGATTTGGTACTGGGGGTCGCGTGGTGCTTACTTGCTTCGCGGTTCAAAGTACGATTTGGAAAAAAATATTGATGGAACATGTTTATGTATGGAATGTTCATGACATAAATATGTTTTGAGTAAAAAATATCCTCGGCCCCGAAAATCATTTATATTATATATATTACGGCGTTCAACGTGTTAATTCCCTTTGACACTTAAATTTACAATGAATAAATTACATTCATTTTTTAAATCCGCGCTCCGAGAACTTAATTGCAGCTAAAAAGGGACATTTGCATACCACACCATTAGGGCTCTTGTTAACGAACGTTTTTTTTTTCAACGGGTAACGGGCCGATGCTAAACGGGTACCCTTGTCGACGGTTCATAAATTTCAAGGGATATTAGTCCGTTGACAGTATTTAATCCCCGAAATGTCGTCAGTTTTAAAGTAAAAAGTACACGCAATAAATGTTATATCATGTTGTTGTCAAAGCAAAAAATTATACTATAGTTTATTTTTATGAACGAGAGAGTAATTAGCATAATTTTAACTGGTACATCCGACCACTCCATGGGCGTGCTCAAGATTAATTGAAAAATTACTTTGAATAATTGTAAAAAATAAATGAATTATTTCAGTGTTATAAAGTGTTATGTGTATGTAAACAAAAGTGACCTCTTTTATCACACACTATATTAGAACTGACTGGCCTACATTAAAAAGGGTTTTAAAAAATTCACATTTTTTTTAATTTTTAAAAATTACAAAAGAGAAAAAGAGTTTTTAAAACCGTCTAAGGTATGTTAAATAGATGAATAAAAGTATTAATATAAAACTTACAGCTACTTGTTACAAATCCAAATCAGATTCAGAAGATGAACTTTCAGAACCAAGATTTATAATAACTGGCTCGATCATTTTATCAGTAATATTGTCCAGCTTCCACATTTTTTCCTCTTCTTTAATAGTGTGATTTACTGCCTTTTCCCAGTTTTCAGGTTTTACATTATTTACGGCCTCCAAAAACAACTGTTTAACATCATGAATTTTAAAAGTGGTATTTTTTCTTGAAACTTCACTCTTTATCTGTGCCCATACCAGTTCAATCGGGTTTAATTCACAATGATAGGGTGGGGATCTAAGTACTGTCATTCCACGATTTTTGGCAATTTCATCAATTTCGTATTTTTTAAATTTTTCTTTATGAAGGGCACACAACGAATAGAGTTCCTTTCTTATAGATCCGGGATGGTACGTAATATTTTTGAACTCAGCCAATTCTGCAAGTATTTTTTTAACCACTTGGTTTTGGGCAGTCCTTCTATAAGTCTGGGCATTACTATTACACAGTTCTTAGGAAGAAGATCTATCATTTGTTCGAACCATTCTTGAAAGATATCAGCGTTCATGTCTTCATGGTAGTCACCGGTACGACTTGATTCAAAAGTTAATAAACCACCTTCAACAAAACCGTCTGAACTGCCAATGTGTACTATTATCAGCATGCGTCCCTTTCCTGATGGTGGGTTTAAACTAGTAGATAAGTTATTTACAAAAGCGTGCCTTTGACTTGTAACAGTTTCATCCTGCCAAAATTTATTTGGTGTATGACCTTCGTTGATCCATGTTTCATCAAGATAAAATATTTTTCTTTTTTGGTTTCTCCGTTCCTTTATGGTTCTTAGAAAATGTCTTCTCCATATGACAATATCGCTTCTTTCTAATAAAATAGACTTTCTGGGATTCTTTTTCCAGCGGAAGCCTATTTCTTTTAAGAGTTTCCATAACGTACTTCGACTCATTTCTGGGTAATCCTTATCATCTCGAACTGAGACAAGAACTTTATCCAATGTTGGAAATTCTTGTCTAAAGAAGAATTCATGCACTTTCCGTCGAAGTCTCTTTAAAATGATATTCTATTTGAAATTTTGGTTTCCCTGGAGCATTACGTGGCATTTGAAAACTACTACATTTCTCTTCTTTAATAACTCTGTAAATCGTAGATTTCCCAACACCAAGTGTACTGCTAACTAACTCAACGGTCTCATCAACACTGTCACATAAACGTTTGTCTGTAAATGATTTAAAACAATTAAATATTAATGTTTTTTCATTAACTGTTAAAGGACCAATTTTTCGGCGTTTACACGGCACTTCCAAATTTTCCATAACACTAGTATACACAATAAACTGCACCTTGCAACTGAAGTACCTACTTTTAGTGAACTGTTAAGAATTTTGAATACGCCACTTGGACCTTCCTACAAAATGGAAAAACCCACTATCACATTTTCTGTGGAATGAGTTTAGAAGGTAATTATCTAGTCAATTACTGTCGTAGATTCCTGGAATTAAAGAATTAAATGTTTGATTGTTGAAACCCTTACTTCGTGGAATGCACTCATTTCAGATAAAATAAAACGTTTTATTTTATCTAAAGAATTAAACTTTATTTTGCAAATAGGTAGGTACTTATTAAACTTTTATTGGTTATATATAACCAATAAAATAAACATCTTTTCTTGCAAATTCATTAGTACCTGTTAACCTCCATCACTCCGACACTGGCAACCTTATTTAGGGATTAGTAACCCTCACAACTATTGTATTCTATTCTGCTCCAACCTTTATACCTGGTGGTCATACTCAATTTAAAATTGTTTTCCTATATACTTCTGTAAACTTGTTGACAAATATCTGTTTTTCATTGAGTCACCCGTATCAACAGTTTAGGGATTTGCATACATAATTTATTGTTTTATTACTCTCTCATACATAAAAATACACTATAACGTATTTTGTATAAAAAAATGCAGAAAAAAACTGGAGAAGCGCAAAAGAAAAATATGGATACATCCTATTTTGTTAGAAAGAGAAAAGTATGGGGCTTTCCCTACACTTTACGAAGAATTGAAAAAAGACGAAACAAAATTCTTCAATTACTTCAGAGATTCAGAGGACATATAGATATCACTCAAATGCTCAGCTATTTCCGCTAATTCTTTTTCTTTCAACGCTTTGCGGCTCATCCTAAAAAAGAACAAATCAACAAAACACGTAATAACAGCAAAAATGTAGAAATCATTTAAATATATTTTCCTACGATTGGGACAAATAATCCCTTTTAATATTACTATTGGGACGTATATGTCCCACACACATTTTTATGCAAAAAAACTTACATTTACAACAAAGAACCAAATGTTTTTATCTTTAGTAACACTTATCTGTAACTGTTAAATCCACTAGTATATATAGAATTGACTTTTCAAAGTGTAAGCAGTTTGATTTCTACAATAATTTTACTTTTATACTTCAGAAATATAACACGTGTACTATTTATGCCGCCATAACTGAAAATAAATCACAATAGACGTTGCATTTTGTATTGCCTACCTCCACAAAGACTTAGAAACACTAAAACTGAATACATCAACTTTTACGTATTTTTGGGAGAATATAGTCCAGCAGTTATTTTGAAGTATCCGTTGGGACATATATGTCCCGATAGTGGCGAAAGGGTAAACCCTGTCGAATCTGCGTGATTTATATGTCAAATAAGTTTATTACCCATTTGATTTTGTCCTGATCTACCACCTGTTTTGCCATCAGCCAGTTTTCTCTTGGGTGTTCACAACTTACAGTTTTGAGCAACTAAACCGATAAAAATACATCACTGAGAAACTTTTATTTATTTTTTAGGATAGCTCTAGGCTGTTGGTCCATTCATTACCTAAAAAGAATCCTAGAAACATTATTTGTTCATCGTTTTTCACATGGAACTATGCCAATTAGAAATCTATTCAAAAATTGTGGATATTATTGGGGATTTTGCCTGTATGTAGCCTACCATATTAATCATCCGTTATTTACACCTCCTCCACTTGTATTCCAGGCTGTTGGATTACTGTTATTTGCTGTAAGTATTATTTCAAGAGTATTTAGTATAGTATTTTTGTTTCTAAACCGATCTCCACCAGGAGAAAAATTGTGGCATAATTATAAAGAAAAATATAAAATAAACAGTTGAACATCTAAACTTTTTTATTTAAACATTTCAAATTTTCTTATTTATTGAATCTATGATCTATTATTATTTATAAGTTGATTTAACATAGTTGTTTTGTTGTATTTGTCAAATAATGCTTAACTATAATTAATTTAATTAATTCAATTTTTTGCCCCCTTTATGTATTTACGTTATACTCGAATTTTTATTTCGCATTGTTCAGGATCGATTTTTTACATTACAATATGTAGGTAATCACTAAAATTTCCGTCATACGTAGAATTCCCTATTAGACATGTTTCGGTTAGTTAGTTTTTATTGTATTATGTATAGATTGTCCCTCTTTTTAGAGCGAATTTATTTTTTAATTTTGTTTTACAGACTCTTTTACTACTTAATATTACACTCTTTGTGCTAAATAACTGCCATGATTTTAATAATTTTTTGAATCGAAGCTTCTACAATGGCGTTGTATTTTACTTTTTTCTCTATAGTAAAATTATGAGGTGAGCGTCACGGAACTAGCACCACGAGGAGTCGTCATGGGTAGCGTCACGAAATAGCGATTCTTGCGGTTCTTCACATCGATTCACTACTTTCGATAAATTCGTTTCTAGTCATCATATATTTATTCTAAGCTGGTTTAAATTAAAAACTGCATGTTGAATGACTAACAAAATACGGACATTAAATGAGAAGTAAAAAATTAAAAGAATATCTGCCAATAAAAGATTTGATTTGAAACGATTGTCAAAATTTAAATAATAATAAATAAATAATAATACTTAATCATCTGTTTAACTTTTTATATCACTTCTCGTTTTAAAATAATTTCATATACTTAGATAGAATTTTTATTTTTAAACGTCTTATTTAGTTTATATAATTAAATTTACTACCAAATGATATTTATATTTTATAATTAATTTAATATTTTGTCTGAATTTGACAGGTTATACAGTTATATAAAACTAAAAGTAAACAAAACGTTTAAATGCCAGAAATATCAAGCAACACACTGTATTACAATATGAGTCACCTTTAAACATTTGAAAGAATTACGGGTTCGCACATATTTTTCAAAATTGATTTAAAGCATAGTTTTTGGTTGATACTTTTAGCCCAAAGATGTAGAAACGACAGGGCATTCTCAATCGATGGTATGGTTAGTGTTGTTGTTGTTTTAAGGTAGTGCTATTTGGACTGCAAAGTGCTTGTGCAGCACTTGTAAGAGCTCTACATACCATTCTGAACCGATATGAGCATTTCATAATCCATTACATCGATGATTTATTGATTTTTTCACAAAATAAACAGAATCATTTGAAACACATAAAAATAATTTTGGAAGATACTCCAGTTACTGAGGCTTAAAATATGGTAATACCTCCGATTTTTTTATAACTGCATAGATTTCTTTGAAAATTTTAAATTAAGCTTATCTTACCCTCCACTTCAAAAGTTATATACGCTCTAGGTGCGCTTTTTGTTTTTAAGGGGTGAAAACTACCCCTTATTGAAGAAACTGGGAAAACACGGATAATTATGTTATGCACTTAAATCTTGTTTATTCGCATAAGGTAAATATTGTAATGTGTTCTCTAATATGAAAATTAATTATTCACAATTTTCAACCCTTAAAACCCTTTAAAAACCCTTGAAAGCTTATACTTTTTATAAAAATAATATAAAAAAAAAATTCGTAGCAGCTTGAGACATTTTAATTATGTATTTAAATACAAATAAAACTTAATACCCTAGCTATACAATAATATTTTATATATTGGAAATTTTCAACCCTTACAACCACCTTTATGACAAAATGAATTAAAAAATATTTTTATCGGTTTCTTGATTCTATCTTGATTTCTATCGATTTCTTGAGTGCATTTTATTTAACGAAAATTAATATTTTGCATATATCTTGATTTCTATCGATTTCTTGAGTGCATTTTATTTAACGAAAATTAATTTTTTGCATATAAAATAACTTTTTATTATAATTTCAACATTTCAACCTTCACAACCACCTCCTTTGTCAAAAATAAATTAAAAAATATTTTTAACGATTTGAAACATTGCATTGAGTGCATTGTTTGTAGACAAAAATAAATTTTTTACTTATAAAATGAGCCTACTTTTTCAACCCTTGCAAGCACCCCTTTTGATGAAAATGAAATCCTTAAATCCTTAACTTAGACATAGACATAAATAGAAAAAATTTAGTTTATAATATATTACAATTTTTTTATTTTCCAAAAAACTAAAAATAAATAATATTTACATAAAACTTGTTTTATATAATATATATATATATATATATATATATATATATATATATATATAGAGAGAGAGAGAGAGAGAGAGAGAGAGAGAGAGAGAGAGAGAGAGAGAGAGAGAGAGAGAGAGAGAGAGAGAGAGAGAGAGAGAGGGAGAGAGAGAGAGGGGGAGAGAGAGAGAGAGAGAGAGAGAGAGAGAGAGAGAGAGAGAGAGAGAGAGAGAGAGAGAGAGAGAGAGAGAGAGAGAGATGAGAGAGAGAGAGAGAGAGAGAGAGAGAGCGAGAGAGAGAGACAGAGACAGAGACAGACAGAGAGAGAGATACATAGATGCATATGTATATATTAAATGTCTATTAGTTCCATCGAAATGCTCCAAATTATAAAATTTTTCCATGCTCCAAAATTTATTCTAAAAAGTACTATTGGTTTTTTTTACAATAACTCGGTTAATTTTGATGCTACATGCATAAAAAACGATTTTACAGGTAATTTAACGGGCTATAAGTTTAGGAATGTTAAAACATTCTAAAGTCGTTCATGTTTAAAGGGTGAAGGGTTAAAGGGTCGGAGACCAGTGGTTCATGCGCTATAAAGCAAACTTCAACCAACTATATCTCCGTTATTTTTTAAGCTACAAAAAAAAATTAAAAAATGAAAATTTTTATTGAAAAAAAACCTATTTTTTGTATTGTGCCATCTTTTACGTATCTTTTATAGTTTTGAAGTTATTATAAAAAAAAGATTTTTTTTTAATATTTACAAAAAAAATGTAATCAT
Source organism: Diabrotica balteata (assembly GCA_918026665.1). Lineage (NCBI taxonomy): Eukaryota > Metazoa > Arthropoda > Insecta > Coleoptera > Chrysomelidae > Diabrotica > Diabrotica balteata. Next base: position 72,298,300 of record OU898285.1, read on the forward strand.
ACTTTTTTCAAAAACTGGGTATTATAAAGTGGCTAAACTTTTGGATCATACAAAAAACGCTAAAATAAAGTGAATTCTATAAGGAAAACAATTTATTTCAATCCTAGTGAACATGACGTTAGTTTTATTGAGGAGTTTTTGTCGAAAAATGTACTAATTTTCCGTTATTTAACGTTAAATACTCTTATTGAAAGACAAAAACAAAAGCAAACCTGAACAACCATAACTCAGTTAATATTGAACTGAAAATATTTATTAAAAAGCTTTTCTTTTTGTATCAAAAAGCAATCTTTTTGTTTTTTTATGAGCTTTAAGTTTAGTCGTTACACTTTTTTGATAAAACTTTTAGTTTCAGTGCTATTCTTAAAAAACCTTTAAAAAACATGTTTTTTTTTAACGAAAAATGACACTTTTTAACAGCGAATAACTCAAAAAGTATTGACCTAGCGAAAAAAATGTTTACTACATTTTTTGTTTGAAATTTGTCCTATCGAATAGCATGGTTATTTTGAGTGAAAAAATTTCCACCCTCGAAAAGGGTGGCAAATACCTCCAGGGTGGAAGCGCATATCGTCACCGCATAACTTTTGTTACTTGAGTAATTATTTACCAACACACAAAATTTCAAATGAATCGATTCAGTTATAAAGAATTCGGAGGTAAAAACCCTCAGTAACTGGACTAAGATTTGGATACAGCTGGATTAAAATTGAACATTGAAAAATGTCAATTTTTTTAAAAAGGAAGTGATTTATTTAGGCTTTAAATTGGATACGAAAGGAATTAGTTTAGCCGAAGATCGAGTCAAATTAAAAAAAGAAGGGAAGAAAAGAAAAGACAAAATACATGGTAGTAACTAAAAATCCAAGACCAAGAGTTAGGCAGAACATCAGTATTAATGATCACAACTTCGAAGTAGTAAAGGAGTTTAAATACCTAGAGGCGATAATCACAGCTGACAATCACATAAAAAGGGGTTTAAGCAAGGATAACTGCGGGAAATACAGCATTATACTCCCTCTCAACATTATTAAGATCGAAGCTGCTAAAAAGAAAATCTAAATTAAAACTGTACAAGTCGATTATTCGTCCAATATGGCAGTCAAACATGGACTCTCAACCAGCGGGAAATCAATAAGCCTCTAGTATTTGACAGAAAGGTTCTCAGAATAATATTTGTCCCTTAAAGAGATGAATTCACAGGGGATTGGAGAAGACGCCGCAATGCTGAATTGGTGACTCTGCATGGAACTGAAAACATAGTTAGACATATCAGGTAAACCGAAGAAGATGGGCAGGTCACATGGTACGATCACAGGATGACAGAGTGTTAAAGACAGTGTTTTTTGAAAGACCAGATGGTAGAAGATCAGTAGGCCGACCGAGAAAAAGATGAAAGGATGATGTTGAAGCCAATTTATCTAGAATTGGGGTACAACAATGGGAAATAGAAGCGCAAGATCGTAGAGGATGGAGGGCGGTAGTGGATGCGGCGAAGACTCACCCCGAGTTGTAAAGCCAGTGAAGAAGAAGAAGAAGATCGAGTCAAGCACAAAGACGAATACCCAAGACCAACAAACTTGAAAACATTGAGAGGTTTTCTTGGCACGATCAATTATTTCAGAAATTTATTCCTGATTTAAGTCAAAAGGAAATATCTCTAATAAAATTTATTAAAGAAAGGGATAAAATGGAGTTGGAAAGAAGAACAGGAGAAGGCGTTCCAAATTTTTAAAAGGAACAAAAAATATATCACCCCATGTATCCATACCATTCATACTTCGAATAGATGCGCCCATCCAAAAATTTGCTGGAGTATTGTTGCAAATACAAAACGAACAAGGAGTATTTTATTTATCGTATGGCAATTACAACACATTTAGAACAAAATTACAAACACTAGTAATATATGTATATGACAAACTTTAAATAATTACAAACAAACATCAAGTGTATTAACATAATCAATTGACTCTGAAGTTGCAAACAGGAAGTCTTCAGGGCTACCGTTATAAGATCTTGAGGGACACTCTTCAATAATGTGGTCGATCGTTTGGTCCTTCCCACAGTCACATTGAGGAGACGGATTCTTTCCCCATTTATGTAGCATGTATGCATATCTGCCATGTCTGGTTCGGATCCTGTTTAGAGTGGACCATGTTTTACGTGGAAGATCAAAACCTGGTGGCTTGTGGGTAATACAGGGCATGTTATTTTGCCATGCATTCCATTCTTGGGACCATGCATTCGTGATGTTGAACTCCTCATGTATCATTCTTGCCGTTTTCATTGGTGGTTTTCTAGAACGTAGACGGGTATTTCGTGCATCCTCGGTATCTTGGTGGATCGGCAGGTTTATATTGTTCATGATCTTTTTGTATTCACGTGTAAGTGCGTCAACTCGTCGTAAATGTGAAGGTGGAATGTGACTTAATACTGGAAGCCATTGGGTGGGAGTTGATTTAATTGTACCAGATATCATCCTCATAGTGCTGTGCAGCTGAGTGTCGACCTTTTTTACGTGTGGACTGTGTAGCCAAACTGGGGCACAATATTCAGCGGTCGAGAAAACAAGGGCTAAAGCAGTAGAGCGGAGAGTGGAAGCCGATGCTCCCCAGGTGGTACCGCAGAGCTTCTGTATAATGTTATTTCTTGTACTCAACTTTTGGGCAGTTTTTGTTAAATGCTCTTTAAATGATAGCGTTCTGTCTAGTGTTACGCCCAGGTACTTCGGTGTTTTGTTGTGGGAAAGTATGGTATTTTCAAACCGTATGTTGAGTTCCTTTCCAGCAAGTTTATTGTTCAGGTGAAAGCAACTTACTTCTGTTTTGGATGCATTTGGTTGAAGCCGCCACTTGCGAAAATATTTGCTCAATATATATAAGCCTGCCGTCAGAACTTCTTCAGATGTTTCTAGTGTTCGGCATTGTGTAGTGAGGGCCCAGTCATCGGCGTATCCGAACTTTCTTGATTGTGTTTCTGGCATATCTGCTAAATATAAGCTAAATAGTAATGGAGAAAGCACTGACCCCTGTGGTAGGCCATTTTTAAGTTTCTTTGGTGGGCTGATATCTGTGCCCATCACTACTTGAAACATTCGGTCGTTGAGCATGCTATCTATTAAACGTGCTATTTGTTTACAGGGAATTGCACGGAGAATTTTGTATATAAGGCCCTCTCTCCATACTGTATCGTAAGCTGCCGAGAGATCAATAAATGCCGCTGAAGTTTTAAGTCTTCTTTGAAAACCCGCTTCGATGTAGGTGGTGAGTGACATGACCTGGTCCGCGCAGCTTCGTTCTGGTCGAAAACCAGCTTGTTCGACTGGGATCACCTGGAACAGTTCTGTACTGATTCTATTATATATAAGCCTCTCTAATAGTTTGTAGATGGCAGAGAGAAGCGCAATTGGTCTGTAGTTTTTTGGGTTGTCAGCGGGTTTGCCTGGCTTTGGTATGGCTATTATCTTAGAGCGCTTTAGTTCTTGTGGGATATTTCCAGTTTCCATAATGTCTGTGGGACAAGGAGTACCAATATGTTTTATCTCTCGGTTGACAAAAACACATGAGAGAAAATATAGTGACAGAACTAGACTTTGCCAGCGTACTATTTTGTGCAAATAAATTAAGGTTCTATCTGTTGGTCGCTACATTCACAATTCGGACGGATCATGCAGCGTTCGTCCACATTATGAAGAATCGTTTGGTGAATAACCGGATACATAGATGTATCTTGTTATTGCAGGAATATGAGTTTGAGTTCCGATACATTAAAGGAAAGGACAACATCATAGTAGAAGCTCTCACACGAGATAAAACACAGGAAAAAATGAAGCAGTTACGTTGCATGTGGGATTAAACATCTTAACACAAGAGGAAGGTGTATTTTCTTTAAATGAGATACGAGCAAACCAAGAAGACTTGGAAGAAAGAGAAAAAAAGAGCAGAGAGGGAAAATGACATATTTTTCAAGATAATAGACGGAAAGGAACTATATTTCGTGACCCAAACTTTGGCAGAGAAAATTATAAAAAAAATTCCTTGAGGACAATGGATACATTTTCAGCAGGAAGGTTTGGCTGATTTTTCGAGAGAACTATATCTGCAGACAAGATTAACCCATCACTAAGAAGACTACCCAGAAGTGTGAAACTTGTCAAAGATACAAAAGTAGAAATTTCGAGAATGGAAACATCTCAAAAATATTGTATCCTATAACAAATTTGACGTTGTAGCAATATATATGTTAAGTTATCTAATTATGACAACCCAAAGAAATAAACAATTATTACAAAATTATTACAAAATAACAATTAAAAGTAAACGCAACAACAATGCTCTGTTCATACGTTACCAGATGGCGCTAGGAGAAAATATAATAAATTATTGAATTATTTTAATAGAATATCGTCTTCTTCTTAGCCTTCTGTCGTCCATGTTTGGACATAGGCCTTTCCCAACTCCTTCCATTGGTCTCTAGCCTGAGCAACATATTTCCGATTTGTTCCGGCTATTCTTTTAATGTCATCAACCCATTTCATCTGTGGTCTTCCTCTTGGTCGTTTACTTCGTAAGGTCTCCGATGTTGTATTGTAGTATTCCAACGTTGGTCTTTCTGTCTAGCAGTATGGCCCGCGAAGCTCCATTTAAGTTTTGCAATTTTTATTGTTATGTCCTCGACTTTTGTTTTGGATCTTACCCATTTATCTGACAGTCGTATACCTAACATTGCTCTTTCCATTGTTCTTTCTGTTGTGGCTAGTTTATTCATGTTTGCCTTGGTTATGGTCCAGGTTTGACATCCATATGTCATGATAGGAAGGATGCATTGGTTGAACACTTTGCTCCTCAAGTATTGGGGTATTTTGCGGTTCTTAAGTATCCAACTAAGTTTTCCAAATCTTGCCCATGCTAGTCTTGCTCTTCTAGTAATTTCCGCACTTTGGTTCTGTTTGTCAAGTCTCAGGATTTGGCCTAGGTAGATATATTCCTGGATTTGTTCTATCTAACTGCCGTTTATAGTTATATGTCTGGGGTCTTCTGTGTTTGTCATTATTTTTGTTTTTTTCATATTCATTTTTAGGCCGACGTATTGGGATCTGGCTGCTAGTTCCCCCAACATGATTTGCAGTTCCTCGAATGTGCTCGCTATAATCACTATGTCGTCAGCGAATCTGAGGTGGTTTAACTTATTGCCATTAACGTTAATGCCATAGGTTGACCAATTTGTAGTTTTGAAGACGTCTTCTAGGGCTAGGTTGAAAAGCTTTGGCGATATTACATCTCCTTGTCTCACTCCTCTCTTAATGGAGATGGGATTTGTATTTTCGTCTAGTTGTGCTATCATAGTTGCATTTTCATATATATTATGTAATAGTTGACTATATCTAGAGTCTATTCTACAATTATTAATAGCTTATTCTATGGCCCACATCCCGATACTATCAAACGCCTTTTCATAGTCAACGAAGGCAAGAAATACGAGTAGTTGGTATTCATTTGCCTTCTCTATCAATGTTCTCATTGTCAGCAGATGGTCTGATGTATTATATCCTTTGCGGAAGCCAGCCTGTTCAACCGGTTGGTAATTATCCATTTTGTAGGTTAACCGGTTATTAATAATTCTCATAAATAGTTTGTATACTTGACTGAGTATTACTAGACTCTCGTTCCAGTCTTTAGGGATCTGGCTATTATGGAGACATCTATTATATAGCTCTGTTAGTACAGGGATTGTTAATGTCTTGCTTGTTTTCAAGAGCTCGGCAATTATACCGTCGTGTTCTGGAGCTTTATTATTTTTTAGTTCTTTTAAAGCTCTTTCTATTTCGTATCCCTTTATATTTGGTAGTACTTCTGATCCCACGTTTTTTATTTTTCTTTTGACGTTCTCCTTTGTTGTTTCATTAGGCTGGCCTTGCGAGCTGTACAAGGATGTGTAGAAGTCTTCGACAATATTTGTTATTTTATATTTGTCCTTCTCTACCTTATTGTTAGCGTCTTTAGTTTTGATGATTTTTTGAACTCCCAGTGCGGGTCTTAGACATTTTAAGCCTCTGTTGTTTTCAATGACTCGCTCTATTAAGTTCTCGTTCCATTTTTGTATGTCGCGTTTTAGTTCTTTTCTAATTGTTTTATTAAGTTCTCTATATTCTTGAGTATGGCATTTGTTTTGCGCTAGTAGTTGTCTTCTTTCCGTCATTAGCTGTTTAGTTTCATTGCTTATTTTGTCTTCTTTAGTCATTGTTTTCTTTGCGACCTGTAGTCCTGCTGCGAGAAGGTTTTTATTTTATATAAAAACCTAAAAACCTTCTAATAGAATATAATTTGTTTAAAATATATATTACTTTATTAAGGTTTAAAAATATTATTTAAATTTAAAAAATACAGAAAACATAGTAATCTACTGTACTTTTTTTAATCTTCCCTGTGCATTTTTTGACTATGATAACTAATAACTAATAATAGAGAAGATTCTAAGATGTGCTCTGTCTGAATTTGCAGATTTTGAACTTTATACTTTTATCGCTGTTAAGAATATTGATAAACTTAATATACTCATGCCTCTAGATTTACCAGAAGATCAAACATTTTATCTTATTGAGTCAGAATTAATAATTGTTAAATATCTATAAATTTTTTCTTATCAGAATCATACTACCGGAAGGTATACTGCGACCTTGAGTAATTTCTTTATCTCATTTCTTGTAATATATTTAAAAATATATTTTTTAGATTTTAATGTTTGATTATACAAGGTGACTTAAATTAGTGAATTGGAAACATATTTATCCCCCATGTAGTGGAGGGGAAACTCACGAAGACGTTCTTCAGATATTAGAAAAAATCACCGATTTTAATTCAAAGTCTTATACAGTTCTTTGAAAGTTTTAAAACGTATAGTTTATGACAAATTTTTGAAGAAGTAGAGCTGATTTTTTTATTGTTAGCAAAGCTAACGTTTTGCTAACAAATTTTAATCTATATATACTATTTTATTTATTAACACAAATGGGTATGGCTGTTAGACTCTTTAGCTCTTTATCAGTATATTACAACATACAAAATCTTTGTTTGATTTCCGATGCATATTCGATTTCCGATCATAATTGTTTCAGCATAGCTTTTAGCAAAACTAAAGAACTTTTTAAAAGCTGTGACTTTTAATTTATTTCTCTAAAATGCATAAAAATCGTTTTATAGGCGAAAAATGATTTTTTTATTTTTTTTAATAGTTGAAAAAACCTGAACTAGACTTTACACTACATGATTTATCATATGAGATTGGTTATGATTCCTCGGTTCTATGATGTTTTAAAAAATCATGTTTACACTGAATGATAAGTTGTGACTTATGATGTGTGTTGTGAGTGACAATGTGGTTTTGTTGATTTTTCTTGTTGTTTATGGTCATATATATATATATATATATATATATATATATATATATATATATATATATATATAATGAACTAGAAGTATTTGCTGACAACAAGGAAGTAAATTTTCAATATTGGGTTTGCAGCAATAAAAATGATACGTGTACTCTTTTAAATTTTTATTCCGAGCTTTCGGACATGGTTATGTCCTTCATCAGGGAGCTACAAATGTGATGAATAGTTTGTTACAAGTTTGTATAATTAATTAAAGATTCGCTACTTACAAACTTAATGAGGTTGGATCATCAATGATTTTCTACCATGTCGATAAAACTTATCACAGTCTGTCATATTTTTACATAAAACTTATTCCTATATTTAAAATTTTTAAAAATTACTTTACAATCACAAACACTTACTTATTATACACACATTTCTGACATTTTTATTCTTAATTTTATTATATCGTCATTAGTTTTTTCTCAAGACAATTCAGTGGTTTTTATTATTAGATACTAGTGCCAAATTATAGACCTATCATTAGATGTATTGTGGCTATATAAATTATTTTATATTTATTAATATCATAAAGAAGTGAAACTTTAACTTGTCAATGTTTCAACACAAAATTTATTAAATTAACCTAAAGAAATAAGGTCATAATTCTAAAAATATTACAATTGAATATGATATTGTTTTGTATGACCCCAGTATCTGTGTGTATACAAAAATTACTAAATTTAAAAACAATTAAAAAAAGAAGAAGAGAAAACTTTTATTTAATTTATTAAAAGTCAATTGATAAATTACTGTTTGTGTTATTGTTGCATTTATCTAGTAGTAACAAATAGGAGAACAATTCATTTAGATGACTTAGATTGTTCTCCTATTTGTTACTACTAGATAAATGCAACAATAACACAAACAGTAATTTATCAATTGACTTTTAATAAATTAAATAAAAGTTTTCTCTTCTTCTTTTTTTAATTGTTTTTAAATTTAGTAATTTTTGTATACACACAGATACTGGGGTCATACAAAACAATATCATATTCAATTGTAATATTTTTAGAATTATGACCTTATTTCTTTAGGTTAATTTAATAAATTTTGTGTTGAAACATTGACAAGTTAAAGTTTCACTTCTTTATGATATTAATAAATATAAAATAATTTATATAGCCACAATACATCTAATGATAGGCCTATAATTTGGTACTAGTATCTAATAATAAAAACCACTGAATTGTCTTGAGAAAAAACTAATGACGATATAATAAAATTAAGAATAAAAATGTCAGAAATGTGTGTATAATAAGTAAGTGTTTGTGATTGTAAAGTAATTTTTAAAAATTTTAAATATAGGAATAAGTTTTATGTAAAAATATGACAGACTGTGATAAGTTTTATCGACATGGTAGAAAATCATTGATGATCCAACCTCATTAAGTTTGTAAGTAGCGAATCTTTAATTAATTATACAAACTTGTAACAAACTATTCGTCACATTTGTAGCTCCCTGATGAAGGACATAACCATATCCGAAAGCTCGGAATAAAAATTTAAAAGAGTACACGTATCATTTTTATTGCTGCAAACCCAATATTGAAAATATATATATATATATATATATATATATATATATATATATATATATATATACATATATATATATATACATATATATATATATATATATATATATATATACATATATATATATATACATATATATATATATATATATATATATAATATATATATATATATATATATATATATATATATATATTTTTTAGTGGATTCTCTTGGGCTTAGGTTCATAAAAAAAAAAATTTAGTTTGATACTAAGACATTTTTATATATATTTTTTCCGACGTTTCGGCAGGAAATCCACTGATTGTTTAAACGATAAGCTAACATCAATAAACAACACATTAGATTTAAAATACATTTTACTTTTAGTGACTTAGTGGGTATGTCCTATGTTTTAAAATTATTTTAATTGTGACGTCTAATTGTTAACACCAAATCTTTACATGCTTGGTAAGTCAAAAGTTTATTTTTTAAACCATATTATGTCTGTCATAGAATGTTTTTTTTTTTTAGTCAATATATATTCTTGAAAAAGGCATGGATTTCCTGCCGAAACGTCGGAAAAAATATATATAAAAATGTCTTAGTATCAAACTAAATTTTTTTTTATGAACCTAAGCCCAAGAGAATCCACTAAAAAATATATATTAAGGTTCAAGAACTAAACTCAAACTATATATATATATATATATATAATATATATATATATATATATATATATATATATATATATATATATGAAAGTAAAAGATTGCATTTCATTTCAATCGGAGTGCAATGAAATGCAATCTTTTACTTTCATTTAAACGCCTTTCTCTACGTAAAGAGCGAAAAAAGATGGTAATTTTCAAAGGTGAATCGTAGATGCATGTCGAAGTAAAAATGTACTTCTAGCGTCGTTAAAAGCCTCTAGCTAGAGGCTTTGAATTTGCGGTTCACCTAATTTGCTATCAGAGAGGTCTCTCGACTTCTTGTTATTTCGTATATATATATATATATATATATATATATATATATATATATATATATAATATATATATATATATATATATATATATATTAGACACAGTATAGGTACCAACTATTAGATTTATAAACTATTATAATGGAAAATGAATCTTTGCTTGCATCGCTTGCAGGCATCAACTGCGTACAGCTATTAGTAAGAAGAAAAAGGTCAGACGCCTTTGGGCTCGCAGGTGGCTCTCACGAAGAGATAATGGACGGGATATATCAAATTTAGTGTTTATATTAAATTATACTAAATTAGAAATAATTAATAAAGAAACTAAACTAAAACTGCGACTAATAAGACTATAAAATAATAAACTAAGAGTAACATAAACTAAATCAATAATAAATGAAAAATACGACACAATAGCACAGATTAGATTAGACAATAGGCTCAATATCAAAGCAACAAACAAAAAATAAATAAATAAAGAATGTTGTCTCTCGGGAAGGAAATTTCACTGAATTTACATAAGAATAAGGCGCGATATTTCAATATGTTGCTGTTACCGGTATTATTACCGAAAATGACAAAATCATATGATAAATCTCACAGTGTAAACATGTAAATTTCACTCCATGACCAATCACATAATAAATTATGTAGGGTAAAGTCGACTTAAGCAAAATTAGCTGTATTCTTCAAGGATTTGTTGTCAGCTACCCCTCATATACTGTTTAGAATAAAAAGAGAATAACATAACTGGAGAATACAAAGAATTCATGGCGATGGACAAAAAAGAAGTACACCTAAAGATGAGCAATATTTGAGAATTCAGTTTGAGGAACTCCGGAGATGAAAAAGCAATTGCTGATGACAAGACAAGTTATTTTAAGTACAAAAATAGTAATCAGAAGACTGAAGGAATTGGTTAAAACGTCACGTCCTCCCAAAATTCCAAGACTTAACACGTCACAAAAGTAGACGATTACAATTTGTACAAACCAATGCAGCATGGGTTTATACAAATGGTTTTAATTGAATTGACATGGGTTTGAAAGTACTACTACATATTCTGTTCAATTTGGTTTTGTTTTGAGGTGAACAAGTTTGATGCTATTTTTAACGATGTTTTCGTTTTTTTAATATTTTTGTTCTTATTATTGTCGGACAATTGTTATGGAGACGTTTCCGTTCAAAGTTATGTTTTGTAGATTCCAATGCAGCTTCGTGTATCTGTTTTGTTAATGTTTCTATTGCTAATTCTATTTCTTGTAGTTGTTTTAGTGGGATTTTTAGGTCAATTGTTTCTTGTAGGATTTCTTTGAAAATATTCCAGTCTGTTGTTTTATTTGTTAGTCTTGGAGGTGGACATTTTTCTGATGGATTTGCTATTATTGCAGCAATGATTGGTGAATGATCTGACGATAGGTCTTCATTAGATTCTATGTGCAGGTAATCTTTTGGTATTACTTTATAGATAAAAATGTCAAGTAAATCGTCAGTCTATTTCAATCGGTTGGCAAGTAAATTGGTTTGTGTGCTTTAGTATTCTACCTTAAAGCCATGCAGTTATGCATTAACTCATTAATTTTTTAAAATATATTTACCATACGGTACATAGATTTAGGAGTACCTTTCTAAACTGTTGTTTGTACTATACTATACTATATTTTTTAGGTTTGTGAATCAGGAAATCTAGCAACTCATTTACTTTTAAGAAATCTCAGGCCTGCTGGAAGTACTGTTAGAAAAATCCCTCGTCCTGACGGATGTCCATTAAATATACTATTCGACTTTGTTTCTTGTCCCAATTACAGTTACGAAGTTGGTTCATGGATTGGTTTTACAATTCTAACCTCATGCATTCCTGGTAAGTATATATTATTCAAACAATATTGTTTCAAAATTTCATATTGAATTTTCTGTTACTAATAATACCATAATTTATTTTGTTTTATTTATGTTATTTTAAATATCTTTACCATGAAAAATTAACTCGTTTGACAAAGGGCTATCGATGAAAAATCTTAATTGAAATAAGTCATAGAATAACCTTCCCTTTGTTTGGATGCTTTGTCACAAATATAATCTAAATCAAGTCTTTTATTACTTTTCTAGCATATGCATAGGATCTATTTGTCAGGAATGTAATACATTTCAAAAACAAGGCCGTTCAAAGTTACTTAAGCATGAAAGTTCGTCCCAAGTGTAAAATCCTTTTTAAAATCAAAAAATCTTTTAATCAAAGCATTGTTGCTTGTTGACAATGCGCCAACTCACCTTCAAAATCTACAAAATGGTGACAATTGTCAGATTTTTGCCACCAAATGTCACGAGATTAATTCAGCCGTTGGACCAGGGAGTAATAGAAACATTCAAGAGACATTATAGAGGAGCATTCTTAAGACATCTGTTATTACAGGAGATGAATGAATCCAAAAGTGTTCCCGAAATTCACAAATGTTTAACAATGAAACATGTTGTTTATTATAGTTTATTCGTCTTCCGGGTTTGGACCGTGTCATTTGTGAGTGACCCAAAAGTGGGTTCATCTCGACGTTTCGCTACAATTGTATGTAGCTTCTTCAGGAGAAAAAAAAAAGAAAAAGAAAACAAAAGACAGGAAGATTGTTTATTGTATGTTGTTTATTGGTATATGTGCTATATCGTTCTTCATCCAGACAACATCAGATGACGACCCAACTGCCAGACAACAGGCAGCACGAGACCGCGACGAGATTTTCAATGCCTTAGAGATATTTCTAGGTTCTTAATTTTTGTTGTCGTTGCATAAAGTTTTTTCCTTTTTAGATTGCTTTACGTTTCGTCCAACAATCAAATGGGGCAAACTATGGCGTTCTGCAAATGAACGATGGAGAGATATAGCTTCAAAACATTATTGTCGAATGAAAACGCAAAAGAAAATATGTAAAAAAAGCATGTTAAACTTGTTTATTTTCTTTTATTTTATTATTTTATTCTGTATTTACTTATAAGAAAACATTACGAAATCACCTAAGAGTATTTTTTAATACTAATACTTTGACCAAATATACTATAAAAAACTGATTTTTAAACCGAAATTCTTGTTATCCGAAACGGCTTCCCCCCAATTATTTCGCTTAATGGAGGTTTTACTGTATTATCAAAGTTCATTTATTCGAGCATTCAACCTTATATCAAATTACAAAGTAAATGTAACTCATTTTAATTTGAATCCACTATATTTTTGGTGACTATTAGTACTTTTTGGAAATTTGATTGGCGCATATGCAACGAGGGGTTTTTAAAGTTCCCCATCATTTACAACTTCACTAAATATTTATATTTATTTTTAGCTGGTCTCTTTACCGCTGCTGGCTTCTACCAAATGACATTATGGGCATTAGGAAAACACAAGAATTACAAAAAAGAATTCCCAGACTATCCAAAACAAAGAAAAGCCATCATTCCTTTTATTTTATAAGTTTTTCTAAATTGTACTTTTGTTATTAATTTTATTTTCGTTATTTAATGTGGTCTGTTGGTGTAATAAATTTATCTTATATGTGAGTGTTGGTTTATTACCATTATTACTTCTTTTAATGTATCCTCTATACTACTTATTTTACTCTGGACTTAACAATTTATCCCAATACTCAACCTCTACCAAATGGAGAAATATTACTTGTTAATGAACGAAGATCAACATTTCTTGAAAACCTGACATGTAACAGATCAGTAGGACTACTAAGAAATCGAGGAGTAATAGCCGGCCTAAAAGAAATAACAGTTTTTCAAATGTTTCAACAAACCAAGTGGTCAAGTGGCAAAAATCCAACAGAAAAAAATTCGATTTTTGAAGGTACAGAATAATAAAAAGAGAAATCATACGATTTCTACCTGGCGAAATCGAATTCAAATATAAGCCGCCGTGTCCCCTAAGACTTGCGAAGCAAACAGCTTGATGAATGCATCGGCAAGGGAGTCTAAAAATTGCACTCCAAATGCCGTTCATCATGGCCTATATTCGTAGTGAATTCGATTTCTGGTACTCCAAATGAAGTAAATAAACAAAACAAAATTACGGTATTATATTTTGATTTGATACAGAGCAGCAACAAGCCGCATATACGTACTTCGATCTCTTTAGATCTCCTCAGTACGGTATAGTTACTACTCCATATCAAACCAAAATATTTTCCCGTCGTAAATTATAGTTATTAAAAATAACTATTTACGGACGTAACTACGCCATCTAAGAACAAAAAGAGAAATCATACGATTTCTACCTGGCGAAATCGAATTCAAATATAAGCCGCCGTGCCCCCTAAGACTTGCGAAGCAAACAGCTTGATGAATGCATCGGCAAGGGAGTCTAAAAATTGCACTCCAAATGCCGTTCATCATGGCCTATATTCGTAGTGAATTCGATTTCTTGTACTCCAAATGAAGTAAATAAACAAAACAAAATGACGGTATTATATTTTGATTCGATACAGAGCAGCAACAAGCCGCATATACGTACTTCGATCTCTTTAGATCTCCTCAGTACGGTATAGTTACTACTCCATATCAAACCAAAATATTTTTCCGTCGTAGATTATAGTTATTAAAAATAACTATTTACGGACGTAACTATGAACGGCATTTGGAGTGCAATTTTTAGACTCCCTTGCCGATGCATTCATCAAGCTGTTTGCTTCGCAAGTCTTAGGGGGCACGGTGGCGTATATTTGAATTCGATTTCGCCAGGTAGAAATCGTATGATTTCTCTTTTTGTTCTTAGATGGCGTAGTTACGTCCGTAAATAGTTATTTTTAATAACTATAATCTACGACGAGAAAATATTTTGGTTTGATATGGAGTAGTAACTATACCGTACTGAGGAGATCTAAAGAGATCGAAATACGTATATGCGGCTTGTTGCTGCTCTGTATCAAATCAAAATATAATACCGTCATTTTGTATAGAATAATGTTCTACATGAACAAAAACTACATACTACATAAGAAAGCCCTGAAATTAATATTTCCACCATTAGAGAAAAAAGCCAGTACCTTCTACTCGAGTACATGTACAGGCAAGATATCAACAAAAATAACCAAACACATAAAAAGAAAAGGAATAACCTCAACTTTCAAAACAAACAACAACAGGCAAATATATTTAGAACATGAGCCAAAAGAGAAAGCACTTCACAGTGGTGTATACAAAGTTAAATGTGGCGACTGTCCAAAAGCTTACATCGGCCAAACTGGTAGAAATTTGAACAATCGTATAGCAGAACTAAAAAAGGCCTTCAATAATAAAAAAAAGGTTCTACATACGCACTTAAGTTTCTAGACCATCATTATTTTAATGACCAATTTAAATCTACCGAAATTAGCTGTAGTAATTATAAATTTTGTGGAAGTATTGAAAAAAAGAAGTTTTCAGCACTTCCACTGTGTCTTATGCCGAGTCCAGACCAAGCAGACAAAACGAAAACACAATTCTGAAACAAAAACACGATAAACCGGCGACAAAATTTGTCGTCAAATGACAAAACAAAATTGAAACAAACTGTCTACACCAGAACAACAAAATATAAAAACAAATTCAGTTGGTGACGTTTTTGTTGTGATTAGTGTTGGTTAACCATGTGGCGTTTTAATCAAGAAAAAAATGAAACTGAAGATTTATTGCTAGCCGCAAGTTTTTTTGCTCTCATCATCATCCCAGGTTGCTAAAAGAAAACCCAAACGTTTTTGAATTAGACCAAGCCTAAAAATGCGAGAAAGTTGTTCGATAGACAAATTGTTAGTTCAGCTGCGAGCAGATAATATTGGACTAAGTGGTGAAATTCGATCAAGCTTCAAAAAATTTTTAAGAATGTTCACCGAAGATTTTGAGAATCTAATATGCCTTGTTGGTCCTGCAGTTGCAAAAAGACATACTAACTTTAGAAATGCTATGAGTGTAACAGAACGGTTAGCAATCCCTTTAAGATTTTTAGCAACAGGTGATTCCTACCACAGCCTAATGTATCTTTCAAAAGTATCAAAGCTTTAATTAACAGTCTTAGTGGTTATGTACAGGTATGTTAAACTTTTTTCATTACTATTTTTTTGTTAATATCCCTTAAAATAAACTCCATATTTATTGTTAAATTGGTTAAATGTTTAATACAAAAGAAGTTGACGATAGGTACATACTACATGCAAAATAATGACAAGTCTACTTGTTTTTACATTCAAAAAGTTCATCATCAATTTCGTTCGTTTTCTTGATCTGAATACTGAGAAAGCTCTGTGTCAATACTGGGTGGATGTGAAAATAAAGGTTGTGTGTTGGTGTTTGGTGGATTTAAGTAATAATTTTGTGGGTCAGCACTGGGTGGATTTGAGTATGAATGTGTGTCAATGCTGGGAGGAGTTGAGTATGAACGTGTGTCAATGCTGGAAGGATTTGAGTACAAATGTTGTGGGTTGGAGTTGGATGGAGTTGAGTGAACATTTGTGTTGAGACTAAGTAACAGAAAAATACAGTTAATTTTGATAAAAATTGTACATTCTATTTCTCCTACTGCTTAACTCGTTTTGGCACGCACACGCGTCCACACTGCGCCGACAACTTGTCGTCAAATACACAGACAAAACACAGACTTTTTGATCTTTACCGACCTGAGACGGGACCTGAAAAAGTTTTCAAATTTGCAAACAAAACAAAATTGTTCAGAAATGTCTCAACAAATGTTTTCGATTTGTAGCCACTTTGTCGCGAAACATGAATGTTTTTGTTTTGTCTGTTTGGTCTGGACCCGGCATTACTGTTGGAATATGAACTCAATACAAATAATAGAAGAGCGACAGAGGGCCAAAAGTATAAACTAAGAATCAGTACAGTGCCTTTTATAAAAACTTTCGATAACTCAATACACCCTATTTAAAAGCTGGATCTTGCTTGCTTGGTAGGAGCGTTATAAGAAATACAAGCGATATTGGACTCATTCATTCACGAGCCATGAACGCACACCACAAAACTTACGAAAGAACTGTAAATTGATCTATTCATAAATGTATGAGACACTAAAGCTGTATTTATAGTTTGACGCACTGTAGACGTAGACGCACTGGAGACGTAACAAACGGACTGTAAATATAATTTCAATTTATAAATCGACGGAGTAGAATTTTTGCGCATGAGTAGAAACAGCGGCTAGAGTTGGTGACCAGGATGTTATAATATCATTTTATTATTTATTATTATTATTATTTTATAAATTCTTAACCTCCATTGTAACAAATAATCAACAAAATAAAAATTCGACTATGTTAATAAGCAACTTTACAAAATTGTGGGCGTGCCAGACAGTTCATTTTGGTTGACAGCACAAAATTCTTCCTTTTGATTGGTCAGACGCAAGTAACGCACTGTAAAAGATGAAAGTTGACCAACTCTTCCGTTACAGTGCGTTTCGTCCTGTCTTGCGCTTACGTTTATTTATAAATAAGAGTACACAAAAGTCTATGTTGATCTTTTTCCAGTGCGTCTGCGTCTACAGTCCGTCAAACTATAAATCCAGCTTAAGAGTATGTCTACAAAATGGGAATTTCCACCGAAAGAGGTAAAAGGTAGGTTATAACAGCCCCTGTCTACTTTCTCGGTGACGAACTTAATCTTCCATGTCGATTTCTCAGCTCATCTCCTCCTTGTCGGCGGACATAATCACCAGCATCTTGGTACCGACGATACACTCGGGACACAGCAGATTGGCTATGTATTAATGGGTTGCTATGAAAATTGATGCTTACGATGTTTACCAAATGTGTTAAGTGGGTGCATGTCGATTTCAATGGGTCAAATTATGACCCCCTCTCTACGTGTTGCATTATTTATTTGTAATACGTCCCCCGATTTACCAAATATCAAAACTTTTTTCAAACTCAATAATGAGGGGAGACGTAGTTTCGCAAAATAATTTTGAGTCGAATTTTTTGCACTCAAGTGTAGATTTAAAAGGTAAATCTAAAATTTATATTTGGTGGTAATTACACAAAAGAAGGTTATACACATGGAGGGGACCAGGAGATAATTCACTACATATGATTAGAAATCAGATAGACTATATTCTGATAAACAAGAGATTTAAGAATGGCGTCACCAGAGTAACGACATATCCTAGTGCAGATATCGGTTCAGACCATAACCCTGTAATAAATGACATCAAAGTGAAGCTCAAAAAAGTCCAAGAAAGCCCCACAACACCAAAATTAAATATCTCAATATCCAACAAAACGTTAATAGAAAATGACTTAAACAATGAGCTAAAGAAATCAATAAATGAAAACAACACAGAAATATGGAACACATTTAAAGATCTTACCTTGAAAAAATATTCAACAACGTTACACAGGCACAAAAAACAACAATAGATGACTGATGAAATCCTGGAATTAATGGAGCAGAGAAGGAAACTGAAAGGTAACAAGACAGAATATAAGGAAAAACAGAAACTAATTAAACAAAAAATAAAGGTGGTTAAAGAAAAATGGATGGAGGATAAATGCAAGGAATTAGAAAAGTTGAATGAAAAACATGATACGTTTAATATGTTTAAAAAAGTTAGAGAAGTAGCTGCTCTTTATCATAAGAAAACTCCACATACTATAACCGATTTGTCGGGAAAAATGATAATAGACGAACATGAAATTCGAACAACCTGGTGTAATTATATAAGTGAACTGTATAATGATGATAGACCCGAAGAGCCGAAGACTTTAGTTGAAGGTGAAGGACCAGAAATACTAAAATCAGAAATACTGCATGCTATGAAGTTAGCAAAGAACAAGAAAGCCGTTGGCCCTGATAACATACCGACAGAGATGTTAAAGCTTATAAATGAGGAGAACATTGGAATACTGGTCAAACTTTTCAATGATGTTTATTCGACTGGTGATATCCCTGAAGATTGGTTAAAGTCCGAATTCATAACACTACCAAAAAAACAACGTCCGAAAAACTGTAGCGATTATAGAATGATAAGCCTTATGAGCCACACTTTGAAAATATTTCTACGCATCATCCACAGTAGAATCAGAGATAAATGTGAAGAAGATCAGGATGAAACACAATTTGGCTTCAGAAATGGACTGGGAACTCGGGACGCCCTCTTTGCACTAAATGCATTACTGCAGAAATGTCGAGATCAAAGGAAAGACATCTTTGCTGTATTTATTGGCTATGAAAAGGCCTTTGATCGAGTACAGCATCACAAATTAATTACAATATTAAAAGATAAAGGAGTTGATAGTCAAGACATACGATTCATAGAAAAGTTATACTGGCGTCAAACAGCGACAGCTTGCATAAACGGAAAATCAACAGAAATATGTAAAATACAAAGAGGTGTCAGACAGGGATGTGTACGATCCCCACTGTTAGTTAATTTATATTCAGATAGAATTGTAACGAGTCCGTTACTTAAATACCCACTTACTGTCCTGTCACTGGAATCCTTTAACTTAATTATAAATTAAATTCATTTTGAAATATGCTTAAAATTCAAATAACTTCAGTAAATTTTATGCCTAAAAGTTGGCAGCAAGTTGCGCCCTCTATGTAAAAATTCTACTTCGTTTCCGTCGTAACCTCGTGTGTTCGTTACTTGGTCCACAATACATACCTCTTGGTCTTGGAACCGTGAAGTGAGCAGACGTGTTCAGAGGCGGCTGTGGGGGCCATCTTTATGCCATGAGTTTGGTTTAATTTTTTATTTTTTTTGGAAAATCAGTTGTGTTGGAAGAAGCCTTTTTGTTATTTTGTTGTTTTGGGAAAACACTTTAAGTTTGGACCACAGCCGGTGAGTTTTAAATTATAAATAAATTATATATATAAAAACATGTCATATCATCCGCCATTGTTGGTGAAATTTAAATCTAATTCTTTAATCCTCTTTCAAAATACATTCTGGTCTATTTAACTATTCCATTTATTTCCTAAATACCTTAACAGATTACAAGTAATAAATTTTTATAATTTTATTTCTTTACAAGTATGAAAACCAACAATTATCTATTAAAATTCCATACCGTTTAAACCGGCTAATATTTTTTTTCGATTCTATAATCTATATACCAGGCGTTCCTTAAAATTACCTAGTTAATATCCAAACATTTTCATACAGTCCCAAGGTTATTTTTTTTAAAGAAACACATTATAGTTTTTGCTTCAATTTGAAGCAACGTGTTGACATTTCTTGGTTTTTCTTTACTTTCTTGTATGAACAAAGGACTTTGTAGTAACACAACTGTGTTTTTTTAGCCTAGTTACGGATTCCAGGACAAGTCGGGGAGGGAAGAAACACTTTTAATTTAATTTTATGGGGATTTAAACACAGGGGAAGAATTCTATGGTTTTAGTTTAAAGAGTAAAAAGTCTCAGTACCTTTTATTGGAGTCCAGTTTTGGGACCTCTACCCACCTGCATCTAGTTCTTCATCCTGACCACCTCCCAGGTCCACGGAGAAAGAAACCGGCAGGAAGAACTAGTTTTGTTTATTTTGTTTTCCATTTAAATATTTATAATAATACCTTTTACCTTTTAACTTTTAATACTTCCTCTTCAAGGCTTTAACTTTTCATTAATAATAATTACCTTCACTTTTTCATAAAATATTAATCATTGTAACTTAATTTAGTAAAACATTTATTGTCCACCAAGGGTTGAGATTGTAACTCCCCTGGACTCTCTCGTTATCAGGTTATAGTGTGCACACATATCCGGAGAGGTTTTATTTCATTTATTCGATAATTGTAACATTTATATTATTATATATTTCATTTTATATTATATTTATATAACTATTGCATAACCTTAGTCAGCATTTCACATAAATAGGTACATTTGGGAAAGGGGAAACTGTTTTATCATTGCATTCAGGGGTTTTCATTGTAAATATAGATTAGTTAATTGTACATAAGAGGTGGTGGGTCATAGATAAGTATTTAACATAGTCTGTACATAAATTTTGGGTAATTATTAAAGTTGTGATTAAAAATTAATCTTTCAATTAGTATCCAACTTTTATTATTTCAGCAATACAAGATATCTTGGAAGAAAACATTCAACTTCCTGGCGCCCAAACATTCAGTAGAGCAACTTTATCTTTCATCTGTTTATTTCTTGGTAGCTTTCTTGTCATTAGTTCTTCTATCTTACGGTCACTGTAGGGCATGCAAATTGGCCTAATCCCTCTTGAGTGTCAAGTGGTCATTCTCCTGCATAGTCGCTAGCCAGCATTAATTTTATTATATTTTAAAGTTCATATTTACCCTTTATTTATTTCTTTCATATAATTTATTTCTATCTAATCCCTTCCATCTTCTGTTATTCCAGATATTAGTTCGTTGGTGTATCAAGGTACATTTTAGAGTTTACCCTATTGCTACACTACACATTCTTGTTATATTGGCGCTCCAGCCAATCCATTTTTGTTACATTGGCGTTCCCAACGTGGTGCCTTTTCTCAGTTCAGACCGTACATTCTGAAGTATATTTCTCTTTGCAAAATATTCTTTATTATTTCTAATTTGTTCCTGTTGCTCTTTGTTCATTTTTTTTAACTTCTTTATTTATTTATCTTTTCTTATTAGACTTACATTTATAGATATACTTGTATTGCTGTAGTTTGCTTACATTCATATTTAAACCCTCACCTTTTTAGTTAATCGCATTGTGTACAATTGACTACCTATTTTACTATTATTGAACTTTAAGAATTTAATAATTTAGATATTACTATTTTTTATACATATATATATTAGCCAATATTGGTGAATTTTTTATATTCAAGTATTTGTTAACCATATACTTGTTGAAACCATTGTGTGTTGCTTCAAGGATTGTGTTTATATTTACTTAACTTACTTAACCATTTTGAAATTTTTGTGAATAACTTGAAGTTATTTTTGGATTGATTTTGTGGTGTGTTGGTACATATTTACTTATATATTTTTTTTGAAAACTTTATATTACTATTCGATTGGTTTTGTGGAGTGTGAGTATATTATCTCCTTGTCTATTCTACCTATTCATCTATTTGTTTTTCTTTCACAATGTCTGCATTCAAGGTAGAACATTTATTAGTTAAAGAATTAGATTATGAGTTGAGAATTAGGGACATTCCCATTGATGCGTCTTCCAATGTGGATTTAAAACGCAAGATATTGCGTGGAGCTCTAAGGCAAGAAGAAGGAAATAGGAGCTTTCGACAAATTTCTGCCACCAGTATTCCCTTTTTGGAACAACAAGAAGAGATTGATGAGACTATGGATGATTTGGTTAAAAGGATATCCGATTTTAGAGGGACTGTCCAAGATAGCCTATACTCCAGGCTGATATCACGTCTAGCCCATGTCTCAGGCCGTGTTCATCTATTATCATGTTCGAATGATGAGCAGCAAACTTACAAACGCTCTATTTCAATCCGAATTCTTAGCCTAGAGGGTGAACTTGATTCACGAGTGAATCCAATTGCTACTTCAACCCCTATTTCTTCAGTCCAAGCAGCTAACTCATTTCTTCACCCCAAACCTGTTCAGGTACATAAATGGGGCATTACATTTTCTGGTGAAGGTCATTATGACCAGGTTATTTCCTTTTTGGATAGGGTGGAATGTCTTCGCATATCAAGAGGAGTGAGTGAAGATGACCTTTTTGCAGCTTCTGCTGAGTTGTTTACAGGCACAGCTTTTACGTGGTTTATGAATAACCGCACTAACTTTTCTAATTGGTCTGATTTGGCTCAGAAACTTAAATCTGATTTTCTTCCATATTCGTTTCAAGATGACCTTCTAGACCAAATCAAAAATCGTAAACAGAAGCCAAACGAGTCTGTTACGATGTTTATAAATAACATTTTGGGTATGTGTAGTCGCCTTGAAACACCTCTGACAGATTCTGCAAAAATTAAGATCATCCTCAAATGTCTACTGCCATTCTATCATCAGCAATTGGCCCTTGTAGATATCACTAGTATAGCTGATATTACGGAGAAGTGTAAACGTTTAGAAGAAACTTTATCTTGGTCTTCTCACCTTCCTTCCACTTCTCGACCCTCTTCTTTTAACTCTTCACGTCACCTAGATACTTCCAAACACCGTTCTTGGCAATCCAAAGGTCATGAACGTAATATTTCCACATTAAGTTCTGTAGTATGCTGGAATTGTCGTGAGTCTGGTCATACTTTTTATGATTGCGGCATCCCTCGTACCCGTATTTTCTGCCACGGTTGTGGTAGAGAAAATACCCTCAAACGAAATTGTTTTAAGTGTTCGGGAAACGAACGATCGGAGGTCCGTCCCCTGAGCGTTTCTCCGTCCACACCCCCATCAGGGAATCAAACCGTTGCATCAAACGAAGTCACTGGTCCAACCACGTCAAGTCACCCAAACCCATCTTCCAGTCGGAAAGGGAAAGGGGTTGTCTCCAAAAAACCAACACACACCACACCAAGTCATTCCAAGAAGTAACTTCTCAATATAATACATTTGATTCACATAGATTATCTTCCCCAAATATCTTCCCAAATTTTAATAATAGACATAATAGTAGCAGTGTAGTAGTTCCAATATCTATACCAGAGTCTACCACAATTCAGGAGGATTCTTTTATTTCTGATTCTTCTTGTTTGCCTGTTGCATCCTCTGATTGTGTAGGTAGAGACAATAAGTTTAGTTTAGCACCTTTTAAAATTTTTGACCAATCAGATAATGATTGTTTTGATTTAAATTCATTATTAGTAAAGAAACATAATGATAATAGACCTTATCTTCCTATTAAGATTTTAGGACAATCTTGTTTAGCTCTTTTAGATAGTGGCTCGAACATTTCTGTGATAGGTTCACATTCATTAGCTTTACTGAAAAATGCTGAGATTTCTATTATGCCCATTTCTTCTCTGCAAGTGTCTACTGCAGATGGTACAGTTCAGTCTATTACAGGCAAATTTGAAACTGAAATCACAGTAGCAGATTTATGTAAACAAATTACATTCTATATTATTCCTTCAGTTCAGAATTCTATAATTTTAGGTATGGATTTCTTAAATGCTTTTAATAGCACACTAAATTGTTCTAATTTTTCCTTTTCAATTTCTCAATTTAATCTGTCCTTACTTAGTGCTATTCAGGATTTTACTAGTTTATCTAGTTCCGAACAAAGGCAGTTGGAGAATATGATCTCTAAATTTACAACTCTTTCGTCGAAAGACAAGTTAGGTCGTACATCCTTAATATCTCACACTATCGAGGTGGGAGATACCACACCTTTTAGACAATATCAGTATCCTATTCCTCAGGCTTGGCAAGTTGACTTGGAAAAGGAAATTGATTCCATGTTAGAGTTGAATATCATTGAACCTTCCACGTCTTCTTACTGTAGTCCTTTGTGGTTAACCAAGAAAAAGGATGGATCTTTTAGGGTTTGCTTCGATGGTCGAAAGTTGAATAATATTACTACAAATCGGGATGCTTATCCTATTCCCCGAATAGACGTCATTCTAAGTAAACTCCAGAATGCTAGGTATATTTCTTCTATCGATCTATCTAAAGCTTTTCTACAGATTCCTTTGAGTGAGGAAAGTAAAAAGTATACAGCTTTTGCTGTTAGTGGAAAAGGATTATTTCAGTTTGTCACTATGCCTTTTGGTCTTGTTTCAGCTCCTCAGACAATGTGTCGTCTGATGGATTTAGTCATTGGTCCTCAGTTAGAGCCCTATGTTTTTTATTATTTGGATGACATTTTGGTCGTTACTCCTGATTTTTCCCTTCATATGGAAATTTTGGATAAGTTGTTTTCACGTCTTAAAGAGGCTAATTTAACTATTAATTTAGATAAATGTCAGTTTTGTCGTCCCAGTCTTAAATTTTTAGGATATGTAGTCGATAGTAAAGGTTTAAGGACTGATCCTGATAAAGTTACAGCTATCAAAGATTTTCCTATACCTAAGACTACTACTCAAGTCCGTAGGATATTAGGTATGTGTGGATATTATCGTCGGTTTGTGCCGTCTTACTCTACTTTGTTATCCCCACTTACAGATCTCCTTAAAAATAGGAAAAAAGGCCAAACTATTACATGGACTTCAGAAGCCGATGATGCTTTCCGGCGTATAAAAGAAGCTCTTACTAGTGCACCTGTCATGACATCTCCGAATTTTAAAGAGCATTTCTATCTCATGACAGATTGTTCCAACACTGCGTCAGGTGGTGTACTATTTCAAATGAAGGATGGTTCGGAACATCCAATAGCTTATACCAGCAAAAAGCTCAATAAAGCACAGAAGAATTATTCCACCACAGAGAGAGAACTTCTTGCAATTATCCATGGTCTTGATGCCTTTCGGTACTATCTTGAGGGTCGTAAGTTTACTATCATCACAGATCATAGTTCTTTATTATGGTTACATTCCATGAAAAATCCGTCACAACGTTTGTCCCGTTGGATTTGTAGGCTTTCTGTCTTTGATTACAATATTGTTCATCGCAAAGCCAATGGTGTTGTGGTTGCAGACGCGTTGTCACGTACATTCGATATCAATCTTTTAGATCTGTCCACTTTATCTCCAGATAATTGGTATCGAAAGATGATTCATAATGTCACCCAAGAACCTACTAGGTATCCTGATTTCAAGGTGGAGAATAATATCCTCTATAAACATGTTATCAGTCCAGTTGAATCTCTATCGAATATGTCTGATTGGAAAATAGTAGTCCCAACATCTAATAGGGATGAAGTGTTGAAAACCTTTCATGATGATGTGACATCAGGTCACTTTGGCTTTTATAAAACGTTTAGTAAAATAGCTGAGTTATATTACTGGCCTGGTTTGCGCAACTCAGTCAAGAAATACATCTCTAGATGTAGAGTTTGTGCAACATGCAAGCCGAGTAACCTACCTCAAGCTGGATTAATGGGTTCGTTTAGGAATATTAATTTTCCGTGGCAAATGATCTCTTTAGACCTTATTGGACCGTATCCACGTAGTTATTTAGGTAACACATATTGTTTGGTAGTTGTAGACTACTTCACCAAATTTCCTTTAGTTTGTCCTCTGCGTAAGGCTACAACTCCAGCCATTTTGAAGTTCTTAGAGGAACAAGTGTTCTTACTATTTGGTATTCCCCAAATAGTATCATGTGATAATGGTCCACAATTTGTTTCTAAAGCTTTTAAAGATCTATTAAGTAAATATAAGGTCCAAAAGATATTCTACAATGCAGCTTATCATCCGCAAGCTAACCACACTGAACGTGTAAATCGTAGCATTGTTACTGCTCTTCGATCTTACACTTACAGTGATCATAGAGCTTGGGATAAGTATATCCATTCAGTTGCTCAAGCCATTCGAACTTCTGTTCATGAAATCACTCAGTGTTCTCCAGCTTATGTTAATTTTGGTAGGCATGTTCCACTGTCAGGTGATTATTTTGGTTTAATTTCTGAAAATTCAACAACTCTTCCTCAAATTTCTGAGAAACTTCACCGCATGGAAGATCTTCAAAACTTACCTCCAATATTCGCGGACATTAGGAAGAAGTTGAAAGCTTCTTACCTTAGAAATCAGCATCAGTATAATTTGAGGAAACGAGAGTTGCGATTTTTTGTGGGCGATCGAGTTTTGAAACGGAATTTTGTAAAATCAAATAAAGGTGATGCCATTTCTGCTAAATTTTGTCAGAAATATGTTCCCTGTACTGTCGTTAGGGTAATATCTCCTTTAGTATATGAATTAAAAGACAATTCGACAAATAGACGAATTGGTCAATTTCATATAAAGGATTTACTCCCTGATAATACAACAGATGAGGCAGCATCTTCATCTTCAGAGGAAGATTAACTTAATGTCTATTAAGTTAACTTATTCCTATGATTGTTATTGTTTTGGCTCGGTTTGGTTACGATTTGATATTTTCTTATATTTTTGTTATTAATCACCAGATTTGGAATATCTACGGCTTATAATTTGATTAGTATTTGTTATAATAAGTTAAATTTATTAAAGCCATTAGAGATTTTTACTTATATTAGGTGTTGCACTGGTATGGAACTAAATATTGTAATGCTACTATACTGTGCTATATGTTTATGTGTTGTATCACTTTCTTCCCATTATACTTACTTGTTTTGCCAGTTTGGAAAGAATGTTGTATTTTTTTTTTACGGATTTGATTCAGTTTATTGGTCATAATCAAGTTATATAGTAACATGTATCTGGATTTGCTATGTGGGATGTTTTTTTAAATCAGTCATTAGGAATTTATATAGATAATCAGTATACATGATTTTAGTACACTCCTATATTATATAGACTATTCTGCCTGTGTATAGGTGAATGAATATGTGGGTTCGAAGTTTTAGTTCAATTAGAGGCCTCAGTTGTTCTATGAATTTCGGAATTCACCATTTTCATGACAAGCTGTACAGTTATCTAGGCAGTAGAATGTCTTCCATAGATAGTAAATTATTGTTAATGTTAATTAGGATTTGAATATTTAACGTTAATCCTTAATATTTTCAGACTTTGGTCTAATAACTGAATTGTTCCTTAGCTGATTTATTAATTTTATTTATATAGTTTATTGGAGGGAGCAATCCATGACATATTCCCTTTACAGCTAGCATGTTTAGATTACAGTTATGGATAGTATTTCATATTTTGACAACAAATGACCATTTATAGTTATTTTCACTTCTTTCCTTAGGCACTTGTCTATATTTTGGTATATTGAACAAGGAATTAACCTGTTCTCTTTTATTGATATCAGAACGAATTATAAATTTGCAGTTTCTTCAGAAATTGGTCTACTCGTTCTTGATGTTCTGTTTTGTTATTACTTCTACCTTAACTCTTACTGTTTTGCTACGGTTGTTAGAGTTTACTGTCAAATTAAACTCCTTTTAGTGATCTTATGTTAGATATTCTTATAAATTTGTTGTAGCTACCTGCTATAGTTATCGAATATCAGCACAAGTTAATTTCGTTGTAAGAAGTTACCACAGCAGTTCACACGCTTTGGTACTCTACCTTTTGAGCTTAAATTGTTCAGCTTTGCATTTGCTAGGATGATTGAGTTTATAAACCTCCTAGTTTTTATTTTTGGTCTTTACTTTGGATCCTAAATGTACTGATGGCATATCATCAGGATGGAATCGATTTTATGGCTGTCCTTTTGTTTAGGCCGTTAGTCCCACATTTGGATCCAATAATTTATTTGATGAGTTTTAGGTTAGGCACATACTACCGGATGTGGGTATATGTGGACCTACCCTTTTTGGTTTATTTGGTTATAGTGTGAATTGGGTCATTATTTGCCTGATTGATTATCTTTGGATATGCTACTTTATAAATCTGTTGTCCACTGTATGGTCAATTTTGGATTTACCATCCAATTCGACACTTATATTGTTTTATATACATTTAGTATTTTTATTGTTACGTATATTGTTTTATATACGTTTGGTATTTTTATTGTTACTTATTATTGTGTATCGGTCCACCCATTTGCCTGATTGATTATTCCTTGGATATGCTCTTCTATAAATCTGTTGTCCATTGATGAGTCAATTTTGGAACCAGGGTCCGATTTCACATTATTTTGGATTATTTGCATTTAGTATTTGTATTACTAGTCTATACTGTGCTATGTTAAAGCGTTACTTTACTTTAATTTTACTCTAGATAGTATGTGACTTTGTACTTAGTTACATGTGGGGATCTTTAGATGAAACCACATCTTTATTTCTACATCACTCATAATCTGTGGTTAATTATAATCGTGTGAATCGATGTAGATTGTTTTGGAAGTAATTATAGTGAGTTATATTATAGTGAGTTAATATAATAGCTGTATTTGGCAAATTGGTGCCATGGCTATAATTTTTATATATGTTTATATTTTTTTTTTCTCGATTCTTGATTGCTCCACATATGGTTGAAGTATTGGTTAACCTACATCTATCCAATCAGTCAAGTGAAAGAAAAAAAAAATTTTTCACTTTAAAAAATTTTTTTTTCTCCAAGTAAGAGGGGAATGTAACGAGTCCGTTACTTAAATACCCACTTACTGTCCTGTCACTGGAATCCTTTAACTTAATTATAAATTAAATTCATTTTGAAATATGCTTAAAATTCAAATAACTTCAGTAAATTTTATGCCTAAAAGTTGGCAGCAAGTTGCGCCCTCTATGTAAAAATTCTACTTCGTTTCCGTCGTAACCTCGTGTGTTCGTTACTTGGTCTTGGAACCGTGAAGTGAGCAGACGTGTTCAGAGGCGGCTGTGGGGGCCATCTTTATGCCATGAGTTTGGTTTAATTTTTTATTTTTTTTGGAAAATCAGTTGTGTTGGAAGAAGCCTTTTTGTTATTTTGTTGTTTTGGGAAAACACTTTAAGTTTGGACCACAGCCAGTGAGTTTTAAATTATAAATAAATTATATATATAAAAACATGTCATATCATCCGCCATTGTTGGTGAAATTTAAATCTAATTCTTTAATCCTCTTTCAAAATACATTCTGGTCTATTTAACTATTCCATTTATTTCCTAAATACCTTAACAGATTACAAGTAATAAATTTTTATAATTTTATTTCTTTACAAGTATGAAAACCAACAATTATCTATTAAAATTCCATACCGTTTAAACCGGCTAATATTTTTTTTCGATTCTATAATCTATATACCAGGCGTTCCTTAAAATTACCTAGTTAATATCCAAACATTTTCATACAGTCCCAAGGTTATTTTTTTTAAAGAAACACATTATAGTTTTTGCTTCAATTTGAAGCAACGTGTTGACATTTCTTGGTTTTTCTTTACTTTCTTGTATGAACAAAGGACTTTGTAGTAACACAACTGTGTTTTTTTAGCCTAGTTACGGATTCCAGGACAAGTCGGGGAGGGAAGAAACACTTTTAATTTAATTTTATGGGGATTTAAACACAGGGGAAGAATTCTATGGTTTTAGTTTAAAGAGTAAAAAGTCTCAGTACCTTTTATTGGAGTCCAGTTTTGGGACCTCTACCCACCTGCATCTAGTTCTTCATCCTGACCACCTCCCAGGTCCACGGAGAAAGAAACCGGCAGGAAGAACTAGTTTTGTTTATTTTGTTTTCCATTTAAATATTTGTAATAATACCTTTTACCTTTTAACTTTTAATACTTCCTCTTCAAGGCTTTAACTTTTCATTAATAATAATTACCTTCACTTTTTCATAAAATATTAATCATTGTAACTTAATTTAGTAAAACATTTATTGTCCACCAAGGGTTGAGATTGTAACTCCCCTGGACTCTCTCGTTATCAGGTTATAGTGTGCACACATATCCGGAGAGGTTTTATTTCATTTATTCGATAATTGTAACATTTATATTATTATATATTTCATTTTATATTATATTTATATAACTATTGCATAACCTTAGTCAGCATTTCACATAAATAGGTACATTTGGGAAAGGGGAAACTGTTTTATCATTGCATTCAGGGGTTTTCATTGTAAATATAGATTAGTTAATTGTACATAAGAGGTGGTGGGTCATAGATAAGTATTTAACATAGTCTGTACATAAATTTTGGGTAATTATTAAAGTTGTGATTAAAAATTAATCTTTCAATTAGTATCCAACTTTTATTATTTCAGCAATACAAGATATCTTGGAAGAAAACATTCAACTTCCTGGCGCCCAAACATTCAGTAGAGCAACTTTATCTTTCATCTGTTTATTTCTTGGTAGCTTTCTTGTCATTAGTTCTTCTATCTTACGGTCACTGTAGGGCATGCAAATTGGCCTAATCCCTCTTGAGTGTCAAGTGGTCATTCTCCTGCATAGTCGCTAGCCAGCATTAATTTTATTATATTTTAAAGTTCATATTTACCCTTTATTTATTTCTTTCATATAATTTATTTCTATCTAATCCCTTCCATCTTCTGTTATTCCAGATATTAGTTCGTTGGTGTATCAAGGTACATTTTAGAGTTTACCCTATTGCTACACTACACATTCTTGTTATATTGGCGCTCCAGCCAATCCATTTTTGTTACAGAATATTTAAAGAAGCGCTGCATAATTTGGAATGGGGCGTGAAAGTTACTGGAATTCTGATAAATACAATCAGATATGCAGACGATACAGTTATTTTAAGTGATGACATGAATGGATTACAATGCATTTTAAATGCCATTGATACAATGGGAAGAGAGTTTGGCCTAAACATAAACTGTTCAAAAACAAAACACATGGTGTTTAGCCGTTTAGCACATCAAGATGCACGATTATATGTTGATGGTCATCTAATTCAAAGAGTGTCCAGTTTTAAATATCTTGGTTGCCATGACTGAACAACTAGATCCAGATCAAGAGATAAAATGTAGAATCGAGATAGCCCGCACGACATTTTTAAAAATGAGGTCATTCTTCTGTAATGATAACTTGAAACTTCAACTTCGAAAGCGTATGGTTAAATGCTACATTTGGTCAGTCCTCTTATACGGTGTCGAAGCATGGACATTAAAAATATCCACCATTAATCGTCTGGAGGCCTTTGAAATGTGGCTGCACAGACGTATACTAAAAATTCCATGGACGGCTATACTGATAAATGTGGCAGTCCTTGAGAGAGCAAATGCTGCTCGCGAGCTGCTTGATAACATCAAATGTAGAAAGATGGCCTATTTTGGACACGTAGTAAGGGGATATCGATATAATATTCTGCAACTTATTATGATGGGTAAAATCGAAGGACGCAGAGGAATTGGTAGAAAGCAGGCCTCTTGGTTGAAGAATATCAGAGAGTGGACACTAATAAAGAAAGCTGAGCAACTCTTTAGAATAGCTCGAGACAGAGACAGTTTCGCCATGTTAATAGCCAACGTCAAGGGGACTTGATAGGGCACGTTAAGAAGAAGAAGGTAAATAAAACAATGTTTTCATAATATATTTATTAAGTTAGAAATTCCACTTCACAATAAATAATTACATAATGAATAACGATAAAAATATTTGATATGTATTATATATATAATAATTATACCAGCCTTTATATACGGGAGGTACATCATTCAAATGATAGTGTCATCGCGTACCAAACACAAACACCTGCACTACTATTCGAAAAAATATATTTGTAAATTTTTTTTATATATTTATATACTTTGACTATACATAAATCTGACCCCAAACCAAATCACAACAGACCACTGTCAAAAACAAAAAGAAATATGAGTGCGTTTGTACTCTAATATTAAAATACACGATATTGTGTATTCTCAAAATTTACGCTTAATTTCATGTAAATATATTCACAGTATGCTTTGGTTGTTTACATCGAAAAATCTAATAGATTAAAAAATATTCTTTTATTTTTATTTTATAATCTATTATTCGTAAAAAGAAAAATCTAATGTTTAAGATATGTTAAATATGCGCGAAAAGTTTAGATAATGTCTTAGGATTGACGCATTAGCCAATCATTTTTATTTTTGAAATAGGTTTAGGGTGAATGGATTTGAAGGCAAACTGTACACCATATATTGACTATATTTTTCCCGTGTTGCGGATGTGATTGTGCTTGTTAATAGATGGCGTGTTCCACACTCCCAGATATATTTGATGGTAAAGTGTCAGGTCGTTATCCTCTGAGTGTGTCGACGGCATCAGAATTTCTAATTATATATACAAAAATCACAAAATCGACACTGTGAGTTTCAAGGGCGTTTGCGCATTAGGCCCTTCAAAGCGCTTCCTATTAACCCGCAGTGTCGCTGCTTAATAATTGTCCTGAAGTCCCCCCTAAGCAGATAAAGTTGAGGTAGGCCAGCACTTTGTTACCCTGCACCTATCGCAACAAAGTTTTAGCATGATCTCAAATTTTTTATACCGAGGTGGGGAGTTCTTGGCCAAAATAAACCGGCCAGCCGGTATTTGATATGTTTAATAATACACTATTAAAACCTATGACTAGTGCCACAATAATTGCTGTAAAGAGCCTACCAAAAACATCCCTTTTATTTATATATCACAACATTTTAAAAACTGTTTAGATTCTGGATTAAAATACAGTAAATACACCACTGACCAATTAAAAACAACTTTTTGTAAAAAGCTTGATAGTTTATCATGAAATTGTTCCATTTCAACAATATTTTTCTTTGCTAGAAATATTTTATTGAAATTTTAATGAGAATTGTGTTGACTATAATTATATAATCGTATTTTGTGCCAATTTTGATTGTTGTAATACATTTTTTTCACAATTTAACTGAGATATATGAGGTAGTTTTGGTTATGATTTTATTTAGGTAAGTTGTGCACACCATTAAGCTTTAATTCTATAAGTTGACAAGAATGTGATGATCTGCCTAAAAAGGACTTTAATAATAGACTGTAACCTGTAGTAAGATCCTTTTTTATTACTAACAGTACATTGTATAAGATAAACAGAACATCTGTAAAATATTGATTATCTAAGTGTCATTGCACAACAGATATTCTTAGTACCTATATATTTTATCGTTACTTTTTAGTCTGAGGAATTACGTGTTGAATTTATCTTTAAATAAAGAATGCAATTGTGTTCCATGAAACCTTTTTTCACAAAGATCAGAAACTTATTTTAAAATAATAATATCACCGTCCTACGAAGTTTTTTGACGATAAATTTCAGGTATCTGTAGCAAACTTGTTGCACACACTTTCAGTGGAAACTATTTTGACTTAATTGTAGTTCTTTATAATAAAAAACTATTGCAAACTTTACTCAATGTACGTCGATGTATATCGAAGAGTTAATTTATAGATCTCAGGCAAAAGCTACTAAAATTGAATTGAGGAAGAAATAAAGTCAAATAGTGTAATATAAATAGATGCATATTGTTACGTTTTTAATTGAAGAAATAAGGCTAGTTTAGCTCAATTTTTATATACATTGTGAAAGACAAAAGAAAACATTTCAGGTATCACAATATAGATAAAGTGTTGATACAAGAAGTATTCATTGAATTCTATTCACCTACAAAGTTCACACCTCAATTCCCCCACAATAGTTTCTGATTGACCTACAAAATATGACACTGTATCTGCAAAATTATGGATCGGGTTTAGCACAGATTCGTTAATTAAAACTTGATTACTTTCATTAATATTGTGACTGAAAGCGTAAACTGTAATTTATTACATACATTCAAGACTACTGCGTTGATTGTCGATGAAGTTTTTGTTAGCAAATTTTTGAAACTACACGATGCACTATCACACATTTAGCTATTACATCGACGTGACTAGGTCGTGGTATATTATATATTTAAATCTATTTTCTTTTAGGTATCGTTGTTGAATTAAATGAAAAGGAAAGTCTCTGGTAACTCCAACATGTAGCTAATTATCTCACTTAAGTTCATAAGGTGGATTTGACAAAAAGAGATACATTCTTTGAAAAACATTCAGATGTCTAAAACATTAATAAAAACTATATGTACTAGTATATATAAATCTGTGTTTTAAAATTGTCTTATGGACTAACAATATACTTATTTATGATATGTGCCGATTTCAAAGACCTTTTGGTGCTTTGATATGTTTGTCATAAGTTCAAAATTGTTGTTGGCCTTGGTTATGTGCAGCCAGCCTTTGAGACAGCAGAAAGGGCTGTCCAGCAGAGTAAAAACATAACCAGGCTCGCTTACCCAAAAACCTTAAAATGTCTAAGGCCACCCTTATAGTGTAAAGTTTGGTGTTATTGAGAGGCCAACGTTTATATTTTTTGTTTTGTAAAATTATCTTTAAAGGAACAAATTTGTAAAATTACGCTTCTATCATTTTGATTACTGGTTGATTTGGAAAAACGAGCCGTTGGTTAAGGGATGGTGTAGACAGGGGACGGAGTTTAACGGACTCTGCTGCTGAACAATGAAGTAGACAGACAGACAGAAAGATACTTAATATGGAAGATATGAATAAAAGTTTTTACTTAAAGGTAGATGGGGTTGGGGATGAGCGAAGAAAATAGCAGCAGGGTCAAATATGGTTCAGTCTAAAAATCCGGTATTCACGAGTTTTTCCAAGAAAAATTTCACATCACCCAACTCGGAATCTTTTATTCCCAATGATTTTAACATTCCCAGATCTCCGTTTTCTACTGCTATAAACACGGAACGCAAATGTTCCAAGTCTGATCGCATCAAGTGTAACGCTGCTCCAAAATCTTCAATTGTTTGTGATTCTGAAAAAGAAAATTTTATTAACTGTAGGTCCTTTCGATATCAAGTGGTAATTCTTAAAGAAAACTCTTTGACTGTCTGTCAAGTTTTCGAATTTATTCTAATTCTTTTTCAAGACATCTGTTAACAAAGAAATATAAAAATTATCTAACTATTATATACTATAAAACTATCTAATTATTAATTGTCTTACTTACTAGTCGTGAGATTACAGTTTAAGCTTAACGGCTTTATGCTTAAGCCAAACTGACGACTAATTTATTATTTTATATTTTTTATCGACAATCAAATTAATAATAATAAAAACTCGATCCAAGATCAAGAAACGATCGGGTATCGACAAAATCTCTATGCCGAATTTTGCAGGGAGTACCCAGAAATTCAAGTAACTGAACAAAAAATTGCTGATAAATACTGGGTAATTATAAGAAACAATCTTATCCGAGAGACTAGACGCAATACCATCAGAAGCGAAGTCGAACGGGAGATTAATCACCAAGAGGTAAATTTAGATCAAGTCCCTAATGAAATACATTAGCAGGTTCCTGAGCTTACCACAGAATATATACGAGGAACAACAAGCAGAAAAGTCATTAAAAGAGCTGATCAAATAATGCTACACACTGCAACACACTCGCAATATGATCTAGTAAACATCACAGCCCATCAGTGCCGGGACACATTAAAACAAAAACTCTCCGTTTATTCAGGACGACTAAGGAGATACAAGGTTAGTAACAGCCGAAAATGTGACAATTCGCTTTTTGAGCATGCCGAGAAGGCGTTCTATCGGAAACTTAGCTCCACTGTGGAAAGTGCCAATAAATCATACCCAAGTCAAGAAGATATTCAGGAGTTTTGGGGAAATCAACTTTCCACACTAGCTGCTCTTAACACCAATGCTGGATAGATAGAAGATACGACGCACAGCTGTCAACACTACTGTACAACGGTCTATGAACCCTTCACCACAGAAGAAGTCTCTAATATCTTCAAAGAGCTTCATAACTGGAAATCTCCTGGACCAGACGGAGTTCAAAACTTCTGGCTTAAGAAGTTATGGAGTGCTCATGAGTGCTTTTCAACATTAATTAATAGTGTTATTTCTAATCCGCAGGAAATACCATCATTCCTTACTCAGGGAACAACTTATTTAATACCGAAGGATCAAAATAATACCCAAGATCCAGCCAAGTAGCCCAATTACGTGTCTTCCAGCTCTGTATAAATTGGTCACATCCTGTGTAGCCTAGCGTATCTACCAACACTGCGCTCTAAACAATATCATAGAACCTCAATAGAAAGGATGCGCTAAGGGCTCCATGGGTTGCAAAGAACAACTTATTAACGACTCAGCCATTTCTAACCAGGCATACACCAAAAAAAGGAACCTCTTCACTGCCTTTATTTACTATAAGAAAGCCTTTGAGTCAGTGCCGCACGAATGACTGGTAGATACCTATATTAAGAATATATAAAGTCGATGATAATATAGTGACCTTCTTAAGACATATAATCACAGACTGAAAGACTAAAATTCATCTCCAAATACGTGGTGAAAACAGTATCGAAACGGAAAATATAATTAACCACGGCCTATTCCAAGGAGACGGTGAGTCCCTTGTGGTTCTGTCTAGCGATGAACCCACTATCCCAGCTATTGAACTCCACTGACTCAGGTTTTAGCATTAAAAACAACAACACTGTAGTGGCGAAGCTTAATCATCTGTTGTATATGGATGATTTAAAACTAATGGCTTCCACTCGAAATCACTTAGATCAAATGCTAAAACTGTAGAAACTTTTTCAAATGATATCAGTATGCACTTTGGGTTAGACAAATGTCGTGTACTAAATATAGTCAAGAGAAGGGTTCAGCCCGGGGGATTCGATATGCAAAATGGCCAAAAC
This sequence comes from Diabrotica balteata, assembly GCA_918026665.1. Classification (NCBI taxonomy): domain Eukaryota; kingdom Metazoa; phylum Arthropoda; class Insecta; order Coleoptera; family Chrysomelidae; genus Diabrotica; species Diabrotica balteata. The sequence goes on from OU898285.1 coordinate 72,335,381, forward strand.
ATCGAGGCTATGGGCGAAAATGACGTATAAATATCTAGGAGTAAAGCAAGCGCGGAAAATTGACCATAAACAAATGAAAATCGAATTAACATCAGAGTTCATACGAAGGGTAAAACAGCTACTCCGCTCACATCTTAATAGTAAAAATTTGTTTAAGGCATTAAACACCTACGCATTTTCCGCGCTTAGCTACTCATTTGGGATTATTAAGTGACTAAACGGATATAGAAACTCTTCAGAAAAAAGTACGAACATACCTCACAAAGGCACAAAAACACCATCCTCGAAGTACAGTAGAAAGAACGACCTTACCGCTTTATTTAGGAGGACGAGGACTTATTGATATAAGCGAGCAATTAGAAAAACAGATTACTAATTTAAGAAATTATTTTCAGCTGCAGACGGAGACATCTACTCTTTCATCGCGCAATTTGCGCAGTAGATGACACAACACCGATCAAACTGAGGGATAAGAAATGCGCATAAACCATCTTACTAAGAACGAAAAATGCGTAACTGGATGGGTAAACCTCTGCACGGGCGACATCCGAATGAAGTCAGTCAAGACTATGTCGACAATATAGCGTCGAACTATTGGCTGACATCAAGAAAGATGTTCCCTGAAACAGAAGGTTCATTACTCGCCATTCAGGATCACGTTATACCAACCAAAAATTACCTGAAATATATCGTCAAATACCTTCAGGTCCAAAACGATAAATGCCGATATGGATGTGAAGCCCAAGAAACTATCCAACATCTTACCGGAAGCTGCCAGGCATTTGCTGCAACTGAGTATAAGGAACGGCATGACTCAGTTGGGAAGATCCTCCATCAAGAGATAGCTTTTAAACTGTGACTTCTACAAACAAACCATCTCCCATATTATCAATACATTCCTGAGAGTATGCTTGAGAATGACAACTACAAGCTATACTGGGATCGCACTGTGCTCACAGACCAAAATGTAGCACATAATAGACCAGATCTCGTGCTAGTTAATAAACTAACAAGACAAACAACTCTAATCGATGTGGCGATACCTAACAACAATAATCTGCGTGTTAAGTATAACGAAAAGATCGCCCAGTACAGAGATCTGGAAATACAAATAAGGAGACAATGGAGAATGGAAAGTACCCAGACGATACCTATTATTCTTTCTACCACTGGAGTCATTCCGAAGAACCTCCTAGAAATCATAAAAAAAAACTGGGTCTAAATGAACATCTATATAAGATCATGCAAAAAGCTGTGCTACTTTCGACGTCCAAATGCATGCGAAAATTTTTGGGAGATATACCAACGTACCAAGTCACCTAGGACTCGATAACATGGAAAGAGTCCCACCAGAACTCAATTCTTTTGATACCGTAGGTATCTCTGGGCTGAATGAATTTTTCCCTTAGAGGGAGTGTGAGCCGTATGGCTAAATTTGGATAAAAACTATTGTTACTGGTTTTGCTTTCCACATAAAATAACTGTATATTCATTCATATATGTACATTAATCAAACTAACATGATAATGATATATATAATAACAATATAATTGTTTTAACAATTTTTTTTAAATTGTAATATTTATATGTGTAATGGTTCGTTTCATAAAGTTAAACTTAAACTATAATCTCACGACTAGTAAGTAAATTAACAATTATAACTAGATCATTTTTATATTTCTTTGTTAACAGATGTATTGAAAAATAATTAGAATAAATTCGAAAGCTTGACAGTAAGTCAAAGAGTTTTCTTTGTCTTGTGGGCCAAATAGACTGACTGCATCCTCAAGAATTACCACTTATGTTAGTGTCAATAAAAAAGGGGCTATTAGATAACTATTTTTTACTACTCGAGCTTTTAATTGTGCTTACAATTATTTTTAAGAGCTAAAATAAAAATACAAAATATGTGATAAAGGGGAACGAATAATTGTAAATAAAGTAGTAACTCACCAAATAAATGCAAAATTTATTTAAAAAACATTATTATAAAAATTCTTTGCACTCTTAAAAGTTTCTCCTTCTTTTCTGAATTCTCTTAAAAAATATTTATAATACAGTATTGTCCAAAATAAACAGTACTTAAACTGAAACATAGATGCCGCTTTGTGCGTGCTGTCATATTAAAATCAACTTGTATAGACCTGTCAAGTAATCCTTAAACAATTAATTATTAAGGCCTAATTGTTAAAAATGGTGTTAAGTAGAGAGGAGAAAGTGTTTCTTGTGGAGCATTATTTTAATAGTACAAGTGTGCAATACGTGTGTGATCAATTCACGGTTTAATAAACGTTCTCCAAGTAATGCTGTATTTTTGAACGTTGTTGAAAAGTTTAGAAATACGGGTAATGTATTGTGCCAACGAAAAGGAAACTCTGGGCGTCCCAGGAGAGTTAACAATAACGATAACCATGAACGTGTTTTTGAGCGAATCTTCCGAAAATCTGCCGAAAATCCGAATCTTCCGAAGATCGAAAATCCGAAAGCCAGCCAGACAAGAACAGCGTTGCATCTTAGCTTAAAACGAACTTGCTTGCAAAGAATCCTGAAGGAGCTGGGTGCATTTTCGTATGTGATTCAGGTACATCAACAATTACATCCCAGGGATTATCACAGTAGAGTGGAATATTGTACCAGAATTCTTGCATTATAGTATGAAAATCCTGAATTTTAGAAAAATGTATGGTTTTCAGACGAAGCACATTTTTATTTGTCAGGTCATGTAAATCGTCGCACAAATCGATTTCTGGGTTTTGCCAGACCAAATGAAGTTCAAGAAGTTCCTTTACATAGCGCAAAAGTGAGTGTCTGGTGTGCAATTTCGGGACACGAAATCATTGCTCCATACTTTATCGAAGAAACTGGTAAGACAGTCACACTTAATCAACAGAGGTACATACAAATTTTAACACGCATTATCCCTGATCTCCGTCAATTTTGTGGTGCACGTTGTGGTGCACGTAATTTGGTATTTCGAGACCAATTTTTCCAGTAGGATGGGGCAACTTGTCATAATGCTGTCGCAGTTCGTCAATTTCTTCAGCGACATTTTCCAAACAAATATATTTCACGATTTACTGATTGCCCCTATCCTGCACATTCTCCAGGCTTAACATCTCTAGATGCATACATTTGGGGCATGGCTAAAACTGCCGTTAGAGCCTTCTTCGCGGACTCGAGACAACCTTTATTCCATAACATTACGAGAAATCTGGAATATCGGTATGAAGTCTGTCTTGAGAAAGGAGGAGCTCATTTAGAGCATGTTATGAAGTGTCATTAATGTGTATTTTTTAAAACAATAAAATAATTTCAAGTTCAGTACAGTTCATTTTGGGCTATACTGGGCTATACTGTATTATAAGTATGTGAAATACAGATATTGACAAGGACAGACTGAGCGAACTTTTCAAAGAAACCAATAAATTATTAGCCATGAAGGCAGAGATATTAAGATACATGGGAGACATGCAAATAATGCCACCACACCATACAATAGCAATTCTATCCCATTCCATTAGAAGGAAGAAGTGAAGAGAAACATAAGAGAAGACTAAACATAAGAAACTGAAAAAGGAAGAAAAAGAAGAAAATTAAATAAAGAAAAATAGTCAATCGAGCAATGGAGTACTAGGCTTCGGAAACATAAATGAAGCAGGATATGATATGCTGGAATAAACCACAGCAGTAGATATGGCGATTATTAACACATTCTTCCAAACGAGAGAAAGTTAACTTATCACATACAAAAAATAGACCAAATCACTCATATACAAATTATTTCATGACAATAAAAGAAGATAAAAGTAATGTAAGGACTGCTATACCCGTACCTGATAATGCTATCGCAACCTTGTCCACTCCACCTAGTGGTTTCAGTGCATCTCGAGCTTTGCTTCCGAATAATTTTTCCAAATAGTTCGGACCGTGGCTTTGGAGAAGCGATTTAAGGAAGCTTCCTGTCTCTTCCACTGGCGGCCTTTTGGCAGCCGTACAAAGTCTTGAGTCTTCGTCGTACCCGTCAGGGCAGTCTGGCGCCCCATCGCACAAATATTGGATGGAGATACAGTTGCCGTCCCCTGGACATTTGAATGGCTCGTATGGGTGGCAGGCGTCACCTGAAATAAAAAGGTAAGGATAAAAAAGGTAAAAAATGTTGAATGTATTTGATTCGGTTTATAAGTACCGTAAAACGGGGTTACTTTGCACTAAGCAGGGTAACTTTGCACCAAACGTGTAAAAGTATATTTTCTGTAAATCAGCGCTCAATTTTGTTTATATATTTGTACTACCGTTAGAGCACATAGGCAACATCGCAATACGTGAGTAAGACTCGCGCGATTGTCTCTGCGGTCGCCAGTTATCTATCAGCAACGGTTAGAATATTAACCTCGAAAATCTATTATTTTCTGCAAAATCATACTGTGCAGACAGTACCAGCGGACACAAATTGGTAAGTACATGTCTAATGGCATATACCACAATCGATTGCGATTTTTAGTTGTTAAAATAACGATTTTAAACCAGGATATCAATAACAAAAAAAAAACATTGTTTATATGTGCACTTAACACGTGAAATTGGGTATACTTTGCACCGCCAATTTGCAAGTGGTGCAAAGTATCCCCAAGAGTAAAAGGTTAATAGGAAAATGGTTTTTAGGAAATGCCCAGACGTTATAAAAGGAAACTGGGATCTCGTAAATATGCAGACTACTCAAAAGGAGATTTGGAAGCATGTCTGTCAGCAATAAAAGATGGCATGAGTACAAGAGTTGCCGTTGAATCCTTTAACATTCCAAGGAGAACTATTTTTCACAAATTAAAAGGAGTACACGCTGGACCTGGATACCCATCAATATTCTCTTATGAAGAGGAAAGGTGGAATTACGACAAATAATCAAGATTCATTTAAATCGCCAAGGAAAAAAAATAACTCGCTTTAAGGATAATACTCCTGGTATGGATTGGGTCAAATCATTTTCAAGTCGTCATAAGAACCTTACTGCAAGGATAGCCTCAAACATAAAAAGAAGTAGAGCAGCACTCAATGCAGACCAAATGGCTGAATACATACAAAATTTAAAACAAACATTAACTGATGTGGAGCCACATGCTATTTTTAATCATGACGAGACGAACTTAACAAATGATCCTGGACAAAAAAAGGTATTAACTAAACGTGGGGTTAAATATCCTGAACGAATTTGTAACTCTTCAAAAAGTAGCATTGCTCTTATGATGTGTGGAAATGCAGCTGGTGAGCTACTACCTCCTTATGTGGTGTAACAATCCAAGCATTTGTGGGACACCTGGACTGAAAATGGCCCCTCTGGTACGCGTTATGCAAATACTGCATCTGGTTGATTCGAATCTCAGACATTTGCAAATTGGTTTAACACTGTTCTATTACCCAGGCTTAAAAAAATTCAGGGAAAGAAGGTCGTTTTAGGAGACAATTTTTCTTATATTAATGTTGAAGTCCTGGATTTGTGTCGAAAACACGACATTCATTTTATATGTTTGCCTCCGAATAGCACCCACGTTATACAATCGCTAGATGTTGCATTATTTGCCCCAATGAAAAAGGCCTGCAGGGAAATTTTATCTGAATATAAGGAAACTCATGTGGGCAGTAGATCAAATGTACTTAAGAAACAGCATTTTCCAACGCTTTAGAACTGATCATAGCGCTTTACAGTGGCTAATGAATTTTAAGAAGCCAGAGCGACAAATGGCTAGGTAGATAGAGAGACTCCAACAGTATAACTTCGACGTAGTACATAGAAAAGGGCGTCTCCATAACAATGCCGATATTCTTTCTAGGCGACCCTGTTTGAAACGACAATGCCAATACTGTAAAAGACTTGAAGATAAAGAGAACATAACCGAAGAAGTAAGTCTCCAGGTAATCACAGTTATACAGGAAAAAGATAATGATCAGACTTCCCTGGAAAACCTTAAAAAGAGTCAAAAGAAAGATAATGACTTAAAAGTCATACGAGAATGGCTTAAAAATGGAGTAAGACCTATTTGTCAGGAAATCATAAGAGTATGAAAATAATGAAACGCAAACTCACAAATGGAAATAAACAAATAGTCAAACTCAAGGATAGAAATGGCAACATCACATCAAACAGAGAATATTTGTTACAAATTGTGGAATCATTCTATGAGACATTATATAGCAACCAATCGACTCTAGATATAGTCGAATATCAACAGAGGAAAGTCCAAAATCAGGGTTCCGAAGATATACCAGAAATCTCCTTGGACGAAATTTACAAGGCTCTAAAAAAGATGAAGAATAACAAAGCTCCGGGGGAGGACGGTGTCGTCACGGAAGCGATAAAGTTAGGAGGCTCAGTACTGATAGCCAAAATTCAAAAGCTCTTTAATCTATGCCTATGGAATCAAAATATCCCAACAAAGTGGAATAATTCAATAACTGTACTCTTACACAAGAAGGGAGATATAGCAGACCTGGAAAGATACAGACCAATCAGTCTCCTTAACCATCTTTATAAATTATACACCCGAATAATAACGAATAGATTAGAGACAAAGCTGGATTTTCTACCAACCTCGGGAACAAGCTGGTTTCCGCCCTAATTATGGCACAAACGATCACCTGCAGTGCCTAAAAACCCTAATAGAAAAATCTAACGAATATAACCGTCCCTTGGCATTGATATTTGTAGACTTTAAAAAGGCGTTTGATACAGTAGAACTACCGTCCATCTTAAGAGCACTACAAGATTGCAGGATCGACCACAGATATTGTAATATAATTAAAAATATATATGAAAATGCCACAACAACCATAAGTGTATATTCTGCAACTAATAAAATAAAGATAAAAAGGGGAGTCAGGCAAGGTGATACCATGTCACCAAAGCTGTTCATTACCGTTCTTGAGTATGCATTTAAAAGACTAACATGGCAACAGAAAGGAATATCCATCGATGGAGAAAGATTAAACCATCTACGTTTTGCGGACGACATCGTGCTTCTGTCAGATAATCTGGGAGAGATCAAAGACATGCTCCAAGAACTGAATGACATACTACAAGAAACTGGGCTGGAGATAAATTTCGAGAAAACCAAAATGATGACCAATATGGTTCCCAGCGAAGAGATACAGATCAATAACAACAAGGTAGAATTAATCGATAAATACACATACTTGGGTCATGAAATTAGAATAACCAGAGACAACCAAACCTGCGAGCTAAATAGACGAATCACGTTGGGATGGGCGGCATATGGACGGATGAGAGACATTTTTAAAACAAATATCCCAATTCACCTGAAAAGGAAGGCATTTAACCAATGCATCTTACCAGTCTTGACCTACGGAGCAGAGACCTTAACTTTAACGAAAGCTACTACCGAAAAACGGAGGGTAACTGGACATGTTGCTAGAATGGAAGACGGAAGATGGACGAAGAGATTATTGGAGTGGAGACCAAGAGCCGACAAGCGAAGTCGAGGCAGACCACCCACCCGATGGACCGACGACCTAAAGAGAATAGAAACAAACTGGATTGCAGCAGCTAGAGATAGAGAGAACTGGAGACGTTTGGAGGAGGCCTATATCCAACAATGGATGTGAAAATTTGGCTGGATGATGATGATGATGATGATGAACCAAATACAGTGGAACTATAAAAGCGTACTGGGCTCAATGGGAATCTCTGTATCTTTCCAATGGTCTATCATATCGGAAGTGGGAAATGCTGAGGTGTTGAGAAAAATGTCTGAGTCATGTGATGAGGGGAGATAATTGCAGATAATTATCATTATACTGCAGATTAGTTATTAGCGTTACCTATTTTCCTCCCGAAATATTAAACAAAACTCCAAGAAATGCATGAAATGGAGAAAAAATTAAAGAATGGTGGACAAATGAACACATATCGATTCTTGTTCTTAAAATGTGAAAGTTTAAATTCAGATTTTTTTAGTCACATTTCAAATTTCTCATATTTGTTGCCAAAACTTAAAATTGAAATTTTATGTTATAAGTTTCGAAGATTAGGCTCTAACAATGGAAATTCTGCAGTGAACGATCAATGCAAGTGATAAATTTTATCGATCTTTTCACGAGAATCATAAAAAATGGCAAATATAGCGCAACATTTATTTATTTAACACTTTGAGTTGTTATTTTATTTAAAAAACTGATTTCGAGCGCGTAACTGACATTCAAATTCATCGGTCGCTTGAAGCGTTGTTTCTGAGAGAACGGTTCATTTTACAGAAAGTGTGATAATACATATATTTTTGTTCAAAATTATCACAGCTACATTTCTTGTTTGAAACTTTTTTCTGTGGCGTACAGATTCTTAGTAAATCGACATTTTCCGCTATCCCCCCTACGAGGTGGGTTTTAGGGGCCCTATTTTGTTTGGGGGGGCCAAAAATAAAATTCTCAGCAAAATTCATCTTGTATTGTCTTTAGAAGTTTCGGAGACATTTTATTCTGTGACGACTGTCGTATAAATATTTATTGAAAACGAAAAAAAAAGTTTTTGGTTAAACGTAAACGTGTCCAGGTATTGTGACGTCCACCTCTACAGTTTATTGCAAACAGTCATTACTTATTTACAATAAATGATACATGGCTATCCAATTTAGTACATATAAAGTGTTTCTCTATAATTTTCTATCATTACGATAAAGTACAAGCTCTATATAAATTATAAGTAGGTATACAAAAAGGCAATTTTATCAATGCTGTGCATTGAAGCAAATTTAATCATAAAAATAATTTATTAATTAAGTAAATTATTAGTAAACTGTTTACAGACAAAATAAATGATACAATAAATAAATGTTTGGTACGATTTGTACCTTTGTTTACTTAGTTTAACGTTATATTATTTTTTCGTTGTAATTCCTCTTTTTTAATTAAGAAACCTTGTATTACTTATTAATTTCTGTAGTTTGCTTTATTTGGCACCGGTCCGTTTATTAGCCACGCTAATTTGAGACAAATTTTTATAAAACAATCTTATACAGGGTGTTTCAAAAAGGTATGTCATAAATTTAATCACGCATTCCGGGGATAAAAATAAATTGATTGAATCCAACTTATCTTTGTATAAAAGTGTACACAAAAAAAGTTACAGTCCTTTGAAGTTGCGAAATAAAAAATTTTTTTTTCATTATCTCCTAAACTACTTTGTTGCGTTCTGCACATACGATGACCTCAATATATCAATTTGAGTCATCCTGAAGAGGGAAAGAAGATCTTCTGTTGAATCTAGAACTCGCTGGTTTTCCCCTTTCGAAATGGGTATGTATATTCAAATAAAAGAAGAGAAATGAAAGGCAGCGGACTGTATAAAACTCTATTTTAAAAAGCTGTAAAATTAAACATAAATATATATAACCAAATATACCATTATAATTAAAGAAGAATATATTACAAACTTAACAACTATTACGCAATACGAAACGACATACCAAAAGACAACCATAAACCAACCAAAACAAAAATGTCGATTCTATAAAAAACCACTGACAAAACAAAAGACAAAACCTACCACAGCCGCAAACATACTATACATAAAAAGATAAAAGCCAAATTAATAATCTTACAAAAAAATCAACCTAAATAAGGATATAATATTTTAACGTTGTAAAAACAAATTAAGAATGCGATGCATACAAATAATTAATAAGTACAATTATTAAAACAAAACATACAAGAAATAAAATCGGTGTTCAAACATATATAGGTTTCTATAAAATATGTAGCTTCTCCATATAAATTTTAAAGTGTTTGTTTGTCTTAGTGTATTGTATTTTGTATTGTTATGTCCAAATTTTACATTTATGACATTCTACTATGTTGGATAGGCCACAATTGACGAAATGCCCCTGAAGATGATCTATTGATCGAAAGTACTTGGGCAAGATTAAATTAATCACCGTGTTCGATAGTTGCCTTGTATACCCTCAAAGTACATTTACAAATGTTTATATACAGTTGCGAAACTGCAACATACTTGACATTGTGTAATAAAAATGGACACGTTACCTTCTTGTTCTGAAAGCATTTTTCATAAAATAGAAACAACAAAATCTAAGACCACAGAAAAATTTTAAGGGGGCTGTGCAGCCCTAAATCTCCCCAAACTTTTGAGTACGTTCAAATCAAATGAATTTTGTGGCATCATTAGTTTAACACTTTATTTTTAAAAATTTTATGCCTCTTATCACTTTTTTCAAAAAACAGTTTTTATTGAGTCACGACCCTTTTCATTAACGTTTAAAAAATTACGTCAAACTTAATAAATGGCTTAAATGAATTAACAAGTACAAAAAATGTCTATAACCTCTATAAATATGATATTACAATAATGTTCATAATGACCCCCATTTTCTTCAATACACATTCAGTATCGTTTTAATAAGAAAAACCGAATGCGCTCAATTGTTGTTCATCCTCTATTGTTACAGAATACACTTTCGCTTTCATGAACCCCCAAAAGCAAAAGCCCATGGGGTAAAGACCTGGTCTTCTGGGTGGCCAAGAAATAGGTGCGTCACGACCTCTTCCAATCCACCGACCAGGACACTGCCTACAAAGGTATTCCCGGACTTCATTACTGTAATCCGGTGGAGCGCCATCTTGTAGAAACCACATATTTTGCCTTATTGCAATATTCACTTCTTCCAAATATTATTGTAAATCGTTTGCCAAAAACTGCAAATAATTATCACTATTTAAATTTTTGGGAAGAAATACTGGGCCTATTAGATTGTTATCCACAATTCCTGCCCAAAAATTAACTTTGAAAGTTCTGTGGTGATAAGACGTTTTTTTGAAGTGATGATTTTCGTCGGCCCAAATGTGCTCATTATAATAGTTTGTTATTCAATTTCTACTGAAGGTAGCATTGTCGGTAAACAAATATCTCTAATATTTCTAATAAAATTAACATTTCGAGTGTTTTCCATTAACAACCAATCGCAAAATCCAATCATTTTAGGATAATCTTCAACCAATAGCTCTTGAACCGTTCTTAAGTGATAGGGTTTAAGCAGCTGATCCTTCAGACGCCTCCAAACCTTTACGTGAGGAACATTTAGTTAAGTAGCTATTCGCTCCGTGGGTCTCCCCTCTATTTACAGACACGTGACACGCTGTCAGATTTGTGAGGACGTTTTAGTATTGAGTCTTATGGGATTATTTTATTAAACTTAAATATTTTATTTTGTAGTGTTAATATCCGGATACAATTAATTAGTTATCTATTTATAGTGACATTTATAGTTCAACAAAAATATTTTTTGTCGTTAATAAAGATTTATTAACATAATCTTCGAAAGTGAGGTTATATATACATGATCAACCAATGATCAACATCCATGATACAATGAATATGTTCATTGAACCATGCACAAAAGCGTCCTGATAAAATTTCAAGCAATCACCACCATGAGCAGGTCAGTCGATTTTGCTTTGACACTTTGTTAACCCTCGGAGCGAATTTTCCTTGTACTTGTTCCAAGAACTTCTTCAATGATTTCTAAAATGTCTTCATCAACTTACCCAAAGTTAAATGCATACCTGCCATTTCCTGAAATGTGTTGGCCATTGTAATATCAAAATTTTTAATATTAATCTTATTCACACAATAAATGATAGCTTCAAATTATTGACTATTATTGATGGAACTGTTTGTAATTGAAGGGGTCAGAAGCAAAACCGCCTAAGTAGCAAAATACACATTTTGAGAAATAAAGCATCAAAGTTTTTGCTCTTTTAAAAATTCTGGATGATCAAAATTAAAATTTTTAAAGTATTAAACAATTCAAAATAAGTATAAAATTTTAAATATACTTCTGGTGAGAAATTATTTTAGTTTTTTTTACCTCTTTCGACAAAAAAATGCACTTAGGTTGTTTTACCATTAAGCAAAAATGGATTTATAATACACAAAAAGAACTAAACAAGAGCTTAATTTTCAATTAATATTTATTTTTTCTTAAAAAAAAAAATACAAATTTTACTTTTTTATAACACCAGAGTTACTCATAATCTGAGAAAAAACCTATGTAGTCGTCTTGTTCGACGTTGGCATCTTCTTTGGAAGACTTCCTTTTTTCATTGTGTTTTTTTGCTGCTTTGACTTCTGCGGCAAATCATTATAAAATTGATGGTAAATGGGGGTATGAACTCTAGCAGCTGTTATAAATTTTGCCATTTTTTATACTTAAATTGTCTCGTACTTCTTTTTTCGTCTTCAGTTGATGATGATATTAAGTTTACCAACCGATCCCATTTATAACAAGAGATGAATGAGGATGGTGAAATTTTAAATTGAATTCAGTATTGAAAATATAATCCCTCATCCGTTCCTGGGGGTTTATCGTTATCAGTGCAATTATTATCTTTGTAAAGACCATACATTTTGCGAATGTTTAAATCGGACGAAAGGTATTTCGTATTTGGATTTTGATTATAAGAGTAATGACTCCTATTACGTAGTAATGATCTGATATATTCAATCACTATTTTTCTTGTGTTCTCTGATACTTTGTTGGTTGGGACATATTTTCTTCTTTTATCAGGCTCCACAAAATTGTTTTTGTTAACTTTTTTACACATAACCTTAAAGCGACTGTCTCTGATATCAAAAGTTTTCAGGAAAAAGTCTGCATACACGGCGGTCAAGAAGTTTAATTTCTGTACTGTAATTTTTTTGCTTATTAGCCAGTTTTTTTTAGGTTCAGTTTTTCTGATATATGAAGCTAAAAAAGCTGTTTGCAGGTTGGTAAACTGTCCAACTTAGAGAAGAGTCGTTTACTTTCAATGTCGTTAAATATTCCACATTGATACCTACACGTATGCATATACTCCTGGACACATTTCTTTCTCTTCATATTTCTTTCTCTTCTTTTCTCTGCTTTCATATTCTTGGCCAGCAAGCCCCTTATTTGTGATTTTATTCCTCTTCCATGCATGTATGTTACGCTTCCTTATTCGGTAAATTTTAGGAATTACTGAAAAGGAAAAATATGTTAAACCCTTAAGTTGAACTTAACTTCGAAATTTCTAAAAGTACATAACTGTAAGGTAGGTACTAAATTTACCGGTATTTACAAGTTTAATATTTACATAATAAATTAATTTTTTTATGGATATTACGCTTAAATTAAAACTAACAAGCTAAAACACACACTTTTACTACTCAAATATTATACTCCACATGTGTGCTTATAGTTGCTTCCTCGGCAGATATTACAGAATTATCGCTGTCGTTATCTTCTTCATATTCATTCGGAATAAAATCAGATTCTCCATCTGTAGCGTATGGATCATTATCTGACTCTAAAAATAATATCAAAACTCAAAAAACATGATCCAAATATTATAATGACAAAATATATTATTTCTGCAAACAATAGTATCACTTGAAACACTGCTGTTAATCTACTAAAGAAGTATAACCTACACGCCATAAACAAATCCAAACCGTTGAGTGGAACCCAAACAACATAAGTAATAAAAATATATTTATATTCAGCCGCTTGTTTGAAGGTAAAACAGCCTAGGTGCGCTAAGGCGATTTCTGCTCTTAACGATTGGTGAATTTCATTTTGGTTGTTTTTTCTATTCATCAAAAGATGGCGATAAAATAGGGTTAGAGCGTAGTCAATTTTACTACCAAACAATATAAGATATTCAGAACGTGAAACATCACTAAAGTCGTTTTGGTGAAAATTTTACTTAGGCGGTTTTACTTCTAACCTCTTCAATTATTGTATCCGTAGAAACTAATTGTAATTTTATGGCCAACTAGGAAAAAACTAGTTTTTCGAAAAAATGATAGGAGGCAAAAAAGTTTTAAAAATAATATGTTAAACTAATGATTCCAAATGATTAAATTCATTTGATTTGAACGTACTCAAAAGTTTGGGGGGATTTAGAGCTGCACACCCCGCTTAAAATTTTTCTGTGCTCTTTTTGTTTTGATTTTCTGTGATTTTGTTGTTTCTTTTGTATGAAAAATGCTTTCAGAACAAGAAAGTAACGTGTCCATTTTTATTACAAAATGTCAAGTAGTTTAGGAGATAATGAAAAAAAATAATTTTTATTTTGTAACTTCAATGGGACAGTAACCTTTTTTGTGTACACTTTTTTTTTGTCCCCGGAATGCGTGATTTAATTTATGACATACCTTTTTGAAACACCCTGTATATTACTACTAACCTTTTGATTATATCATATTAGTGCGGAATATTTAATAATTGGCAAAATTATAATATGTATAGAAAGTGCCGGTGAAGTTAGCTACAAATGAAGGAAAGTTTTGTATTTGGCAGTGTTACCATGGCGTTAAGTTTTTAAAAGAAGTTTAATTAATTTAAATTTAATTTATTATAATTTAAATTAACTTTCCGGATCCGATTTGTCTCCCTTTTTGAAGAGAGGTATTAGGATGCTTGATCTCCATTCTTAAGAAATTCTGTTTTGTTCTATTATTTTTTGGATTATTTTTAATAGTTGTTTGGTCAGATCTGGTCTCCGTACTTTAGGTGTTCGTTCGGTATTCTGTCCTCTCCTTGTAAAGTTTTTTTTAAAGGAACAAATAGCATTTTGTAAAAATGATTTAAATTTGTTATTTTATGAATTATAATCATTTAAATTCCCATCACTTCCGACGCAAAAGCAAGTTTGAAATTACACACTCTGAAACTTCATGCACTTTGATCGGCTACGAAACAGCCCTGGCTCCTAGACTAACTATTTACTATAGGTATATCACTTTTACTGACAAGAAATTTTTTCGAAATGAAATTATGACAAGACGGGAGACAGACTCACATCATGACATAGACCATCTCGAAGAAATTAGTGCCCGTGCTTTCCAAGCTATTCGCACTTATTTTCATTTGACCCTTAATTACTTGCCAACCCTGTAACCTACATAAACCCTACAAACAACCTTATTAAACATTGACATCAAGTACACTCTTGGGCCCAGTATTCGTGGTAAAAAGGCTATTTAGGTTTTTTTCAATTTCATTAATTCTTTTATATTTAATGCAAACTGCACAGACTTTTTAAAAAACAAATTAGGGTCGTTTTCACTTAAAATGTTGTTTACTCTTTGAACATGCAGTCTTATTACCCCCGAGAGTTGTTTGTTCATAAATATAAAAGCTGTATGCAAAAGTTTTCCGGGTGCATATATAATATTTTTATAAGAACATTTGAAGCATTATATTTAACAAAAAATCATGAAAGCAATGAAATTTTTCATAATGGATGTTTTCCAGCATTACAGAATAAACATGATTTTTGATTTACTTATTGTTAATGAGTATTATAAAGTAAAGTAATAGATAATAATGATGTAATACTAATATTTGTCACAAGTAAGAATGTGAATATCCACTGTAATGACCACTTACCAATCACATCAGATGAAGTGGAAAAATCAATATTACAACTAAAAAACCTGGACCTAATACCAAGATCATGGCTGAAGTCAACGTTTATTACTCGACTAAAGAAAACAAAATCCGTATCCTGCAATTATTTCCGAACCATCAGCTTAACCTTTAACTACGGTGTACTCAGTACACCAGTCGCACTAAATTGGCCGCTATTTCTGATAAGCACTAGTTGCGCACGTATCCCTCTACCTAACCTATCTCTGATGTGTCAGCTATAAACCTCAACAGTTGTAAAATTGATTGCTGCAGAGATATACTGACGGTTGGAAACATTCAGGAGAAGTTTACCAGTGGTGTATGTAGTACACCAAGCACCTAGTTATGTAAGTAAATTTTGTGAGATTTATATTACGTTTATCTACTAAAAAATAGCATTATTAATGTATAGCGACTTATATGTAACAAAAGCTAGACATTTTGCAACGTTTTGAATAAAAGAATTTGTAATTTTTTATTAAAATTTTAATAAAACTTTCATTTTATTATAATAAAACTAGTTTTATGATAATACATTTGATCAAATATTTTATTTTAGCATTTTCTCATAACTTAATATACCGTTATCTATTTGGATATTTGTGAGTACCTATTATTGGACTATTTAACGACCTTTTAGTTGTTTTTGTGCTCTTGTTTTTTCATGTTCTTTCTTCCATAGCAATACGATCATGTCTCTTTGAAATATTAATTAGAAATGAATAATAAAAATTACAAACGTTGCCTCTATATATTTCTCGTAACGTTTATAAATCGAGAGGTACTACAAAATCTTTACTTTGCAGGGATCGTGTACCAGTAAGAAATCCCCAAAAACTCTCAGAAGATAAACTTAGAGCTATGGCTCAAGCTATATTTGAGGAAGAATCTGATGAAGATGTTGGTGGAGACCCAGATACTTCAGACGACGAGCTAATAGAGAAAACGGAGCACGACACTGAATCAGAAGTTGATCTGAATGACGAAAATCAATATACGATTAACTCGGACACAAACAGTAACATTGAAAACAGTTCAGATCTTGATGAAGACAATGATTATTTTACAGCAAAAGACAGAAAAACTAAATGGTATAAGAAATCTCTTCTTAGCAAATTTACTAAAACTCCTTCAAAAAATATTGTCAAGATATTTCCTGGGCCAACAGTTTGTGCGAGAGATGTTACTACGGAACTAAGTGCTTTTGAAAAACTCTTCACAAATGAAATCATAGAAAATATAGTTGAATGTACAAATTTGCAGATTGCAAAAATGCGATTAAATTATGAACGGCCAAGACGGGCTAAAGATACGACTAAACAGGAAATCATGGCATTATTAGGATTATTATTTCTTGCAGGGACTAAAAAACAAAATCATACACACTTCCTCGAATTGTGGACAAAAGATGGTACCGGCTCAGAAATCTTTCGAGCCTGTATGAGCGCAGATCGATTTTTATTTTTGCTTGCTGCTCTTAGGTTTGACAACAAAGATACTCGAAAGGACCGAAAATCAATTGACAAACTTGCTGCCATTCGCTTTACTCTTGATACGTTTATGAAAAACTGTAGCAGCAACTATTCCTTGGGAGAAGAAATGACTATCGATGAAATGTTGATACCTTTTAGAGGTAGATGCAACTTTGTGCAATACATTCCAAGTAAACCTGCAAAGTATGGCTTAAAAGTGTTTGTGTTATGTGACGCGCAGACCTTTTATGTCACCAATTTTGAGGTGTATTGTGGTCAACAACCGGAAGGGCCCTACAAAAAATCTAACACACCAACGGATATTACCCATCGCCTGCTTCAACCTTGGAAAGGTAAAAACCGTAATTTAACATGCGACAATTGGTATACGAGTTATCCGTTGGCAATTGACCTTTTGAAGGAAAAGATATCGATGGTTGGCACACTTAAACGAAATAAAAGGGAACTACCTCCAGAGTTTTTACCAAGAAAAAATACACCAATTGTTTTTTCAACTTCTGAATATTGCCGGAATTAACAGCCAGATCCTGTACAATGCTGCCAACATCGACAATCCTCAAAAATATAGAAGAGTTTTTCTAAAAGAATTATCATTGGCATTGATAAGACCTCATCTTTTTGAGAGGGCGGAAATACAGAGTTTACCTCTGGATTTAAAAATATTCTTAAAGAAATACAAAAACGTACAAGACGACCACGATGAAGAACCACCAGCAAAAAAACGGGGGAGGTGCCATTGTTGTGGAAGGAGCAAAAATAGAGTTACAACAATATCTTGCAACAAATGTAATAGAATGGTTTGTAAAGAGCACTCTGTTACAATTTGTGCAAATTGTAATTTAGTAGACGCAAACGAGGAAGAAAACGAAAGTGAATAGCACACATATTCTCAAATATGTTCATTTGTGAATGATTATTTACTCCTAGTTTTTGGATTTATATACTAGTTTTATAATATTTTTAATGTTAAGCTAATATACAAGAATCTCAAGAAGGTTATTTTTAGAGAAAAAGAAGTGGTTGAGTTTTTTTTCTTATATTTGTTGCTAATCTTTATATTTTCGTTATGTATTATTTTTTATGTTAAGACATTCTCTTAAATATATGCCTACGTTTATTATATACAATATATGTACTAAAAAACCTAGTTGTGGCTTTTATTTGCGTTTTTAGTCGGGAGTGTACAGAATACACCGCCACGTAGTTATGACTAATGGAGGGGCGCCCGTAGTTAAAGGTTAATGAGCCACGTAATCAAGTTATTTCTAAAAATCATACATCAAAGAATATATCGTCGGTATACTGCGGAAACCAATTAAATGACAAATTTTAAAATATTGAATTAAGTATACCAAAATTCTCTGCTTTTTCCGCTCTACATACAGGTAAAACTACAGTAGATAATTTGTGTAATAAACAAATAAGTTACACCTAACGAACTTTTCATTTTTAAATAAAACAATATATTACTACTTACTTCCATAAAATTAAAGTTCTGTTGCATGTAAAACAAAGTAAGCCACATATTGTTATGCCGGACGACAATATATTTCTATTACTGGGTATCATATTCAGTAAAGTGATAAGTGTCTTTTACATTTTACTTGTATGATTTATTAAAATTTCTCTTTCATATCGACTAGTAAAAACCTTTAAGTACACTTATTTTATTCTACCTGAAAACGGGTTGAGTTCAAATTTAGAAATGATTACTATAATGATTACTATACCTATATTCTTATTTTTATTAATATAATATAATAACCAACATTAGCCGTGAAAGTTTTAATTGTTTTTTGCTAAATATATTAGTAGTAGAACGCATTAATTTTAATGAATAAACACCTCAGAAACGTCTATGATAATACAAATTTTACGATCGTTTTATGACTTTGAGGCAGATTTCGTACTTTAACAATTTGTGAACGGAATATAAGCTAAAACCAAAACCAGTTTCAATTGTTTTTTGCTAAATATATTAGTAGTAGAACGCATTAATTTTAATGAATAAACACATCAGAAACATCTATGATGATACAAATTTTACGGCCGTTTTATGACTTTGAGTCAGATTTTGTACTTTAACAATTTGTGAAAGGAATATAAGCTAAAACCATAAATGATCTTAATGGTGTTTATGATATAATTTATCTGCTAATATCTGCTGTGCAGATTTATTTTAAGGTTTAGCAAATACATGTTTGTATAATATTGACAGACGTTTTAGAGCTTATTGCAAAATTATAAAAAATTGCAAATAAATTATATAAACTTACATTTACAAAATACATTTATTATATCCTAGTATTGCAAAAGTTGCAATTTTTTTTTCTAAATAAATATGTTTACAATATTATTCTTTTCTTGGTATATGCCTCAACTAGTCAAAGCACAGAAGAAGAAATAGAACAATTTTACGAAGACCTAAACAAAATTCTACTGTAGACAAAGAAGCATGAAACCAACATAATATTAGGAGACTTTAACGCCAAGATTGGAAAAGGAAGAGAAGATGACACGGTGGGGGAGTTTGGCCTCGGAATAAGAAATGAGAGGGGAGATAGACTGCTTCAGTTCTGTAAAGAAAATCAGTACAGTATAATGAACAGCTTTTTCAAGCTACCACCCAGACGTCTCTACACGTGGAAATCTCCAGCAGATGGAATAGAAGGACGCATCACAAGAAATCAAATCGATTACATAATGGTCAACAAAAGATACCAAAACGCAGTAAAATCATGCAAGACATACCCGGAGCTGACATCCTCACCGACCACAATCTTCTTCTTGCAACAATTAGGATAGAATTTAAAAGAACAAAAAGAAATAAGCAAATAATAGCTATTAACCCAGATAAGCTTAAAGAAGAATCCACTAGTAATAAAATACGGGAAGAAATACATAGACACTTGAGTAACAGAACAGTACAATCGACACAAACTCCCGAGGAAGACTGACACTATATTGAGAAAACACTTACAAAAGTAACAGAAGACTACCTCAAACAAGATACACGAAAAAAGAACAAACCATGGATGACAGAAGAAATTCTAAACATGATGGACGAAAGAAAATACAGAGGTTAAAAATGAAACAACATACAAGCAAATACACAAGAATATCAGAATAAAGATTCAACAAGCCAAAGAAACCTGGCTAAGTTAAAGCTGCCAAAAAATTGAAGAGTTGGAACAAAGACATGATACTTTCAATCTACATAAAAAAGTAAAAGAAGCCGCTGGAATATTTAAACAAACTCCTACGTCTTTCATCGAAGATAAACATGGGAACTCGTTACTGAATATAGAAGATCAAATAGGTAGATGGAGAGAAAACGTGGAAGAGATGTTTCAAGACCGAGAGAGGACGAACATTTACATGCAGGAGGCATCGACTGGACCTTATATCACAAAGCAAGAAATTATCAAAGCGGCAAATCAGATAAAAAACGGAAAAGCTGTTAGGGAAGATAATATCCCAATTGAAATAATAAAGATATTACTAGACGAACACATCGAAGTAATGGAAGATATATTTAACAAAATATAGGAAACAGGCCAAAGAAGAGAAACTCCAAGAAATGTGAAGACCATAGGATTATTAGCCTGATGAATCATATGTTGAAGCTTTTCCTACGAGTAATACACAATAGAGTATACAATAAATTAGACGAACACACTGGTCAAACTCAGTTTGGTTTTAAGAATGGGTTCGGAACAAGAGACGCACTTTTTTCAATACGTGTGCTAGTTGAAAGATGTAGAGATGTCGATTATGATGTATACTTGTGTTTTATAGACTTTCAGAAGTGCTTTGACCTGGTGAAACATGATAAACTAATAGATATTTTAAGGTCATGTAATATCGACTTAAGGATCATTTCAAACCTCTACCAAGAACAAAAGGCTAAAATCAGAATAAAAAGCGAAACATCTGGAAAAGTCAATATCGAGAAGGGAGTAAGACAGGGATGTGTCTTATCACCTTTGCTGTTCAATGTTTACTCTGAGAAGATATTTCAGAAAGCTTTGGAAGGCACCTCGGATGGTATAATTATAAACGGGCAATGTATAAATAACCTGCGATATGCTGATGACACTATCATACTGGCAGATAATGCTGAAGCCCTGCAACGCTTAATGGACCGAGTAACGACAGTCTGTAGAGAATTTGGAATGAAATTGAATACAAAGAAGACAAAAACGATGGTCATAAGCAAGCACCAAAACAGAAGGGTGTAGGTCAATGTCGACGGAACAGATCTGAAAAGAGTAACAAGAACAACGTACCTTGGAAGTAATCTTGATGAAACTTGGGACCACTCACTAGAGATAAGAATACGCCTGAAAAAGGCACGTACAATGTTTTACAAAATGCAAAAAGTTCTATGCAACCGCCAGCTGGGCATCTCATTGAGAACTAGAATACTTAAGTGCTATGTTTTCTCCACCTTGCTCTATGGTGTTGAAGCCTGGACAATGACAGAAGCAACACAAAAAAGAATCCGAGCATTCGAACTCTGGTGTTACCGTAAAATGCTCAGAATATCCTACATGAGACATACGACAAATGCGGAAGTCTTGCGGAGGATGAATAAGGAAAGAGAGCTTATGCTTATAATAAAAGAACGGAAAACACAATATTTTGGTCACATCATAAGAAATCAAAAGTATGAACTGCTCCAAGTTATAATCGAAGGCAAAGTCAATAGCAAAAGAGAACCAGGAAGAAGACGCAACTCTTGGCTTAAAAACCTACGGCAATGGACGAACACGACCTCCATAGAACTATTCAGGGCTGCTACAAATAAGATTAAATGGGCAAATGTAATGGCCAACGTCCTTAAGGATAAGGCACCGTAAGAAGAAGATTCTTTTCTTGGAGTCAAAGTGACCCCAAGACACTTACATTGTAGAATTATTTCACCTCCCCAGTTAAGGGTTAATACAATTTACTATTTTTACTAGGAATAAGCCACAAAATTTTACTTTAATAAGTTTATTTTTTACGTTTCGATTTTCACTTCGCATTCATGCGTTTGAACTAATATTTTAAAAATTAAACTCATAAATTTTTTAAACAAAATACTTTATAAAAATCAGCAACCCTGTTGTAAACACCTTTTTAATTAAATATAAATATATAAAAAATAAATAATAAGTTTTTACCTTTACTAATTTATTGACACCATATTATATTACAAAATCTTGCACCCACAAGCGAACTGCTAGGAGTTTCGTCTTACAATTTGGCCTGAAGCGTGTTAAAAAACGTCTGTAAATTGATACAGTAATAGTACACGGTTATCCCATTATTTTAATATCACGCCTTCAAAGCGTTTCGCCTTACTTTGTTACCTTACCTAAGTAAACAACTTGGGCGAACATTTATGCAGAGAAACTTTTATAACATCTCGTGCGAAGTTTCTAGTTATATCTATTTATATTTGCTCATACTCTTGACTCCTTCAAGAAACTTTAGATTAAAGGAAAAAGATACGTGGTAGGTACACTGTAAAAAGTTTTTAGTAAGTCTGCCGATGTAGATAGGTACGGTAAGAAATTGTAATACAGAGGTTGGCAATCATCATAGCTATTTTAATTTTTGAGGCAGCAGCTCTAAATAGTTGTTTTGAGCTACATCCAAACCATTCTCTCATGTTCTTAAGCCATGAAATTCGTCTTCTTCCGATGCTTCTTCTGACATCTATCTTTCCTCGCGTTATGAGTCCATACTTCTCGCCCATGTCCGAGATACTGTAGTTTTCTTTCTTGAATTGTAAGTTCAACTTCCTTCTCTTTACCTATTCTTCTCAGTACGTCATTGTTTGTAACTCTATCTGCCCAGGAAACCCTCATAATTCTTCTATAGGTCCACATTTCAATGGTGTTAAGTAGTCTCATTGTGCCTAGATTTAATGTCCATGATTCCACTCCATAGTATAGTACATTGTATACGTAACATTTTGTTAGGCGTACTTTAAGAACTAATGTTAAATCTTTGCCACATAGGACCTTTTTCATTTTCATAAAATTAGAACGTGCTTTTTCGATTCTGACTTTGATTTCTACAGTGTAGTCATTATTTTCTGTTATAAGTGTTCCTAGGTAAGTGTACTTTTTTACTCTTTCGATCTGCTGGCCATCTACTATCAAAAATTCGTTAGTATTATGGTTGTTTTTACAAATTTTCATAAACTTCGTCTTTTTGATAGTGAGAGATAGTCCGTGCTTCCTACTACACATTACTATTTTACTTACGCGTCTTTCCAGGTCTTGTAAGCTATCGGCTATTATTACTGTATCATCTGCATATCTGATGTTGTTAACTAAGACTCCATTTACTCTTATGCCGACTGTTTCCATTCCATTCTTTTTTCTTACATTTGGTTGTAAGTACTTTCTTACTTGGCCTCAATATAGAGGTTTTGAAGAATGGCCACTGCTGCTCTACGTTGCAATTATTTCTTGGGTTTCTATCTAGATTTGTGTTGATTTCGTATTTCAGATTTTCTTTTGTCTCTTTTGACTTCAGTTTCTGTATGTTAAGTGTATTGTTGTTGCGGCTTTTTTGCGTCTTTTTTAGTTGAAGTTGAAACATAGCAATAAGAAGACTGTGATCAGAGGATACGTCTGCTCCTGGATATGCCTTTACTGCCTGAATTGAGTTTCGATATCTGTGTTTTATTAGGACGTAGTCAATTTGATTTCTGACGATTTTTGCGGATTTATTTGCGGCTATA
Source organism: Diabrotica balteata (assembly GCA_918026665.1). Lineage (NCBI taxonomy): Eukaryota > Metazoa > Arthropoda > Insecta > Coleoptera > Chrysomelidae > Diabrotica > Diabrotica balteata. The sequence continues at coordinate 72,359,071 of OU898285.1, forward strand.
ACATTATGCTCCTCTCAAAATTCTGTTAGGCGATCTCCTCTGTCGTTCACCAAGTCCATATGGTCCTATATTAGGGTAGCATTTTTCTTTGCCAATTTTTACATTGAAATCACCAATGATCACTGTTATATCGCTAGAGGCTATGAGCTATTAATTTCTGCATCAGACAGTCAAACCATCATAACCATCATTTGGCGAAAAAAGAAGCAATGAAAAAAATGTTCCTGCAGGAGCAAATACAGGCCAGTGACTTGTAATGCTGTCTCCGTGCTGTCTCACGGAGACAGCATTAAAATTGGCTTTTCCAGAAAGTTTGCTGTGTATAATTTCACAATATATGAAACAGGTTCAAACAGAGGATACTGTTTCGAAAAAACGAAGAAGTAATGAAGTTTGTTCCAATTTATTACAATATTTGATAGACGTTGATCAAAGCGACATTGTTGACGTCAGTTGTTGGAGACGTTGTTGGACATGCCAGTTGATTCGATGCATGGCGTCATTGAAAAGAGCATAAAAAATAAAATTGTTCAATCTCCTTCTGAATGACCTACTATAATAAGAAATGCCAGAATAAATCCTGAAACTTATATTGTCAAGCAGTTAATATTTTCAGATTTCTTAGATTAAAAAATAAAATTGTTCAATCTCCTTCTGAATGGCCTACTATAATAAGAAATGCCAGAATAAATTCTGAAACTTATATTGTCAAGCAGTTAATATTTTCAGATTTCTTAGATCTTTAGCTATTGAAAAAACTAGTAAAATTAAAATTACTTCTATAAAACGTGCTACTTTATTCAAAAGTGATATAAATATAAACATTTAAACGTCTTTTTTGGATACAAGGACAGAAACTGGTAATTTCAAAATTAAAGAAGGCTCAAAGCTGGGACCAGCATATTCAGGTGAACAGCCAATTTCTAGAGCTAAATATGAAAATTTAATAATTCTTTGTCAGAAGTTTATTATTAAACCAGAGTATCATGCAGAATATACTCTTAAAATGAACAACACAGTTCCAGATCAACTGGATGAAACATATGTAGAAGATGAAACGGAGTAATTTTTTTAAAATTGTTTAAAAGTTAAAATTTTTAAATATTTTTCTGTTATTTTTCTGTTTCTTGTACAAATTTTTATTTTAAACTATAGAAAACAAGTAGATCTAATGTTATTTTTGTGGATGATTATTTTCTTATTTGTTTTAGAAATTACGAAATGACTATTTTTATGTACCTCTGATTTTTGCTTTTTTTCTGAGTTTTCAAGTTGTTGTTCGTTTTGATTATTAAAAAATAAAGCCTATCAAAAATCTTCATAATTTCATAATTTTTCTTGTTGGCATAAACGACAATTTTTAATTTTCGTTTAAACGAGTTCGACAGTATTTGCAGCCACATTAATGTTCACAAAGTATCAAAATTTAAAAAAAATCACCAATTTTTTTGAGTCACTGTGCAGATAAACAGAATTGGTAAAAATAATCAGTTTTCTATGTTTCCTGAAAAATCAAGTTAATGTCGTTTATGTCGTTTTGGCTTGACAGCGTCGATTTATTCTCTAGTGATTTAAATTTAACGGAAGGCTTCATTGAATTATACTATGAGTACATATTTACATTTGGAAATTTTCCGTTGGTTAACGAGAACATCGTGCAATGAGCCTTCGTGGACGGTTAGTGAGGTGAAAAATATGAAAGATTCTCTAGAGTTATTATTTAATTGCAAAATTTAATAACAAACATTTAAATTTCCTTAGTTTAAACCTGTCATTTTAATTTGTATGTCTCTAAATACACCAATGTATACAACTATACAGCGTATGTATATTTCTCTCCAGAGATTAAGTTGCAGAATGAAAAAGTTCTCGTAATGCATTCGAGACTAGACAACTGTTTTTGTGAGATCCTTTTAACTTTTAATATTTTCGATGCATGTTTATATCTAGAGCGTGATAATGCGGGTTTTGATGCAGATTATTTTACTTATGCAGCAGTACACAAAACTCTTTTTAAAATATCAAGAAGAGGAAGAGAGTGTTCTGTGGAGGTTAAAGAATGTTTTTCAAATGCAAAACAGTTATAAAAAGATACATTCAGTGTATTTAATTCGGCGAAAAGTCTGCGTGGGGTAGGTAGACTAGATACGGATGTAACAGGGCACGGTTGTTACGACACAATTATTCTCGGAATCCCAGTCAATCTGAAAAAATAATCGATTTCACGTTAAAATTTTATACAGGGTTTTGAAAGTTCTAAATGGTATAAGAGAAATAACTGATTACAAATCTTTACATACGTTCAGCTGATTTTAGGGATTTTTGGGGAACCTGACGTTGTAAAATGTAATAAATTAGCACGACTTCGATGGATAGGACATGTAATTGGGCGAGATAAAAATGCCACGATCAGAAAAATTTTCGACCGAAGAGGACCCGTGGGAATACGAGCCAGAGGAAGACCAAAACTTGGGTATCAAAATAAAATATAGGCTGATCTAAAATCCAACGAAGTTAAAGCATGGAGGAGAGTTGCAAGAAATAGGGGCGAACGGAAGATTGTCCTGAAGAAGGCTTTGGCTCATAACGAGCTGTAATGCCACTGATGATGTTGATGATAATAGAAGCAGTACGTAAAGTTCATTGTTACAGAATGTGGAGCAAAGAAATCCAAATGTTATGTTATGCAGACGAAGCGACGCCACATTAATCGGCGAGACAGAAGACGAGCTCCAAAGATTAGCACACATCTTCAATACAACAGCCAAGAAATATAATATGATAATATCACCAGAAAAAAACAAATGTATGACAACATCTAAATCCTCACTACGCTGTAAAATCGAAATTAATGGGAAAACAATAAAGCAGGAAGCTTAAAAGCAAGTAAAGCGGCCGGATCTCTTAATGACACAATCTGGAAGAACAAATACCTAAGACAAGATACAAAAACAAGAATCTATAAATCAGCAATTAGACCTATATAAACATACACGGCGGAGACAAAACCTGATACATCTATAACCAGACGACTACTAGAAACAACAGAGATGTTGTAACAAAGTACCTAGTGATGATAACAGTAATTTAGCAGACAAATTTAACCACCATTTTGTTGAAATGGCTCCAAAGTTACTTGCCGCTTTGGATCCTACTAAAATAGATGGGTTTACATCAGCATAAAAAAACCGTAATAGTTCTTCTATGTTTCTATATCCAACTAACCCACAGGAAATAACTAGTATAGTCGGAAGTTTTAAATCCAAACACAGTTGTGGTTTTGATCAGATTTCCCCTAAGTTATTAAAACAATGCATTCATGCTCTCGCAGATCCACTAACGGATATTTGTAATGCCTCTTTTCAACAAGGAATATTTCCTAGTATGTTTAAACTATCTGTTGTAGTCCCTTTATTAAAAAGTGGTGATAAAGATGACCTTAACAACTATCGTCCCATAAGTCTCTTATCTGTGTTTTCAAAGATAATTGAAACTCTAGTTTATACTAGAATGAACGCATTTCTGAAAAAGCATAGTGTCTTGCATAATTTTCAACATGGTTTTACATCTTCTAAGTCTACAACTACAGCTCTTGCAAATTTCGTCAGCTTACTGTTGGATGCTTTGGACAGACGAGAAAAGGCATGTGGTTTATTTCCCGATTTGTCCAAGGCTTTTGACACTTTGGATCATAATTTGTTGCTAATAAAACTTGAGGGGATTGGTATTCGTGGTATAGTTCTAAAATGGTTTACTTCCTACCTAGAGAATAGAAGACAAAAAGTAAAGATAACATCTAATGGACTTGTAAACGAATAAAACACATTGGATATCCATTATGGTATCCCTAAGGGTAGTGTATTGGGTCCTCTACTTTTTTATAGTATTTATTAATGATATAACTTTGGTAACTAATTCACTGACTGGGGTTAACATTATCAGTTATGCGGATGATAACAACATTCTAGTCACAGGAACGTCTGATCAAAATTTGCAAAATAAAACTTCACAGATACTATCCACCATCAAAAGTTATTTCTTATCCAACAAATTAGTTTTGAATGAAGAGAAATCAAAGTATATGATTTTCACGTCAAATAATTTATTAAACCATCAAGCCACTATAGAAGCAGCAATAGATAAAACAGACTGCACGAAGTTGCTGGGGGGTACTTCTAGACAGTAATTGTAAATGGTCAAATCACATTTCTAATTTGAAATCCAGATTAAGTAGCGCATGTTATGCATTGAGAATTTTTTCACGTCTCTTTCATACATCAATATTAAAAACAGTATACTTTGCCCATTTTTACTCAATAGCCAAATATGGCATTGAAGTCTGGGGTTGTGCCTCTGAATTAGAGCAGATATTCTTACTTCAGAAAAGAGTTATTAGGATAATGTATAAAATGAAATTTAGAGATTCTTGTAGAGGCATCTTTAGACAAAACAATATTCTGACAATTCCTGGTTTGTATATAATTTTCGTGTATAATGTATCTGCATAGCAAAATTCATGAATTTAATAAATTTCAATTTAACCATGTTTATTCAACAAGATTCAGAGACAATCACTTTATGCTTCCACAACATCGTTCTGTTTTGTTGGAAGGTAGCACACATTATGCAGCCATAAGTTTCTTTAACAAATTACCAATAGATATACGAATGAATTTACATCAGCCAAACTTTCGGAGGTGTGTACACTGTACATCAATACATTTTGTGAGCTAGAGCCATATTCTAAAAATAATTTTTAAGTATGTTTTATCGTGTTTAATTAATTTATATAATTTTAAGATTTATGTCTGTATTTTTGACTTGTCTCATACATATAATAGTATGAATAACACGAGATGAGTCACCAAATGGACAAGAAGTATTGGCAGACCAAGAAAAAGATGGTGGGATAATTTAAATAATTTAGGGGGCTAATATTGAAGAATAAACAGGCTTTAAAGCCTATATACAAGAAAAAAGACGAATATATATATGTAAATTTAAAAAATAATAGTAAAATTTGTAATCTCAGAAAAGTGATTTCTGAAATTTTGATAAATTAATTACGCTGAAACTGCTAACACGATTTTTATAGATTTTGGTGTATAAAGCTCTTGGGGTGCGGCCGATATTATCATGGTATTTACATTGTTGTTAGATCTTCCGTTTTTGTGTAAATCTAATGAATTTTCTTATTTCTGTATACTTTTTCTTTTTAAAGTGCTGATAATAATAAGCTGCTTTAAAATACTGATAATTTTTTATGTAATGTTCCCTATATACACGCCATATATTATCTTCGCCATAGTTAAAATAATACATTTAGATGAATAAACTCGTTTAATTTAAATCATCTTCAATAATTTATATCCTAATAATATCATAATCATAACTGGGTCTACTGTCAATAACTTAGTAAAAAGTTTCACTACACTGGTGCAGTAAAAGATTTATCCAAATCACAGCGCATAAAACCTACAGCAACGTTAATGAATAACTTCGAATTTATTGCATTTAGGTATATGGAACATTACATGAAAAATAATCAGCATTTCTTAAGGACTTTAAAAGATAAAAAATATACGACATGATCTATTTGAAATAAGGAAGATCATTAGATTTACAGAAAAACGGAAGATCTGACAACGGTATTAATACCACCATTACAGTGGTGTTAAAAAGTCCTGCATCACCTAAGCGCCTTACAGTTTTTGAGGTTTAACACAAGTTTTTTGTATATTTTCGCTAATTCATTTTAAGTTTGTGCTTGTAATTAGCATCGGTATACTTCTTCTTCTTAACGTGCCCTATCAAGTCCCCTTGACGTTGGCGATTAACATGGCGAAACTGTCTCTGTCTCGAGCTATTCTAAATAGTTGCTCAGCTTTCTTTATTCCTGTCCACTCCCTGATATTCTTCAACCAAGAGGCCTGCTTTCTACCAATTCCTCTGCGTCCTTCGATTTTACCCATCATAATAATTTGAAGAATATTATATCGGTCTCCCCTTACTAGGTGTGCAAAATAGGCCATCTTTATACATTTGATGTTATCAAGCAGCTCGCAAGCAGCATTTGATCTTTCAAGGACTGCCACATTTGTCAGCATAGCCGTCCATGGAATTTTTAGTATACGTCTGTGCAGCCACATCTTAAAGGCCTCCAGACGATTAATCGTGGATATTTTTAATGTCCATGCTTCGACACCGTATAAGAGGACTAACCAAATGTAGCATTTAACCATGCGCTTTCGAAGTTGAAGTTTCAAGTTATCATTACAGAAGAATGACCTCATTTTTAAAAATGTCGTGCGGGCTATCTCGATTCTACATTTTATCTCTTGATCTGGATCTAGTTGTTCAGTATATGGCAACCAAGATATTTAAAACTGGACACTCTTTGAATTATATGACCATCAACATATAATCGTGCATCTTGATGTGCTAAACGGCTAAACACCATGTGTTTTGTTTTTGAACAGTTTATGTTTAGGCCAAACTCTCTTCCCACTTTATCAATGGCATTTAAAAGGCATTGTAATCCATTCATGTCATCACTTAAAATAACTGTATCGTCTGCATATCTGATTGTATTTATCAGAATTCCATTAACTTTCACGCCCCATTCCAAATTATGCAGCACTTCTTTAAATATTCTATCTGAATATAAGTTAAATAACAGTGGGGATAGTATACAACCCTGTCTGACACCTCTTTGTATTTTACATATTTCTGTTGATTTTCCGTTTATGCAAGCTGTCGCTGTTTGACGCCAATATAACTTTTCTATGAATCGTATGTCTTGACTATCGACTCCTTTATCTTTTAATATTGTAATTAATTTGTGATGCTGTACTCGATCAAAGGCCTTTTCATAGTCAATAAATACAGCAAAGACGCCTTTCCTTTGATCTCGACATTTCTGCAGTAATACATTTAGTGCAAAGAGGGCGTCCCGAGTTCCCAGTCCATTTCTGAAGCCAAATTGTGTTTCATCCTGATCTTCTTCACATTTATCTCTGATTCTACTGTGGATGATGCGTAGAAATATTTTCAAAGTGTGGCTCATAAGGCTTATCATTCTATAATCGCTACAGTTTTTCGGACGTTGTTTTTTTGGTAGTGTTATGAATTCAGACTTTAACCAATCTTCAGGGATATCACCAGTCGAATAAACATCATTGAAAAGTTTGACCAGTATTCCAATGTTCTCCTCATTTATAAGCTTTAACATCTTTGTCGGTATGTTATCAGGGCCAACGGATTTCTTGTTCTTTGCTAACTTTATAGCATGAGTATTTCTGATTTTAGTATTTCTGGTCCTTCACCTTCAACTTAAGTCTCCGGTTCTTCGGGTCTATCATCATTATACAGTTCACTTATGTAATTACACCAGGTTATTCGAATTTCATGTTCGTCTATTATCATCTTTCCCGTCGAATCGGTTATAGTATGTGGAGTTTTCTTATGATAAACACCAGCTACTTCTCTAACTGTTTTAAACATATTAAACGTATCATGTTTTTCATTCAACTTTTCTAATTCCTTGCATTTATCCTCCATCCATTTTTCTTTAGCCACCTTTATTTTTTGTTTAATTAGTTTCTGTTTTTCCTTATATTCTGTCTTGTTACCTTTCAGTTTCCTTCTCTGCTCCATTAATTCCAGGATTTCATCAGTCATCCATTGTTGTTTTTTGTACCTGTGTAACGTTGTTGAATATTTTTCTATTACTTTCAAGGTAAGATTTTTAAATGTGTTCCATATTTCTGTGTTGTTTTCATTTATTGATTTCTTTAGCTCATTGTTTAAGTCATTTTCTATTAACGTTTTGTTGGATATTGAGATATTTAATTTTGGGGTTCTGGGGCTTTCTTGGACTTTTTTGACCTTCGGTATACTTACTAATGTTTTTTTAATTACAAACTTCTACAGAAAATATTAAAATAATCTGATTGAAGGGATTTCCCATAATCCAAGAAAATTATGAGGTGATTATTAAGTCGTTAAAATATTATTAAATTGAATATTAACGACAAATTTGCCACATATTTTGACTATATAAACACTGTAGTTACCCTAACATTTATTCGCTCTTTGATTTTTGATAAAAAGGTAAAAAGGTCATCCCAGACCAAACAAACTAAATTATCGGACGAAAAGCGTTTTGAAATTATTTTTCTCCATAAAAACGACAAATCTAGTCTCGAAATAGCATTCGCAGTAAACTGTAATCAATCTACAGTAATTAGAGTCATTAAAAAGTATGCTGAACAAGGAAAAACAGACCGCGTAGTGGCCGACCAAAGAAAACGTCTGTTCGGGATGACGCTGCGTTACCAAGAACAAGTCTGGCAGACAGAAGCCTTAATTCCACCCAATTGACGAAGCTGTGGTCTGAATCTACAGGTGTAAGCGTATGCACTTCCACTGTGAAAAAAAGATTGCTTAGTTTTGGACTTAGAGGATGTAAGGCACGGAAGAAACCACTGCTTTCAGAAAAGCAAAGATTGCACCGTTTGAAATGGGCCAACAAACATCGAATCTGGACAGCAGAGCAGTGGCAGAGTGTACTGTTTAGTGATGAATCCACTTGCAATATTAATAATCATGCTGAAAATACCTACGTCAGAAGATTACCTGGTGAAGAATTTTCTCCAAAATGTGTTCTTCCCACAATTAAACATCCAACCTCCGTTATGATATGGGGTTGCATGTCCGCTCGAGGAGTTGGTCTTTACTATACGCCTATATATGCGCCATACATTATCTTCTCTGTAGTAGTTAAAATAATACATTTAGTAGAATATACTCGTTTAATTTGAATCATCTTTAATAATTTATATCCTAATTATATTATAATCATAACAGGGTCTACTGTCAATAACTTAGTAAAAAGTTTCACTGCAATGGTGCAGTAAAAGATTTATCCAAATCACAGCGCATAAAACCTACAGCAACGTAAATGAATAACTTCGAATTTATTGCATTTAGGTATATGGAACGTTACATGAAAAATAATCAGCATTTCTTAAGGACTTCAAAAGATAAAAAATATACGGGATGATCTATTTGAAATAAAAAAGTTCATTGGATTTACAGAAAAACGGAAGATCTGACAACGGTGTTAATACCACCATTATATTGCCCACAATCAGAAGACACAAACCAAAATACACTCCGCCAAAAAAGTATCGCATTACCTATAAAACAGCAAATTTTGTATTAAAAATAATTTAAAACATGGATTTTTTACTGTTTTTTTTTTGTTTTTTAAAAATGTAACAAGTATTAAAAGAAAAATGCAGAATGTACGAAAAACAAAGGTTTTTTGGCGGAGTGTATATAAAAATCGCTTTTTTTCGAGCCGTTTCCGAGATAATTGAGGCGTTCCAGACTTAAAAGTCACTCTATACAAAAAATTATAATAAATTCAGTAATCTGGATGGTATTATATATTTCTTTAAAGTGCCTATATTTACATTGCACTACTAGTCATATTTTACATATAAATTAAGTTTCCCACTTTCCAGGTTCTCTATATCAAATGAATTTATCCTGCGTGGGTACTGTATATTTTGATTAATTTGTTTGCGTTTCGTATCAAGCAGAAATGTTATATCAATATCAGCTCCGCCTACGTTACGAAACAGAACGGGTTTTGTATTCTTATCTCTACAAATAAGGGTGGCTGCTTGAAATTAGATCTTGTTATCTCATCAAAACTATGCTATTGTTATAATAGTTAAAGAGTATTGTCTACAATATAGTTGCCCAGAATAATATGCTTGTATCACACATAAAGATAGTGACTAAATAAGGTTGATAATTGGAAGACTTAGTATTGTAATACTTATTCGTTCTCCAATAAAAATATCTAATGGTGTTAACATAGGACACATTGTTTTACATATCGCGAATATAATTATGTTCGTCTCATTTTAGAAAATTGTAAAAAAACGTTGAAAAGCACCAAATTCTAAATTTTTGTACGTACTGCGAATAAAATATAAATTTTTGGATGTTTGGTCAAAATCCGTGAAGACGTACAGCTGATTTTGCTTTGTTTTTGTTTTAAACAATATTAAAAAGTGAAAACGTGATTTTTTGCCTATAAAACATTTCTTATGCAATTTAGAGAAAAATACTTCCAATAAAAATTGTAGATCTTGTGAGTTTCTAAATTAAAATACATAAAGAATTCACCAAGATAGTTGCAAAAAAACCTTAATTTTGCAGAAATTTATAAATGTTAATAACTTTTTTTTGCATTATGATGTATAATATAACTACTTAAAATTGTGTCAGTTAATGAGTTAGAAGTGTGCTAAATTTCAAATAGATTGACCGAATAGTTTATAAGTTATTCAATTTGTTTATCTCGGGGATAAACAAATTGAAAAAGGTATATTACTCGGGAAAAAGTGATAAATCACATGGATATGGAGTCGGAACAATCGTATCACCCAAGGTTGCCAAATGCGTTACTAATTTTACACCAATATCAGAGAGAGTGATTTTACTACAAGTAGAAGCCAACCTTATTAATATAAACATTATCCAACTCTATGCTCCCACTACAGACAAAGAGGTGGAAGAAACAATTTAGTTCTATCAGAACATCAATAATATCATACAGAATTCCTCGACAGGAAGTTCTCATCATTATGGGCGATTTCAATGCTAAGATTGGAGCTGGAGATAAGACACAGTACATTGGAGTACAAGGACATGGAGTCAGTAACGAGAGAGGAGACCTCCTAGAAAAATTCGCAGAAGACTCAGAACTAATTGTCACCAACACATTCTTCCAAATACCACCTCGCAAGCTGTACACGTGGAAATTCCCTCAAGACAGACCCGGGAAAATTATTAGGAATCAAATAGACTACATTTTAGTAAATAAAAGATTCCGAAACAGCTTTACATCTGTCAAGACTTATCCTGGAGTAAACTTTGAGACACACCACGTTCCACTGGTGGGAGAATTTCGAATCAAACTCAAACTCAGTGCAGAAAAGGAAAGCACAATCATACGACCTAGGTATACTGAAAGACCTTGATACGAGGATGAGAGTCCAAACCACGTTAAATGAGCAAGTGACTGCAAATAGTGCAAAATATAAAGGATAAACACTTAAGACAGATAGATTAATGAAGAAAAAAATCATGGATGACAGATGCGATTCTGAAACTAATGGACGAGAGAAGAGAAGCCAAAAATGACCCAGACAAATGTAAAACCATAAATATATTAATAAGAACGAAAATCAGAGAAGCGAAAGAAAATGAAGCAACGGAAAGACGTGAAGAAATTGAGACTCTGCAGTCAAAGTACGATAGTCACAATGTACATAGGAAAGTTCAAGGGCTCACAGGGGGACTAAGACGTAGGCAGAAAGCAAATATAACTGATTCTGACGGAAACATCATCTAGGGCAAACAGAGTAAAATAAGAATGTGGAAAGAATATCTAGAAAAACTATTTGAAGACCAAAGAGATAACAACTTTGAGCTAGAAGAAGAGGTAAATGATGGACCAAGAATATTACAGCAGGAAGTTTATTCCGCAATAACACAGTTAAAGGATGGCAAAGCGGCAGGCTCTGATAATATACAAGCAGAATTACTCAAACTAATTGACAACAAATCAATAGCAATAATAACGCAAAGATATTCAACAACATATACAACTCTGAAGAAATGCCAACAGAATGGCTAAAATCTGAGTTTATTGCACTTACAAAAAAGCAGGAGCCCAAAAATGCAAAGATTACCGTACTATAAGTCTCAAGAGTCATCTCCTAGAATTCCTTCTAAGGATAATTCATAAGAGAATCTACAAGCTGTGTGAAAGTTAAATTTCCCCCAATCAGTTCGGGTTCACAAATGCTGTTGGTACTAGAGAGGCTTTTTTTCAGTACAAGTCTTATTCCAGAGATACAGAGACGTCAACTGCGACGTATACGCATGTCTGGTTGATTACGAGAAAGCGTTTGATGGAGTGCAGCACGCCAAGATGATGCAAATACTAGAAGAAGCAGGAATTAACAACCAAGATGTGAAAATAATTAGAAATCATGAATGTGTTGCTTGTGTGAGTCCATTTTAAATAGGTGAAAAAGAAATAAATAAGACTTACTCACAATCAGTTTAATTTAACTACACAGGGGACCGGTTTCGCTTTCTACAATTTGCAAAGCATCTTCAGGTCATTCGATACAAAGTTAATTAAATAATGCCGGTACACGATTTATTAATGATTGGGAGAACATAGTTCAAACTATCCTGTAATTGCTCATGATGGGGATCTTCAGTTTTTACTATTCTAATAATTTACGGGGAAGCTTATTGAGGAGATAGATATTAACCAATGAAGTAGAAATAAGGTATAATGTGATTGTTTGTTAAATGAAAGTGATGTTCTATATTATTTAATTCATTAAAAGATATTTATATTTATTCAAGAGATATATTTAAAAAAAATGTGTGTTAATTTATTGTAGTACAATATAAAAAGATAATAGAAAATTCAAACTTAAGTATCCTTACAAATTTTAAGCAATAAAATTATTATTAAGGATAGGATAGGGATAAAACATGGACACTCGTTTCTCGTCTAGGGACCCATCAAGACATTGCTTTTAAGACAAACTAGATTAGGTCACGGATAAAAGGTAATAACAAATGGGGTAAAACAGAGGTTAGGATTCTAATTACAGTTAAATATTGAGCTTACTTTCGCAAATAAATTCCATCAAACATTCATTTACAACTCTTATATTTAGAAATAGCAGATAGCACATATTGTACGGAGGAAAAATTTTGATGTTAACTAAATTTTTTATTAGATCTTCAGTTTGTTTTGTGTATTTTTTACATTCGAAGAAAATGTGATTTAGATCCCCTTCTTTTTGACAGTCTGGACATAAATTTGAATTTACGATTTTTAGTTTGGACAGATAACTACCATAGCAGGCGTGTCCAAATTTTATTCTAATTATGGATGTTATATACCTTCGTGGAACAGAATAATTTTTGAACCAATAATCACTTGGGATTGAAGGCTGTATAGAAGCATATTGCGAGGAAGAATGCGTACTATATATATGCCAAGATTGTTTCCATTTACTATTGATATTATTTTTAATTATTGTTAATGCGTCTTGTCTACAGATTTGGTGACTAGCTTGCGTTCCGGTATCAATGGCCTTTTTAGCTAATAGGTCAACATGTTCGTTATATTTAAGACCTATATGTGCTTTAACCCACAAAAAATGAACAACTCTTCGGTTTTTATAAATGTCATAAACAAGTTTTTTAATTTGAAAGACATATATTTGAGTTATTACTAGGAAAATTTAAAGTTTCAATGGCTAACATAACAGACAATGAGTCAGATACTATTGTAACAGATGTATTCTGAGTGTTTTCAAAGTATCTTAATGCTTCATATATTGCTACAGCTTCAGCACTAAAGATTGAAAAACTAGGATTTAATCGATAAAGTTTTTCTATATTAGTTGATGGAATGTAGAAAGCACATCCAGTACCAACAATAGACTTTGAGGCATCCGTATAAATAACTAAAGAGTCTGACAGACTAGATAAACAGGACCTCAAAATATTCGAGCTAACAGAAGAATTTACATGGTAATTCGGTTGTATCACAGTAATGGGTTGCAAGCACGAATAAAAATGTTCGATGTTAAGATTATCCTCTGATTTAAAGTCGTAATCAAAATTTGTCAAGCTTCTAAAAGCCTCACAAAGTGGAGGTGAGTTCTTGAGTCTCCAATATTGATTAGTTAAATCTTCTTCGTTCAATTTTCTGATATTTGAGTAGAAAAGTAGTGTTACGATTTTGTATATTGATAACAAACACTGAGGTATTCTCTTCTATAGCCCAAGGGATTTTCCAGAGCTTCCACATGTAGAGCATTAATTGGCGTCGATTTCATGGCACCTAAACAAATACGCAATGCTGCGTTTTGAATGAATGAAATTAGATGTATAATTATGTGGGTGTGCAATTCCTTTAACTTGTAATTATCACATTTCTTTGATAAAGTTGAATTAGATTACTGTTTTTGGCAGATAATTGTAATGTCAAATATGTTAAAATTATTCAAACTAAAACAATTAAGGACATTTAGGCACAAACAGAACACACTTAAAACAGACATTAAATTTAAAATGGGGGACTTATTGACACTACATCTCTGAACTGGAGAAAATTAGTTTATTGTACAAATATAACATATAAAATAATGGATAAAATACATTTTAAAATTTAGTTAAGGATAGTAAAACTTCGTTTATGACATCTTTTAATGGTGTGTTTTAACTCTGATCCATAGAGAACAGAAAGAAAAAACATAAACAGTATTAATAAAATTAAATTAGGTGTACTTCATATTTTATTAACGGAAGTAATACCTTTATCCATTAAAAGATGTCATAAACGAAGTTTTACTTCGTTTATGACATCTTTTAATGGTGTGTTTTAACTCTGATCCATAGAGAACAGAAAGAAAAAACATAACAGTATTAACAAAATTAAATTAGGTGTTCTTAATGTTTTATTAATGGAAGTAATACCTTTATCCATTAAAAGATGTCATAAACGAAGTTTTACTATCCTTAACTAAATTTTAAAATGTATTTTGTCCATTATTTTATATGTGTGTTGTTAATGTTAAATGTCAAATCTTTATATAAATAATCTCAACGTCTATGTTTTAAAAAAGAAATAAAACTATTCTGAAGACCAAAAGTCAAAAGAGTGTTTCTGTAACATCCCGGCCAAACTTCTGACTGCAGCCCTAATAAACTGTGTTGTTTGTATATATATATATATATATATATATATATATATATATATATATATATATATATATATATAATTAGTATATAATACACAGTAAGGTCTATTTTTATGCGATTTTAAAGTTGTGCGGTTTGTAAAACGTCACCGTCAGAGACAGAAAGGAAATAAGCGGGGCCATTGAAAAATTCTACACTAAACTATACTCGGTAAATACAAAACCACAACAACGACGTACTCAAAGAACAATAATTAACACCGGCTCAGAAGAAATACCGGACATAACCGACTATGAAATAAGAATGGCCCTAAATCAACTTAAAACGAATAAATGTCCGGGAGAGGATAAGATTACAGTTGAAATGTTGAAAATTGGTGGCAGAAAATGGAACAGGTATTAAATGATTTATTTAATAAAGTAATTGATGAAGGAAAAATTCCTCAAGAATGGTACAACTCCGAGGTCATTTTACTATTCAAAAAAGGAAACAGAGCAAACATCAAGAATTACCGACCAATATCCTTGCTATCACATCTGTATAAATTACTAACTAAAATCATAACCAACCGCCTAACACATAAGCTCGATTTCTATCAACCTATCGAGCAGACTGGATTCAGAAAACATTTTAATACCATAGACCACTTGCACACCGTAAGAACACTGATAGAAAAATGCACCGAGTATAATGTTCAAATTCATATGGCGTTCGTGGATTTCCATAAAGCATTCGATTCCATCGAACTATGAGCAGAGCTTGAATCTTTAGAAAATGCACGCATAGATTCAAGATACATTAACATAATTAAAAACATATATGAAAATCAATATAAGGTTGAATGTTCGAATAATTAAACTTTGGTAGTATACAAGGCAACTATCGAACACAGTGATTAATTGAATCTTGCCCAAGTATTTTCGATCAATAGATCATCTTCAGGGGCATCTGAAATAAGCCAAGAAACGTTTTTTTATAAGAAGGAAAATTAATTCACTTGGATAAAAAACTGCAAGTTTATGGTTGAAAAAAGTTTTAATGTGATAAACGTTTATAGACTTACTTCGTCAGTTGTGGCCTATCCGACATGAGTAGAATGTCATACATGTAAATTTGGACATAACAATACAATACACAAAGACAAACAAACACTTTAAAATTTTTTTAAAAAAGGAGAAGCTACATGTTGTATAGAAGCCGGAGACAGAATGGGCTCCCGGTCTAGCGGAAATGTTGAGATGACATGTGACAAATGACAGCTTGTAAAGGGCAGTTATGTGATCTGCACCTTTCAAAATTCTATGAAACTAAATATTGACCAAAGGTCCAACTGACACCACTATAGGAAATCAACTGATGAAATATAAAATTAGTATATTTTTATATAGATTGAATAATCCAAATCTCACACTCAAACCTGTCTATAATAATTAGGATGTTAGATTGAGAGCGATTGAAGTTGACATAAAGTATGAGTGTAAGAAAAGACTAAACAATATATTAGACAGTGTATGGTCCACGTGCTTTACTTTACAAGTAAAACAAAAACAAGAAAAAGCAGTTGATGTTAGAAAATTGATAGAAAAACATTATGATTTAAACGGAAGAGTATTGAAGAATTAAGCTATAGCATAGTTTATCTATGTCGGACTTTTTATTGATGCAAGATGTGCTAGATTTTATGAAACACATTTCCAAAAAAACACGTTTTAAATGGTTCTTTTCTTTTGCCAAAGTACAGGAATCATCGAAATTGAATTCATGTTTCAGAGTTAGTGCATGTTCTGTCAATGCACATGCATTGATTTTTTTGATTTTTATATCACTACGATGTGATATCACCCTGCTGTGAAAATTACGAGATGATTCTCCTATGTAAATTGTATTACAATTAGTACACGGTATAGAATAAACAACATTCGATGACTCCTGTATTGTGAAAGGATCTTTTGTTTTTGTGTAAAGCTTCGATACCGTTTTCACATTTTTGGTTATAATTTTTAAGCCACTAATATTTTTGAAGATGTTCATTAGCTTAGGTGTCAGAACTGGAATGTCGGGTAGGCAACCATAAGTTATTTTAGATGGTAATATTGATACGTTATGTGTCGAGCTTCGATACCGTTTTCACATTATTGGTTATAATTTTTAAGCCACTAACATTTTTGAAGATGTTCATTAGCTTAGGTGTCAGAACTGGAATGTCGGGTAGGCAACCATAAGTTATTTTAGATGGTAATATTGATACGTTATGTGTCAATGTCAATTGTCAAAATATTTTAATGTGTGTTATAAATGTTGAGTGTGAATGCTTTTATAAATAACCTCAACGACTAGTAAGCTACACTGAAGAATTGTAATATTTTTTAAATATTTACATATTATGTGTCTTATTACAGTGTCTTGAAAAAGGAATAAAATAATTCCGAAAGCTAGACAAAAAGTCAAAAGAGTGTTTTTTTAACATCCCGGCCAATATTCTGACTGCAACCCTAATAAACTGTGTTGTTTATATATATATATATATATATATATATATATATATATAATATATATATATATAATGAACCAGAAGTATTTGCTGACCACGTAAGGAAGTAAACTTTAAATATTGGGTATGCATCAATAAAAAAATAAAAATAACAATTTTTATAAAATCATTTATGAGACAATCTCATTAAGTTTGTAAGTATCGAATTTTTAATTAATTATACAAATTTGTAAAAATTATTCATCACATTTGTAGCTCCCTGATGAAGGACATAACCAATGTCCGAAAGCTTGGAATAAAAATTTAAAAGAGTACACCTTTCATTTTTATTGCTGCATACCCAATATTTAAAGTTTACTTATATATATATATATATATATATATATATATAATATATATATATATATATATATATATATATATATATATATATATACAGATTGAACGAAATAAATTCGGAACATAGGAATATAATGTATTTCGGGCTCAATTCTGCTGTAGGTGGTTGGCCAACAAAATATTGTCAAATAATTATATTATAAAAATTCAATACTTCAGCGGGCTGCTGGATTCTGAACTCATAAAAATTGAAAGCTACACATAAATCTACGATTTATGCTGTCAAACCAGTTATAGTCCAGGAAATGAAGCATTTCAGCTCGCAATTTTTTTGTGCTCCCTGGATTGACTTGAAATTTAACAGAAGGTAGGTAATAGCCTAAGGATCAAAATCTATATCGAACCAAAGTGCGCCAAAGCCTAGGGGGTGGTTGCCACCCCATCTCCGGGGTGAAATTTTTTTTACGTTTTAACTACAGGTTTCGATTAAAAAAGTGATTCTAAACAAAAAAATGTGCTATACATTTTTTTTATAAAATGATATTTTTCAAGTTATCCGCGATTGAAAGTAATAACTTTTAGACAAAAAAATCCACGTTTTTAATCGATTTTTCGCGAATAATTCGAAAATGGTGCATTTTATCAAAAAAATTGTAGAGAACAAATTTGTAGCTTTTAAAAAGACAAATACAATTCATTTTTTAAAATGTTTTTGGGATATAATAGGAACCGAAATACGGCCTATCAATTACCAAAAATACGGTTTTCTTCAAATGCCAAATTTGTAAGATTCAAAATCAAATATCGGGAAAATGATGCATTTTTGGAAGAAAACTCACAAAACCTTTTTTAAATAGCATAAATAGACCTATCATAAAAAAGACACTAGCTCAAAAATTGAGTGAGTTATGATAAAAATGAGGTCAATACCTGATTTTTTACGAAAAAATCGAAACAACACCCTAACTTCCTCCATAATTAAAATCGATCTTTACCCTTCTGAAAGATTTAATTCACAGATCCTTGTAGCTCTTAAAAACCTCTACAAATCGTTTTTGAAGAAACACTCTATCGTTAAAAATTAAAAGAAATACGTTAAAAAACCCGTGAATTTTTTTCCGGAAAATTCTATTAGTATAGTACAGTACATTTCGGAGTATAATAATCTACAAAAGCGGTATATTAGCTAGTGGGGCGTTATACATTCGAAATTTTAAGCGTTCTTATTTTGAAATCCCATACAACAGAATAAAACATCTGCTCATGTGTCTATGGCTTGGCAATGAAAATATTAGAGCAACAGATTGGGGATGGTATTCCAAAGATGGTTTGTTATTACCCGTACGCATGAACAAACAACCTGCACTCGATGAACTTTTGAAAATTATTTTTTGGCAATGCAAAAAAGGATGCGGTGTTTCATGTGGGTGCAGAAAAGTTGGTTTATAGTGTAACTCTACTTGTTCTGGGTACTCAGGTGAAGGGTGCAATAATAGTCCACCAATAATTGAAGATGAGGATGACATAGATCACGATGAAGATGTAATTGATGACGAATAAAATTAATATTATAATTGTTTTACCTATAAATGTAAATATTTTCTACTATTTATGTAAATGTATAAGAATATATGGTGCCTTTTTATGTTGATAAATTTTTTTGCATTTAATTCTACTTTTTTTCAATTTATATCTTATAAATTAGTTTATAAAAACTGCAATGTTGTAAAGGGTGATTTTCAAAAGTTGAAAAGTTGCAAAATTTTGGCAAAAAATTGTTTTCACCTATAGCACTCATAACAATTGATTTTTAAGGGTTGAAAATGTATGAATTTGTATTTTAAAGTATAAAAAAATCAATATTTAACTAATCCAAACCAAATTTCACTCATCTTAATATTTATAATATTATTTTACAATTTTTGAAAATTAGGGGTAGTTTTCATCCCTAAGAACAATCAGGGTTCATCGGCATGACATAAACTATAAAGCAGAGGGTGAGTTGAGCTTAAGTCCAAATTTTTATGCAAATCGTTCCAAGGTGAAATCATTTTCTTCGTATTACTAATTTTTTTATATTAATCTCTAATAAGGGTCGCTTTTTAAGGGTTGAAATATGATGGAACTTTATTCAAAAGCACGAAACTATCATTATTTAATTAATTCAAACCAAATTTTACCTATATTCAGGTGTAATATGTTATTTTATAATTTTTGACAATTACGGGTAGTTTTCACCCCTTAGAACAATCAGGGTTCGTCGACATGACATAAACTATAAAGCAGCGGGTGAATTGAGCTTAAATCCAAATTTTTATCCAAATCGATCCAAGGCGAAATCATTTTTTTAGAATTAGTAATTTTTTTACATTAATCTCTAACAAGGGTTGCTTTTTAAGGGTTGAAATATGATGGAACTCTATTCAAAAGTATAAAATAATCATTATTTAACTAATTCAAACCAAATCTTACCCATATTCAGGTTTAATATGTTATTTTATAATTTTTGACAATTAGGGGTAGTTTTCACCCCTAAAACCCTTCAGCGCTCTTCGGTTCGATATAGATTTTGATCCTTGGGCTATCACCTACCTTCTGTTAAAATTTCAACTGGATACATGGAGGACGAAAAAATTGCGAGGTTTTAACTTTTTTCGAGATTTATTTCCTGAACTATTATCGTTTCCTTAGACAAACCCGTCTTACGCAAACAACATTGTTGTGAGACAGATAGTTGAACGATATTTTATACAATGTCTATACCCAGGTATGGATTTATTTTTGTCCAAGTTTTATATTGGTCCACTATTTCAAATGCAGTTCAAACAGACATGTATTAAATTGTATGTTCCGTTTTAATTTGGTTCAATCTGTATATATATATATATATATATATATATATATATATATATATATATATATATATATATATATATATATATATATATATATATAGATATATATATATTAATGAGACGAAGAAATATGTAAAGATCGGTATGTTGAGAATATAATGAGTATTTATGGCGTGCACAACAGGATTTTATTCCTTTTCTATATTTAATGAGCATAAAAAAAGGGTGGATAGATAATTATTCAAGAGCATGCTTCACATTTCAACGTTAATGGTTACAGATACTGTTAATGGTTCATTTAGTTTAACATTTAATTTAAAATGTCACCTATACCATTAGATAATTGGGATCAATATTTCTATTGATATTAAATACGGTAAACAATAATATCCACGTCGTTATAATAACAAACCGTCACCTATTAGTCTTGACAGAAAACATGTACATAATAGTTAATGTAGATAAACGAATGTGGATAAATGAAATTTGAAAAAATCAACAGAAAAATGACTGAGTTTGATAATGATCTACCAAGGGTCTTTTAAGTATGGTATGACTAAGCTTTATGCATATTTAATAAACCTGTTCCAGAATGTATGAATTCTACGATTTTATCAGAGGGATGGAAAGCTTAATGCATAATTACAGCCAATTTAAAAGTTATAATTATTATAACTAGTTAATATTATACTTATATTAGGTTAAACCAAAGTTGATTGTAATAAAAATTACATTTTCCTTTTGTTTTTTGACGTTTCGCTTAGATATACGTAAATAAATAATTATCCCATTCAATAAAAAAAAGCTGAAAAATCTTATACGAACATTTAAAGGTTTTAAAAGGTACATGAGGGATAGCTGATGACAAATCCAAGACATGCAGACGATTTTACGAAATCTACACAGATGCATTCAGATCTCGTCTACCCCCAGTATGTAGCACATATTCAGCTAAGCTCTAGGCTCTAGAGAAGTTTTAAGTCAGGAGTGTTCCTATGATAATATAATTAAATATCTAAGATTTATAAACATTTCCTATAATCTGTAGTCATTCAATTTTGTCATATATATTTTGTTCCGACATTGCATGCGGTCTTTTTGTTTGACATTGCATGCGGTCCTGAATGCCTGTTTGGTTTTGTTGCAGCTGTGATATATGACATTTTTTTTTCTTTTGAGAGATCTCGTCGCCAGTTAATCTCAGTTACTGTATAGCTGCAATTAATGGTTGGTGAAGTTTATTACATCAATTGATTTTCAGAATCTCCAGATTCATATATTTCCAAATCGTTTTGCTTATTTCGTTGCATTGGTTGGTGTCGAAAATTCCCATTTGACTTTCCTTACTCTGAATTTCTTAACAATATATTTTATGTGATCGGGTTTTTAGCCCCACGCCTAACCCTTCTCCTTTATACAGACGTTTTCGTGTTTTCGTTTAAAGCCAACTAGAGGACACCCTTGTTTCTCCAACTTTAGAAATATGGAGATAAAAATTATTCAGTAAGATACATTAGAAGAATACAACATAAGATACGCATAAATGAAAAAACTTTTGTAAAGGTACATTTTTAAAGATGAATGAATAAGAGTTCACCAGAAAGAAAAGAAATCATTTACTATATCTATATTTTTATTTTGAAATAATGTGAATTTTTTCGATTCATGATTTAATTTAATTTAAATGTGAAATATGCATTATATTTCTCACACAAACGTTTTATAATAATATAATTGCATATTTTATGTATAAATTGTTTTGACCTGCATAAATAATATAGATATACTAGTTATATTCATGATCATCGAGCTCTATTACGGCTAGTCTTTACTTTGAGCTTGTGTGGCATTTGCGTGAGTATTTCAATGTCACGAATACAAATGTTTATAACAATATCTATTCCTATGCGAATGGTATATTAGAAATTAAATATTCAAATCGTTACTAATGTACTTCATTTTACTTTAATCTAATCCAAAATTCACTGTGATCTTATTAAAGCCGGCTAGAGGGCGCTATTTTTCGGCGAAAAAAAATAAGGGGGCATGAATATAAAAAGATTTTAAAAGATCTCACTTATATTAGCTTTATTTATAAGTTTTATTATAGAATAATGAAGATTTTGACTTGCTTTATTAACAGGTTAAGTGACACCATATTAAAAATTTTACGGTCTCCATTTACCAATCACTTTTTTTTTGAAAAAGTATTTCTATTACTTTCTTTAACTTTCACATCAAAAACTAACACTCTAAAATGCGAATTTTGGTCAAAATTTCATTTTTCAAAATATGAGTCCACGTTGGAGTTTCGCGGCCATCAGCAAGACTTTTTTCACAAAATGCCAGTGTGAGTCCAACGTGGAGTGACGCCTTGACTTGTCTATTCCTGTTGATAACGTATCGGCAAATCTAACAAGCGAAGGGGCCGGGCCGTGGCTTGCGGGTATTTCTTGTCAGCACTTGATAAGAGCGGTACAATGCAACTTGAAAAATATTGGCAAGAAATTCTGTCAGATGAAGAGTTGGATGAGTTTGGCGACACGTATCTTTCGGACGAGTACCAACCAACTGATTCTAGTGATAGTAAAAAATGAATCGAGTGCTCCAAAAAGCAAACGAGTGGCCGGAAATACCAAAACGTTAGGACAAGATGTATCGGCGTCCACCAGTAAAGAAAAAGAATATATGAGTATCGGAGAACATGTTGATGCTGCTATAGAATCTGTCATTGCCCAACATTCTGAAGTCTCTGAGGAGGAAATTTTAGAAGGACCAATAGTATCTAATGAAATGAATGCAGCTATAATCTGGGGGCTGCTTAACAGCGAAAATTTACAGAAATTTACATTTGAGGACTATGATTCTGCAGGTTTTCATACACAATTATACGAAAACTTCTACAACAAATCACCCATTCAATTCTACGAATATTTTGTAGACGATGATCTTTTATCTATGATAGTAAAAATGTCATAATTTATTTTGTTCAACTGATTTTGATTTTTTTTTTTAATTTTTAGGTTGAAGAAACAAATCGTTATGCCCTGCAGTGTCAGGAAAAAAATCAGAAAAAAAGTGCACGTATTACCGCGTGGCACAACACTGATGTCGCCGGGATAAAACGATTCCTTGGTATAGTTATATGGATGGGATTATGTCATTTTCCATCTTTTTAATCCTAGTGGTCAAATAATGATCTTTATGTGAATAATATCAAAAAAGTAATGTCAAGGAATCGCTTCCAGTTATTGTACGCTGCAGAAAACGCTGCACTTCAATGACAATTCATTAACAACAGATGACCGTTTGCAGAAAATTGTTCCCTTGGTTAGCAGACTGAAGGATAAATTCAAGGCTGTCGTCATTCCAAAGGAAAACATGTGCATTGACGAAACTTTAGTGCCTTTTCAAGGGCGCCTAAAATTCAAGCAGTATATTACCAACAAGAGGCACAAATTTGGGATAAAATTATTCAAACTTTGTCTGGAAGGTGGTTATACCTACGATTTTAACGTATATTGTGGAAAAGAACATGCTGAAGGTAGTAGCGTACCAACAAATGTAGTGATGAAACTTATGGATGGACTGCTTGACAAAGGACGAACACTTGCGATTGATAACTACTACAGTTCTGTCACACTTGCACATGAACTCCTACTCCAAAAAAACTTATATGATTGGTACGCTGCGTGCAAACCGGAAATATAATCCCAACAACGTCATTTCCAAAAAATTAAAAGTAGGCGAATATGAAGCTGAACAAAGTAATTCGGGCATCGTTGTTCAGAAGTGGAAGGACAAGCGAGATGTGCTGATGATTAGTACCAAATTCGCAGACGAAATGGTGACAATGCAGAAGGCACGCGGTGATGTTGTAAAGCCAAAGAATGTCATCGAATATAATAAATTCAAAAGCTTCATTGATATATCAGATCAAATGAAAAGCTATAATTCGCCATTACGTAAAGGACTAAAATGTTACAGAAAATTATCGATGGAGCTCTTGACTGGAATAGCACTTATAGATGCCTATGTCGCCCATCAAAGCATTGCCAATGAAAGCATGACGATTACCAAATTCAAGGAAGAGGTAGTTCGGGGTCTATTAGGAGATTTTATTGTCACACCAGTCATTATGGAATATAGACACAAACTCATCGATGTTGGCTGTGCAGGCAGAAGACGATGTACAGCGTGTTACGCAAAAATGGCAGAAGAGGAAGGAAGGCAAGTAGCACAGAGGAAAGCAACCAACACCACATTGACATGTAATGGCTGTATAAAATTCTATTGTCTTGACTGTTTTTTGTCACACATTCCGTAACAAAAAATTAAATTATTACTTTAGATACAATTTTGATATAATGTTATTACCTTAGTTATATGAGAATAAAGATTATTTTGCCCAAAATGTGTTCTTACTATGAATATATAACAAAAATATGTATAAGTACGCAACTGTTATTTATACATAATATCTCAGAGACAGAGGCACAGGCCAAATATAGTTTATAGACCATCTGGCCAGGCTCGAAATGTCCCCGTGTATTTTAAATGAGTTCGAGAAGCCGCTGTTGAGAGACACAGCATTTTCTGACGAACTAGTGCGTGGGTCCACGTTGGCATCACGCGGCCCGTATATACTTTTATGTGAGAGTCCGTGTTGGCCTCTCATGGCACTTAACCTGTTAAATTGAACTTATAGAGATACTATGACTTGTAGTTTGATCTAACGTAGATTAAATCCACATTATTCGTCACTAAAGGCGGATACACTAAACTTTGAGCTACCTAGGCCGCCGAGGAAGATTAGCGCGGTAAATTGGTCTTAATTCGCAATTGACAGAAACGACTGACGAAACAGACTAGAGAAGGTCAAAGTTCAATTAGGGCTGTAAACCCATCTGAATAGATGTATTTCTAACTGATAAATCTAGAAGGAATTAATTTTATAATTTTATGTTATATATGGGAAATATTTAATTAGTATTAATTCTTAAGTTAATAGTTTCTACCTAAGGATCTGTAAGATGAGAAATTTTAACTCTCCAAAAACAATTTGTGAAGTCATTTCGGTAAAAATATTTTATTTAATTATTTATCTGAGTAGCAAGTCCTGGCCTTAACCCTTTACCGCATTATGTGCCATAAATGGCACAAACCAAAAAAAATTGTTTTATGGTTTTAACTCAATTTTTGCCGTAGCAGCATGGCAGCTCATATCTGACACGTCGTAGTAATAGTGTACGCGAGATATGCGGCATAGTTCTGACAGCGAGATAGGCAGCTGTGCGCAGTTTCAAGTTCATTTTTGTTGAAATTCTAAACCACGTGAAACAGTGCTCGAAGTTAGAGGTTATTTTTCATAGTAAAAACGTTTTTGACGGCGAGAAAAAATTGAAATTTATTATATTGTGATACTAGATGTCTGCTTATGTAAGTATTAAAAATTAAGAATGTTGAAAGTCTCTCGAAAACTCCAAAAAGGGTTTGTGCTATATATGGCACACTATGAAGTTATGGACTCATTGATTGTTGTTGTAGATATGGATCCGAAACTCTTTTATGGCACAATGAATGCAGTTAGAATTCCAAATAGTACTAATAGTGAAGAATCAAATCTCTCCGATGAAGACGGCACAAATGAGATGATATTGTGTCAAGATAGTGACAATGAGGAGCGTGAAAACTTACCAAGCAATGTCAGGGAATCTGTAATTTCTGCCACATACTCAGATTCCTCAGATGATGATACCCATTTGTCTGAAAGACTACGATATAAAAGGAAGAAATCTCATAATTGGGTGAAAGGAAATCTGAGAAAATCTGAAAATGATGCAAAATTTACTAGTTCTGAAAATTTACCTTCTTCGATTTTACAATTAAAAACTCGGGTCCAATTTTTTAAGTTTCTCTTTCCTGATAGTCTTATAGAGCATATCACAGACCAATCAAATTTATACTAAGTGTAACAACGTCCAGATAAACCAGCTAATATAAAAAAATATGAAATAGAACAATTTATAGGAATTACTATTTACATGTCGATAATTCAACTTGCATCAAGACACTATTAGAATGCCAATATTGGCCACCGAACAGTTAGCGATGTGATGAGCTATAACAGATTCGAAGAAATAAAACGTTTCTTGCTTTTCACTAACCATGATGACATGATTGAAAATGATTAGCCTGGACATGGCAAATTATTCAAAATTAGACCTGTTCTGAGCCAAATCAAAGAACGACTACTCATAGTCCCGAAAAAATAATTTCTAGCTGTAGACGAATAGATTATACCAACAAAAGCGCGAAGCCAGCTAAAGCAGTATAACCCAAAAAAAACACATAATTAGGGCTTCAAAAACTTTGTTCTGAGTGGTATTTCAGGATTCAGCTATAAATTTAATTTGTTTGCTGGTTCCCAGAGTAATATTGTACCTCTAGGAGCACCAAATCTTAGTATGAGCAGCAACGTGGTTGTCAAATTAGCAGATTCGATACCAAAACATCAACATTACAAGTTGTTTTTTGGCAATTGGTTCACCAGTATACCTCTTATGATATATCTGACCAAAGAGGGCATTTTACCTTTGGGAACAGTAAAACTTAATCGTGTTCCTGGAGTTGTGATGCCAGCTGAGAAAGAAATGAAGAAGCGCGGCAGAAGTCATATGGTAGAGCAAATAGCCAATATAGACAATGTGGATGTCAGTGTAGTGTTCTGGTTTGATAATAAAATCGTTACTACAATGTCAACATATGCTGAAAGTGAACCAAAGGGAGAAAAAAGAAGATTTTTCAAACAAGAAAGTATACATAAAATGATCCTTCTCCTAACAGTGTCCTAATCTACAACTACATGGGAGGTGTAGATCTCCTTGATTCCATGTTAGGATTTCATTGTATTAAAATGAGGTCGAAGAAATATTATTTACGAATATTTCTTCATTTCATTGACATGACAGCCGTGGACTGTTGGTTATTAGCCAAAAGAGCGAAGACATTTGATTTACCCCTTTTGGATACCAAACTAGCAATAGCCGATGCTCTATGCAAAGCCGGAAAACCAATTAAACAGAACAGAGTAGGAAGACCGTCAAGTAGTAGCATTCAGCAGATGTATGAAAACAAACGAAAAAAGGGACCCACTACTATACCCCAAGAAGACATCCGTAAAGATGGGCTTGATCATTTTCCCTATTGGGATGAGAGCTCTAGGTTAAGATGCAAATTTCCAGGCCCTACAGAGAAAACATAATATAGTGTGCACAAAATGTACAATACCGTTGTGTATTAATAAAGAAACTGTTATTTGCAGTTTCATACTGTATAGTGTATACTGTAGCTTCAAAATAGTTTGCCTTGTTTGCCTCAAAAAAATTTTTTTTGTCGTCAATAAAGTTTTCCTCGAAGCTAGATTTTTTTCAACATTTTTACGTAAAAATAGAATTAAAATTCTTATCTAAGAATTTATTTTTGACAAAAAACAAAAATTCGTGCGGTAAAGGGTTAATCAGAAACGTATTACTCAAGAATTCTCTGCTTAAGTTAAAACCACAAGAAAAATGGTAAATATTAGAATAAATGAAGAACAATTAGAGTACGTACAACTAACAGCCGTGGGAGCTACTAGTCAATAAGAACTAAACAGCAGGATAAAATCAATGGACAGACAAAAATAAGCAGAAGCTATAAATAAATAAGCATAAAAACAAAAACAACTCCCCATAATACTAAATACTTAATAACCGTGAATCCGAAAATACACCACGGAATAATAATATAATATATAGCCGAAGATGTAAAGAGAAAAAACGTGCATTAGTGAATTTTTTAAAACAGCACAGTATTACAAAGAGCAATGCCTGGAGTAACCTCCAAATGTTTTCAACTCCAAACTGTTGGTTATAATTTTTAAAGGTACTTTTAAGGTGCAAAAAACGGTCTTTTTTGATTATTTTTATTTTTATTGTATCAAATCAATATCTTAAGGTAAAATGAGTAGACTATAGAATTAAATTACCAAGAAAATCTATAAATTAAATTTGACCCAATAGTTTATGCAACATTATTGACTGAATACCAAAAATGTGAATTTTTCGCCATTTTTAATTTTTGAAATAACTTTTGCAAACATTCGTTTTTTTATATGCAAAAAGCATTATATTATAGATCCTTTAATAACAAATTGTGGTCCGCTTTACCAGGAAAAGAAGAATCACGAGCTTAATACCATAAGGATTCTAAACTACAGTCTAAATTTTTCTGACGAGGTGAAGTACCTTGGTATTACCCTTGACAGGAAGTTAAAATGGAACTCACACTTAGATGGTAGGGCTAAAAAATAAAAGAGCATATATATTATTGCCTATGAGCAGTGTCGACGAACAGTTGGACGCACCTGGGGCCTTTTGCTCAGGGTGATCGCCTGGGTCTACATTGCTGTCATTAGGCCAATGCTAACTTACAGGGCTATTGCTTGGGTACCAAAAGTGCTACAGGCAACAACGATAAACAAACTAAACCATATTCAGCGGATGGCTTGCATAAATATAATGATGTCATGAAAACAACACCAACTGCTGCAATGGAGTTGATCATTGGCATCACGCCTCTAGATATATATGTCAAAGAGGTGGCGCTAATGACAATGATGTGACTGCACTCAGCTGGTACAAACATTGATGTAGGAATGAGACAATTGAGAACTCGTTTCTGGCGGGGAGAGATGGATGCGCTACCACTGCTACAGTAAGGCTGTGACTCAATTGAACCAAAGTTTGTCTTTAACACCCTACAAAATCGAAACAAGACAGTATAGGGAGACAAACGTGGCAAATGCCTTTTGCATATACACCGATGGCTCGAAAATAAAAGAAGGCTCAAGATGCGGGATATACTCCAGATCACTGAACCTAAGAATAAAGTGGGGTATGGGCAAAAATGTCAGCGTAGTTCAGACAGAACTGGCTGGTATCTTCATAGCCGCAAAAGAGATAACCCAAAAAGGTGTAGCAGGGAAAACTATAATGATCTGCACAGATAGCAGACAAGCGCTACTAACCTTGAATAGAAGAGCTTGCTTCTTGCTAGAGCAACATTTAACTGTATACTAAAGTGTAACCTAAATAGGTATCACATCCATTTGAAGAACTTAAATTACCTAAACCATATGTAATATGTTAACAAGAGACTCACTTCAAAGAAGACAATTATCATAACTTAAAAAACTGTACTCCGTATTTTAAGAATAGAATAACTGCTAGCCGTGCTAGTGGGGAAGTAGTAATATATGTCCATAACTCATATAATACCAAAGTCATACGTTTAAGACATGTGGTAGAGGCAACAGCAGTAACTATGTTAATATTTGTAGTATTTATTTTTCTCCGGACTTAGACCCGTCCATAAAGAAATAAATGAACTCTTTAATCAAATCCCAAAGCCTCGTATTGTTTTAGGCGATTTTAATGCCCACAATATACTTTGAAGACGCAAAAAAAAGATTCCTTGGGACATAAAATCGAACAAATTTTTAATGATTTTAATGTGAATATCCTTAATGATTCCATGGCTCGTTGGAATTCCATGTTGGAAATTCCATGGCACGTTCCATGGCTCGAGCCATGGAACGTGCAATGCTGAACGTGAGCCTTCGAAACCACATAACAAACCAACAAATCAGGCGAAGATCAGGAGTTCAAGACGTCATCGAAAAAACCACGACGCTTAAGTGGAACTGGGCAGAGCACTTAGCCAGAACACAAGATGGACGGTGGACAAGACGTATTATAGAATGGAGGCCCAGAAATTATAAAAGAAGCCGAGGACGACCACCGACTAGATGGACCGATGACATTAAACGTGTAGCGGGAAACTGGCTACAAGCGGCCCAGTGTAGAGAACACTGGAAAGAACTGAGGGAGGCCTATGTCCAGCAGTGGACGCGATTGGCTGATTGGTGATGATGATCCTTAATGATTAAAGAATCACAAGATTTAATATTTCCACTGGCGTTGGGTCCGCCATAGATTCATGCCTTTGTGATCCTGTCTTGCAACCATCTCTGACGTGAGATGTGACATCCCATTTGTATGGAACTGATCAGTTTCCCATACTAATTATAAACAATAACCGTATCTCCTCATCAATTTCATTCAATAAATGGTGTCTGAAAAATGCAAATTGGTCTCTTTACTCTTCTTTAATTTCACAAAAAAATTCTCAGTTGTTACAACTCTTCGATACAGAAATTGATATTAACTCCAAAGTATTCCATTTCGTACGGTTTTTAACGTCAATAGCTCACGAGTCCGTAGGTTTTTCAAAGTTTCCTCAAAATCATGCTCCAGTTCCATGGTTGTTAAACAGGAATTAAAGGCGTTGTATAAATTTAGAAGGTACCCAACTTTAAATAACCAACTGAAATTCAAAAAATTAATTGCCTACCGTAAATACACTTTAAAGAACAGTCAGAAAGAAACCTGGACAAAATATGTACCATCTTTAAATTCATCTACCCCTACTTCTGAGATTTGGAAAAAGATTAACAGAATGTATGGGAAAAAATCATTTAATACCATTTATTACCTAAAACGTGATAACCATATTTATTCAACAAAGCAAGAAATAGCCTTCGTACTAGCACATGTATATCAACAATATAGCAATGACGAAAATCTATATACAAGTTTTCTAGGTCATAAAATAAATTTAAGAATGCCTGTATACATCTTCATGACCATAACAATTTACCTCTAAATGTCATATTTGTAATGGATAAACTGTTAGAAACAAAGTTAAAGAGACACTATCCCAGGGCCTGACAGGATACCTGCTAATTTTTTAAAAAGCAATGCCAACGGAAGGCAAACAATATCTTCTGGATCTCTATAATTTTATTTGGACAAAGAATGTTTTCCCAATTAATTGATATGACTGAATTATCGTACTAGTTTTTAAACAGAGCAAGAATAAATCGGACCCAGGGTATTACCGACCAATATGTCGCACTTCTACTATGTGTAAAGTATTTTAAAAAGGTAACTAACAGATTAATATGGTACCTATAATATACCTATAACATTTTGCATAACGAAAGACTTGTGAAAATGGTATGGGAGGAGATTCCCACAGGCAAAAGACCACTCCAGAATGCGATGGAGAGATAACATCCGGAGATAAAGCAGATCTCCGGAAAATGAACATTCCATTTGACCCTAGGTTGATGGAAGACCGAACAAAGTGGAAAAAAGTTGTACAGTCAGCAAGACCCACCCAGGGTTGTAGCGCTACGTGATGATGATGATGACCTATAAGATTGACAACTACTTAGCCCTATACAAAGTGGATTTAGAAAGTCCAGATCTGCATTAGACATCCTAGTGGATATTGAATATGTATTTAATGGGTCATTTGGATCAGTTCAAGAATGTTTGGCTATATTTTTTGATATAACGCGTGCCTATGATACAATTTGGAGATTATATATCGTTAGAATTCTGTCTAGTTGGTAGGTTCAAGGAAGTATTATCAAATTTATTAGTAATTTCCTATTCCTATAGACAAAACTTCCAACTTCGATTGGACAACCTTCTTTAAGACTCCAAAAGCCAATTAAACGGCATTCCTCAAGGGTCTACTCTTAGTGTTACACTTTCCTTATTGCCATCAATGGCATCGCTAAATCATTTAGCCTATTAATCAAAGCCCGTCTATTTGCTGATGATCTTATATTCTCCCGAGGAAAAACTATATTAACCATTTACAAACTTGAGAATTGGCCTAATACTGCTGACCTAGAATTTTCTTCCACCAAAACGAAAGCAATCATCTTCAGGTAAAACTCCAAAGAAGCACAGAAATTCTACCTATAAAGAATTTACCAATAAATTATTCAGAATCGATTAATTTCTTGGGAGCAAAACTGGATAATCGACTATCTTGCAAGACCACATCCACTCACTCCGGCAGTCAGCCCAAAACGGCTTCAACTTAATAAAAAGTATCACTTATAAACAATGGGGTGCCGACTTCCGAACTCTTATGACTGTTTACAAAACCTTGAACAGTGCAGAAGAAGAAGATATAATATATAGACACAATAATTCCACCCACTTACAATATTTCTAAAGTCAGTGAACACATGTTACAATGGACAATTTCTCTCCCTGATTGTAATACAAACCTTTCTGCATTCAAGAAATGTGACACACTAGCCAAAATCTTCAAATAGAAAGAACTACAGATATAAAATACTTTTAATGATTACAGCCGCATTTTTAATGACGCATTCAGACCTGCAAAAGGAGTAGGAGCGATTTTCACAACAGATAACCATAGCAGTTATCTGTTGGGTTATCTCCCCAAACCTCCATATTCTCCGCTGAACTCTTTGCTATCCTCTAATCATTAACGTCAAATACTCTCTTAATTATTAGTTGAGTGCATTACATCCCCAAAGTAAGTAGGATCGAATCAGAAATGATGTAATAAAACAACGTATGGGAATAGAAGGAAATATAACTCAAGATATAGAGAAGAAACAATTAAGGTGGTATGGGCATTCAAAGGATGTCAGCAACAAGACTTCCCAAAAAAGTAGTAGAATGGCAACCGATAGGTCGACGGAAAAGAGGAAGATCCAGATTAGAATGGCAACACGGCGTAAACAAGTCCATGAGCGAAAGAAATTTAACAACAAACGACTGCGAAGATAGGAAGAGATGGTGTTTAGGCATCGGACAACGTCGAAAGACGTTCTAAACCGATGTATATATGATGATTTAAATCATCTCCTGTGACATCAGCCATTTGGTCTGTGTCGTCGTTTCAACTGACAAGTGCCACGCGCAAGTATTCGAGCTTAAGAGACATGTAGTCCCTAAAGTAAATTTTAATTTAAAACCAAATCCATTGTCATCGACCTAGAATCTTAACATTATTAAATGTAAAATGTGATAAATTTTTAAACCAACACATGGAAGTCATAGACACCATATTGTTAGCACCAAATACCAAAGGCACTGAAGATGATCTTTAGAGATTGAAAACGTTCTGCCGTAATTTTAAATGTTGACGACACTTTTTTAAAAATTTTTTAAACACTTGTATGTTTTTATACCAAAATACACAATTGTGAAGTGTTTTAACTTCTGTGTTTTTTTAAACGATGGTATACAGCCAATTACGGGATTTTTCCCATTAATTTTTAAAAAAAGAATACTTTCATAATCGATCAAAAACATATTCTCAGAGGGATATCTATATCAGATTGGTTAAAAAAATGTTATCATAAAAAGTATCATAAAAAAGCAATTTTAAAAATACCAATCATAGTAAAAAGATGGAAGCGTGGACAAGAAAAATGAAATATCCACAAAAATCACACCGAAACAAAAGGAGACCTAAAATTAGAAACTTAGAAATCAAAAAGTAGCTGAGTCAACACTAGTGAACGTAACGTAAATATAAGAAGTATGAGAGAAACTATAACAAAATTAAATAATAAATGATCAATGTTCGGTCAAATATGAAACCAAAATATAATAGAACTTCACAAAAATGGAAGCCTAGAAATAAGTGTAAAATGTGTAAAACAAGGAAGGAGTAGCCTCAATTGGTGTGCAATAATAAATAAAAAACACCCTCTACACAAATAAGATTAAACACGTGTATATCTAAGAATTGTTATAGTTGACAATATACTATTTATTAAAAAGCAATTATCATTTCGAACGAATTATTCATTTATAAATAAATAAAAAACGGTATCGAAAATGTTCAAAAATACATTAAAAAGGAACCAAAGCTATTAAAATGGTATGTGCTATAATTTTTGGCACTAATTTAATAAATAAGATGTATCGAAAATATCAGACAGTCACTATAAAGCATAATAATATTATAGTTTTGAAGATTTACCTATTTTATACAGTTACAATTTCAACTAAATATTGATATTTGAAGGTCATTTAAGTGTACAATGCCAATATTCCATTGTTATCTCTAATAATAATATAAAACAAAAACTGTGGATAGATCATCCATTATTATTTTAATCTAAAAGCTATATATCTTCGTACCTTTGTTTGTAAAATAAATTTTTAATAATGTAAATATGACTGTCGATCACATGTTTTATTATTTAAAAGTACTGTGTTTTAAAAGTATGTTTAGGTCATAAATTTGAATTGTATTATTTGGAGAGTGTTTCGGGTAAATGCGTATTGTCAAAGACATTCCACTCCTTTGTTAACGAGTTTGTAATTGAATGCTGTTGTCACGTCTGTCACAAGTCTTATTTAGAAACAAATCTATAAAAAGACGAACAAAAGTGCACTAAAGGATATAAACACAATAACTATTGATCGTCAGAGAAAAAGCTACTGCGACAACTGTTGATGCAAACTTCCAATGCCAACAAGTTGCAGTTGATACATATTGCTAGGACTTACCTCTTTTTGAGCTGACATGTCCGTAGAGACGGCTAAGATCTATGGCCATGATAGAGTGCGGTATGGCAGCACACATGACCACGAAGACGGCGACCAGCAAAAGGGGATGAGCCGTTGGCGCCTCCCGGACCATAGCTGGGGCACAATAAAGGGAGCGGCTAGCGAAGCGGCAGCTCAGAGAAAAGCCGCCCTTCCCTGCTCTAATACTTATACACACCAGCCGTGAGCCGATCACGACCGAGACCGACTTGTTAAGGGTAGCTTGCTTCGTTGTTGGGGATGTAGTCCGGTCATTTTACCTATTATACTGACCCACCTGTAAAAACATACTTGGTCCTATTTTTAAATAACAAGTCGTAGTATATTTTATTGCAATTATACAGATTGCTAGTAAAAGGTAATTTAAAGGAGATTAAATCGAATTTTAGTGTCCACAAACGACAATTTAAGAATCAATCAAATAAAATTCATCCTAATCTACCATATCAAGAATTTTTCTTGAAGAATTGGCAAAATTAACGAAGAAGAATGATTTCCAAGAAGCTCGCAATTAAATAACATGAAATGTGTTAGGGAATATATTAATATATTTGTTAATTTCGATTTTTTTATTTGCGTTATGCCAATGTACAATAAATTGTTTCAGTTATAATTTCCATTTTACCCAAACTTAGAATGAGTGTATTACACTGCTTGTTTATACATATTCATCGACACTAACGATTAAACACTCTTGAAAACTACACTTAAAATTATTTATTTTAATAACTAGTATTATTCTTCACCCAGAATAATGTTTAGAGCGATCCATACACAGTCGATTAAAAATACACAATACAGATACAAATTAAACTGACCTGTGAACTGGACAAAATACAGGTGCAATGAAATAGTAACTTAGTTCGTTCATTCATTCATTCATTTATTCATGTATTCATTCATTAAGCGTTACAATCATTAGGATTATAGCTAAATTAAAAGGTGGATTATTCTTCTAAGTCAATTATAGCTTGCTGTGTGTCTTTGATGCTGTCGTGACTCTTTCCCATTTCTTCCTGTCCTTGCACAGTTCTTTCCAATCTTTAACATTCATTGTTCTTCTACATCATCCAGCGATCTTCTTCTACGCCTTCCTCTACACCTGTGTCATAGTGTTGTCCAGTTAGTTATCCTTCTCAGCATATCTGAGTGTGGTCGTATCTGTATATGTCCTATCCATTCTAAGTGAAGAGATTTATTTTTCTTCAATTTCGACATTTGCTTTTATTCTTATTCTCCCTCTCTTGTTACATTGGGCCCAGTAAGAACAGGTCTTAAGGTCTTATATAGGATCATCTATGTTCTCTTACTTAGGGTCTTGCTTCTTAGGAGAATTTCTATTCATTCCATACGTTTTTTTGCCGTTCGGAGTTCTTTTCTTTGTCCTCTCTTTTCCGGTTTTCATTATTGTTACTCTCAAGTAGCTAAATGTGGATACAGTCTCAAATTTGTAGTGCTATGTTATTACATGTTTATGAGTTGTTGTGGCGTCCTTTCCTATCATCATGTATTTAATTTTGTGCTGCTTTTTCTGTAGCCCTATTCTCTTTGCTTCCTTATCTAATTTTTTAATTCCTCTTATAAGTGTCATCTTCGTCATTGCTATGATAACTAGATCATCTGCATATTAATATAGTCTAACCAGATACCTAAGATAATCATGAATATTCAGCTTAGCGGGGCTATTGCTCTGAGGTGTAAAATTGCATAAACAAGGAGTTTACCTGTTTTATAGTAGTAATAGTACTACACTGAGCTGAATAATAATGAGTCTCTTAGATGTCTTGGACTTTACTTAAAGTTGATCTGTAGTAATGTTTTTGTTTACCAAGTTTGTCCTCCTTATTATTGCTTCTAATATCAGTGAGATCTGTTAGATGTGACAGCTTTGATCTGGTTAGTTGTTCGGTTAAAACTTATCTTTGCTGTGGTGTTCTTAAGACTCACTGTTAGCATACGTCTTCATTTTTATGGGATTTCAAGATGCTCTAGCTCTTCATCATTTTTGCCCAATTAATTGTATCAAAAGCGTTTTTGAAATCTATGAATATTACGTGCATTCAATTTTTCACATGCGATGCGAAAAACAATGTTATATTTCTCGCTGTATCATTTCGTATAATTCTCAACTTCAACATGAAAAACCATCACTTAATCCAACCTTGAGTAATAATTCCTAACTAATTTTAACTCCACCCTGTTGATATATAGATAGTTTTTAAACTAGCAAATAGAAATGACTCTCTCTGATCTTGGCGTTCGTACCATGCGTTCGAAGTGCTTTTTCTGTTCCTCTCTCGCTGTTAACTCGCGTGGACAACAGACGCTGTTTTCATGCTCTCTTACTTAGGTGTGGCTATCGAAGACAGACCTTTTTAGCAAGCAAGCAATTTGATTGAACCCAGCCTATGAGAAATGTTCACCCAGGTAGTACAAATGGGGTGTAACAATTCATTGGATCAAGGTGTGTTAACTCGAGTAAAAACAGGAGTCACCCCACCGTACTCCAATCCTCTAGACCATCCCTTTCCCCCCTAAAGCAATCTGATTCGCTATAGAGGCACAACAATCAGCCAAGTGCTCTTCATGTGGAGGTCCTGGGTAATAGAACCCCAACAAGGTTTCCTAACCGAATGCAAAAACTCAGGACAGCGCATTTCCGCTATATTCCTGTTTATCTTAATGTGGCTTATCCGCGAACTAAACAGACTGAAGAGACCTTTTTACACACCTCTCTCTGATATTTATCCCGAAAACAGAACACAGTTTTTCTCTCTTAGTGATAACCACTAGTTACCACGCGAAAAATACCGGAAACCACTCTCTGCTGTTGACTTGCGTAGACAATAGACCTCTCTATAGAGGTCTATATAGATCGGTAGGTAAAATAAATTCATTATTTTAAATGAAAGCGTTTGCTGTCAATGCTATGTTCTAGGCGAGGATATGATGTACGTTCTTCGTTATGAACGTACCCCAAGTTTGCTCCTACCAGATAGCAGGCGCTTTTCGCTCCCTCTGAACTTGGCGTGCGAACCGAATAGACTTGATATTTCGATCACTCTCTTGGCAGTTGACTCGCGTGGAACCTACGTGTTCTCCTCCCCTCTTATTGATAACAACTAGTTAACAACAACGTGATACAGTGAATAAAAACCGCTAATCCGCTAAAGATAGCTCCCTTCGTACGAGGAACAACCGCGTATGAATACCGCGAATCAAAATCTGCTCTGCAATAATCGAAACCTGTTGAATGTGTGTAACAATGACATTGATAAGCTTTTTTATAAACTTAATTTGGTTATTGTCTGCAGAACCTTAATTAGTCTCTCCTAACAATTTAGAACCACAGCTATTTAATATAGTTCTCATTCTCAGAAAATATATTAATAATTTCACACATATACATGCCTTAACTGTACAACGTGCATACGGAAATAATTGTCGATCTACCGTTCTAATATACTCCTAACATTCGTTCAGCGCAAGATTTAAGTTTCATATTTACTATATTTGCTAGAATTTTATATGCGGTTGCTCTGTAATTCTCGCACTCCTTACGATCTATTTTTTTTGTATAGATAGGCACTATAACTCCTTGTAACGCCTGTGTTCCAATCATATGGTACGAGGGTTATCTTCGTTATTTTGTACATAGCCATAAAGACAAAAAAATATGTAGACTTAAAGTACTTTATTGCTTTTCAAAGATCGATACACTTCTGCATACATTCAAACCAATTTGTAAAACAGTTAGGCATCGATAGCTTCTTCCGGCAACTTGAATCGCTGCCCACACACTGCATTCTTGATCTTTGGGAAGGTGAATAAGTCGTTGAGACTTAGGTCGAGGATGTACGGTGGATGGTTTAACAATTCGATGTTTTGAAGCTCCAAAAACTCTATTGTCTTTTGGGCAGTGTGAGTACTTGCATTGCCCTGATTTAGGATGATTCGGCGCTGTGTGTTGGTTTGTCGGAGTTTCGCGATAACTTCTGCTAAACAAACGGTTATATACGAATCAGAAGCAATTATTGTCACATGACCAGATTTTGACATAAAAGTTGCGACTATTTTCTTTGACGAACTCTATTATCGGTCCCAGTGGGAAATAGGAGTAGAGGCAGACCATGACTGAGATGGAGGGACGGTGTGGACGAGGACTCAAGGAAAATCGGCTCGGCAAATTGGCAACGGTTGGCGATGAACAGAAACTACTGGCGAAATAGACTGGGGAAGGTCAAGGCTCAACTAGAGCTGTAGCACCATTGATGATGATGATTTTCTTTGACACACTTCGAGAACTGATCACTTTTATTGGTTTGTAGCAGCAGATTGGCGTTTATTTTTCGGTTCGAATGAGTAAATCCAAGAATCATTACCA
Source organism: Diabrotica balteata (assembly GCA_918026665.1). Classification (NCBI taxonomy): domain Eukaryota; kingdom Metazoa; phylum Arthropoda; class Insecta; order Coleoptera; family Chrysomelidae; genus Diabrotica; species Diabrotica balteata. The sequence goes on from OU898285.1 coordinate 72,398,464, forward strand.
CTACTTAATAATACTATAAACGTTTTTTGAGCTTCCTTTGTTGACTATGTAAGCAAATAAAGATCCAACAGGAAACCAATTTCGGAACACCCAGTTCTTCATGTAGGATCTTTTGGATCGAGGTCTTTGAAATGACCAAATATGCCTCTATGGCCTGGCCTGGATTCGTTGCTGAGACTGGAGCGATCACGTTGAAATTCGCAGTACCAGCGGGAAATATTTGACTGGTGTGATGCTTCATTCCCAAACACAGAAACCATTTCAGCGAGACATTGCTGTTAAGACAGTCCTCTCCGAAATTTCTGCTTCGTTGTTATCTTGTACTATTGTACTTTTTCATCGCAGTGTTTTCTCGTAATAAATAGCATTTTTTCGTAATATTTTTCCCATATTCTGCTGATCTATTTATCTGCAAATACGGTTTCTCCTTGTTGGTAAATAGTTCGTAAAACCTTCTATCGAAGGTCTAGTGTGAGGGTTTTCAGGTCGCACAAGAGTCCCTAACACGACTTAACGACTACTTTCGTAACCGGGACCGACGGCTTTACGTGCCCTCCGAAGCATGGTGGCAGCTCAATTAAATTAGAAATTGAAAATTTTGTCGGTGCCGGGATTCGAACCCGGGAACTCCAGCTTGTTAAACCAGTAACATAGCCACTGAGCTACGGCTGCCAGTCCTTTTTGGTTTTTTGCTTTTTGCCATTTTATGCTTTTTTTCTGTATTTTTTAATATCCTCTAGTTTTTCATTTAACGAGTCATTTTTCTTCATTTTCTTTATTGCCTAAAGTTTAACTATTGAGAAAAGTCTTGAAATTGACATATTTTGACATGCAGTTGGACAAGAAGTGAGAAATAACGACAAGACTACTAAACGGCAACGAAAAGAATAATTTAGAGAGGAAATTGTGAAAAAAATCGAGAAAGATAAATAAATACGAAAAATAAGATTCATATACCCCATTAACATATATTTAAAGAACTTTGAACGCGGTGTAACCTCTATAACAGTCTAGCCACTCTTGTCTTTTTACCCGTAGAAATTTTTGCTTTTTTATTAATGCATTTTCTGCGAATTCAAATAATCATTTTCATGGAATATTTTCAAATATCGAACGTAATAATACCGCACTATGTAGGGGTTGCAACGAAGCTCTCTATCTCTATTTCTCTGTTGTTCTGACGCTAACACGCAGGGATGGTATCGACGTACAGGGTGAACCCATCAGAAACCTTTAAAAAATTGTATACATATCGAGATATTTTAAGACGCAATATACTATTTTTATGAAAACGGAGCTGTTTATTGTAAGATTTAAAACTACTTCTTACCTGGATGTTCTTTTGTTATAATCCATTATTTGACTCTCTTCTTTCCTAGTTTCATATTTTCTCCTTTTTGGTACATTTCATCAAGATATCTTCCTTGCCGTCCTTGCATAAAAAAGTTTTTTTTTAACGTATTCTTACTGACATGCAGAAACTGAAATTCATATGTATAATGTACGTTGGGCGAGGTATTATACAGAAATGAATGACAATGAGACACAGAGATATGAAGTATGTAACAGAGTAATTAGAAACAACGGAATAAACTTTAAAATGGTCCCTAAGAGATGGATGGATGCATGAATGGAAGAATGGATGAATCATGGTTTGTGGTTGTTCATTCTCTATGCAATATACAAAGTACATCCTGGCTGAACATATTAACACAAACTGTGTTTACATTTTATTTCCGCAAAATCGTCTTTTTCAAAGTAGGTAATCTATATCGAAATAAACTTAAACACAAGCAATACGTGATAGTATACAGTGCAGCTACGTTACGGAATAAAACTGTTCATATTTTATATATTAAAAAAATCACAAAATATTCCGTTTGGAAGGTTAAGTGTTGGCCGAAAGGACTGTTATCACAATCACTTCTCGTTCTACAACTGGTTTACGTAAATACTAATCATCATCATCATTATTGCTGCTATAGCTCTATAAAAGAGCCTCGACCTTCCCAAGTCTATTACGCCAGTCAATTCTATCCATTGCCAACGGGTGGAAGTTTGCTGCACCTATTTTTCTACCATCCTCATCTACACCATTCCTCCATCTGAGTTTTTGCCTACCCCTACTTCTACTTCCCACAGGTTGTGACTTCCTGCGTGGCTTCTGGAATACATGAATGCACTGCTGGAAGCACAAACCCTTCCTGAGCCTTGGAGAACATCGAGGTTAATACTGCTTCCCAAAGCTAGGGAAAAGTATCGCCTCATCTGTCTTCTTCCAAGCATCAGCAACCTATATGAAAGGATGCTGCGAGTACGCATAGACGATATGATTTGAGAGGTCAGATGGTTTATCTTGGAGGCAATTTGGTTTTTGTAAAGGGAAAAGCACGATTGATGCAATCATGAGTGTACTCGAAGCATTGCGCAACAGAGGGAATGAACATCGCTGGGTGGCCCTGCTGAAATACGCTGCAGTGGAACGAGGTAATGAAGGCAAAGGAGCAGAGAGAATGTCCTGGTTACCTGATGAATGTTGTGGCGGAGTATCTGTCCGAGAGGATTATGGTGGAAAAGGGCACAATCGTGGACGTGACGGCCAGGGTACCCCAGGGATCTGTCTTAGGCCCGACGCTATGGAATTTGGCATATGACAGGATTATGCACTGTGAATACGAAAAGGGTACAATCCCCTTCGCATTCGCGGATGACCTCGCTGTACTGGTAGTAGCCCGGGATGAGCCAGATCTCAAATACCGGCTTCGGAACGCAGGTGGCGTCGTAAAGGAATGGATGACGCAGCACGGACTAAAACTTGCGACAGAGAAAACCGAAGCCATCATTCTGAAGGAGACAAGAAACAGGCAAGGTGTTGAACTAAAATATGCGGGAGCATGTCTAACACCCAAGAAACAAGTAAAGTATCTAGGAGTGACATTGCACCAGAATGGAAAATGGGGGAACACATTCGGAAGGTGGTCCGACAGGTTGCGAATAGTGCGGCTGCGTTGGGGAGGGTGATGCCGAACATTGGAGGACCCAAATCCGAAAGGAGGAGGGTCTTACACGGTGTTGTACAGTCTATCGTCCTCTACGCGGCACCAGTCTGGAGCGAGGAGGTAGAGATAACGGCCTATAGTACCAACATCCCTGGTAAACAGGACTCCCAAATAAGTTACTGTTGAACTGAGGAGGAGGAGAGCCTTTCTTTCATCAATTGCAGGAAATATTGATTTTTTACACTGTGAATAGTTTTATCCAATAATGTTTAGTGCCCATTTTGTGATACGTATTTTTTTACTTACCATGTTGCTAAAGTCTTTCTCTTCTCTTCTATGCGAAGAGCACTTGAAGGATGGGAAAAGGGCATCTCAATAAATGGTCATAAACTAAACAACCTACGTTTCGCAGATGACACAGCCCTTCTTGCAAATAGTCAAGCAGAGCTGATAGAACTTATTCGACTGATCGAAAACGAAAGTCAAATATTTGGTCTGCAATTAAACATATCAAAGACAAAGTTCATGATAGTGGATAGACTACACAACAATCATCCACACATAACCACAATTGACCGGTTCGAGGTTGTGAGCTCATACTTATATCTGGGATCATTAATCACAAACACAGGGTCATTACAAGAAGAGATTAAACGTAGATGTGATCTAGCAAAAGTTGCCACAGCAAAAATGACCTAAATATGGAAGGAATGTCAAATTTCAAGAGCGATAAAGATGAGGTTGATCGACTGCTTAATATTCCCAATACTGACCTACGGATGTGAATCTTGGACTCTAAGACAATCGGAGAGAAGAAAGATAGACGTCACTGAAATGTTCTGTTGGAGACGAATGTTACGAATTCCTTGGACCGACCGTAGAACAAATAATTCAATTTTAAGAGAGCTAAAAGTTAGCCAACGACACTCTAGTAAAGTCCATCTCCAACAATTAAAATATTTTGGGCATATTATGAGAGCAAACACAGAAAACATGGAAAGACTCATAATACAAGGAAAGGTAGAAGGCCGAAGATCACGAGGAAGATCCCCAACAAGATGGATAGATCAAATTACAGGAATATGCCAAAGACCTATACATGAATTAAAAGAAATGACCAGAGACAGAGATCTCTGGAGACGGACAATACACGACATCACGTCGACCACTACACTCCCCCTGGGGGGTCAGGATTGAAGAGACAGAAAGTCTTTCATTTTCAGTAATGATGATCGATCAGAAATTCCATATTTACTTTTTTTCTTCTATAATCTGTAATTTATGATTTTTCATATATTTTCCATCCTTTTATAGTACCTTTTGTGGCCTTAATTTATTAACAAATTTTGTCTTTTTATTTATAACCATATTAATTATGTATAATGTTTGTAGCAGAGTTAAACCTATTGATTCTTCTGATTGTGGATTCCTTATATTATATGGATGGTTCATAAATTACGGATGTAGTTCTTAGATACATATATGAAAATGTAAGGAATGTGTTATTTATAAACCTACCAATGTATCTCAAACTGGTCTTATGGGATCGTATTTTAATATTAGTTTTGTGTGGGTCCAATCACTGATGTTTCGTAGCCAAGATTTTTTCTTTCGTCCTATGCCCCTTTTACCTTCAATCTTACCTTCTACTATTACCTGGAGCTGCTCAAATTCCCTATGGCGCATTATGTGTCCTAGATATGACGAGTTTCTAATTTTGATTGTATTGACCCGATGAGGGCGTGTATTCTTTACTCTCATTTTTTTTTATTGGCATAGGCAAGTGCCATGCAGCCAGTCACAACATGAAAATATTCTACCCAGAAAAAAAAAATTGAGTAGTACAATATAAAAAGATAATATAAAATTCAAACTTAAGTATCCTTACAAATTTTAAGCATTAAAATTATTATTAAGGATAGGATAGGGATAAAACATGGACACTCGTTTCTCGTCTAGGGACCCATCAAGACATTGCTTTTAAGACAAACAAACTAGATTAGGTCACGGATAAAACGTAATAACAAATGGGGTAAAACAGAGGTTAGGATTATAATTACAGTTAAATATTGAGCTTACTTTTGCAAATAAAATCCATCAAACATTCATTTACAACTCTGATATTTAGAGATAGCAGATAGCACATATTGTACGGAGGAAAAACTTTACTCTCATTAGTTCTTCAATCGTAGCTCTGTTGGTCCAGCTTATTCTTAACATTCGGCGGTACATCCACATTTCAAATTAATTTAATTTGTTGAAGTCATACTGTTTTAATGTCCAGGTCTCACAGCCATATAGTAATAGAGACCACACATACTACTTTAGTGTTCCCAATCTTATTGAGACTAATAGCTTGGCGTTAGCATTTTACGCATATTCATGAAACCAGATTTTGCTATTTCAATGCGTCTTCTAATTTCTTTTGAGTAGTCTAGTTGACTATTTAGCTCTCTGCTCAGGTATATAAAGCTTTGGGAAGTCTGAAGGGTGATACCATTTATTTGTATGTTAGGTGTAGCTTGTTCATGGGGGTTTTTGTGCAATACCAGAATTTTGATTTTGGAAAAGGTAATGTCCAAGCCCAGCCTGTGACTTTGTTCTGATATGTTCATTTATATTTTTAGTTGATCTTCTGTTTCTACTAATACTACAGTATCATCAGTATATCTTATATTGTTGATGATGATTCCATTGACTCTGGCACCTTCAGGGCGATCTTCAAGAGAAGCTCTAATTATATGTTCGGCATATACATTAAATAATAGGGGGGACAAAATGCACCCTTGACACACTCCTTGTTATATGTTGATGTACTTGGTGTTTCCGTTCTCTGTTCAAATGCATCCTGTGTGGTTTCAATATGTACTACTTATGATAACTATGCCGTGTCCATCCAACCCTACTTCTTTTAGCACCACAATCAATTTTCCGTGTTTGATGCGGTCGAAGGTCTTTCTATAATCGACAAAGCTCACATACAGCAGTATGTGTGCTTTGTCTATTAGTCCTTATTCTAGAACGTATAAAGGAAATAGTATTGCTTTCGTAGTAGTCGATTATTTTAGTGAATTCCCTCGTGTATATGATATGACTTCAGCTACCACCTACCACTAGTGCATCATCATGAAACTGGGAGATAACTTTTATGCAATTTTCTGTCAGAATAACAATTTTCCAGTTTGAAATATTGAGTATAGAATCGACTAATCGATGAATCCAGAATTGGCCAAGCAAGATTGCTACTTGACAGCGGCACTAACTATTGTCGAATAATAATAATAAGAACAATTTAGAAAACAATGATAGAAAGAATTGAATTCGGCACCGAACTCTGGGAAATGAATCAAAGCAACAAATCAAAAATTAGGGCCACGGAAATGAATTATTGGAACGATTTTGCCGGCTCACTAAATTTGATAGGGTGAGAAACGAAGATATTAGGACAGAAATGGAAATTGATCTAGACATAATAGACACAATTGAAACACAAATAATAAACTGAGTAACATTTGCTTATCAAATTCCTCTACTACTCAACAAGTTTCAACAAAGACTGATCCAATAAATTAACGTCATTAATACGAGAAAAAGTATCTGCTACTAAGGTAACACTAGACATTCTATGAACAACAATCTTGGAACAAAACTGCACCTTAATACATTAGAAGAATCAAGAGAGCTAAGAACTGGAGCACTTGCTATAGCATCCTTAATTTTGTCAAAAGTATCCTGAGCTTCTAAATACAATGTTTCTCTTTTTACGATTTTTCAACAAATTTAAAATAAGTGTACAAATTGTACAACTGTTCACACATCTTCTATAATAAAAAACTATACTCATTAATCTTGCACCTGAGCCGTCGAAGTCTGACTCTTTAAATTTCAAATAGACGGTAATTTGTCAGACTTTGAAGTTAAAGCCTTTTCACTTACTAAAAATACAAGAAACATTAACAAAGGTCGACAGAAACTGCAGTTAGAAGAATTAATAGTAAGGTTTGCTTGTTTTAACCGATTGTATCATCATCATCATTTAACCCGGATCTATTCACTGCTGGATATAGGTCTCCCTCAGACTTTTCCATGTTTTTCCTTTTTTGTGCTGTTTGCATCCAATTTTTGTCGATCCGTTTTGTGTCATCAGACCATCTTGTTGGTGGACGACCTCTACTTCGATGTGCTTCTTGTCTCGGACTCCACTGTATTATTCTCTGTGTCCATCTGTTATCCGACATTCTAGCTATATGCCCCGCCCGTTCCATTTAAGGGTCATAATTCTTTCTATGGCATCTGTCACTCCTGTTCTCCGTCTTATTTCCTTGTTCGCGATCCGATCCCTACGAGAAATGCCTAACATCGATCGTTCCATGGCTCTTTGGGTAACAAAAATTTTATTTTTTACTTTCTTGGTTAGTGTTAATGTCTCTGCACCATATGCAAGTACTGGCAACACGCACTGATTAAAGACTTTTCTTTTAAGACACATAGGCAGTTCTGATTTAAGAACATAGCTCAGCTTGCCGAATGCCACCCAAGTGAGTCCTATGCGGCGGCTTAGTTCGCACGTTTTGATTATCTCTTCCTATGCGTATCTCATGTCCTAAGTACTTATAAGAGGTGGTTTCTTCAATATGCATGCCATTTACTGAAATTTTTCGCTTAACACAAGATTTGTCATGATTTTTGTTTTTGTGTGGTTGATTTTTAATCCAACTTGTAGGGAGGCTAGGTATAGTTTCTCCAGTTGTGATACTGTATCAACGATTCTGTCAGCAAAAAGGACAATATTGTCAGCAAACCTCAAATGACTAAGCATTTTTCCATTGACATTAATTCCTTTTTCACTCAGATTTGCGTTCTTAAACATATGCTCTAATAATGTTATAAACAATTTTGGCGAAATTGTGTCTCCCTGCCGCACTCCCCGTTTTATTTTAAAAACGTTGATCTTTTTATCTGCCAGTTTCACGCTTGCTGTCCCATTTTTATAGATGTATTTTATCATGTTTATATAGCGATGATCTATACGGCACTCTGTTAAGGCTTTTAGCATCTTTTGATGACTTATTGTGTCGAAAGCTTTTTCGTAGTCAACAAATATCATGACTAATGACTTGTTATATTTAACACTCTTTTCTATTAAGTTCTTACTTACTTGTAAATGATCATTCGTGCCATATCCTGCTCTAAAACCTGCTTGCTCTCTTGGCTGATAGAAATCCAACTTACTTCCTAGCCCGTTGGTAATAACTCTTGTAAATAGCTTATATACTTGTGACAACAAGCTAATGGGACGGTAGTTTCTGAGGTCGCTGATATCTCATGAAGTAAGATGATTTCCGCGTTGTTCCACTGCGTCGATTGTAACGCTTCGCACAGACATTTATTGAACAGTTTAGCAAGTGTCAGTAAGAGATTATTTCCTCCTAGTTTTAGGCTTTCGGTCATTACCCTGTCTTCACCTGGAGATTTATTGTTCTTCATCACCCGAAGTGCATTTTTAATTTCATCAACAGTTATGTTCGGCATTAATTCTGAGCCTTGATTCTCTATCTTTGGTAAGGGGGTCTTTCATCGGATTCACTTGTTTCATAGAGTTGTCTGTAGAAGTCTTCCACTGTTTTCACTATTTCTTCCTTATCAGTCACAATGTCGTCTTGTTTATTTCTTAACTTATGTATGTTCTTTTTTCCTGTGGACATGTTGTGTCTTAGAACTTTCAGACTTCTATTTTTCTCTATCACCCTTGTCACCTCTCTCATGTTATGTTGCGTATGTCTTTTCGGATTTCTTTGTTTATTGTTTTACTGACTTGACTAAATTCTGCGTAGTTTGTGTTATACCTATCCTTTAGCCTCCTTCTTTCTTGGATCAGATTTTTAGTGTTGAGACTTATTTTCTCATGTTTTTTCTTCATTTTAGGACAGCACAACTTCTCCGCTTCTTTAAGGGCTTTTACGATACTTTCGTTTAAAACTTCGACCTGTGTTTCGTCGTTGATTTGTTGAAGGTTATGGTCAATGATGTCACGGGGTGGGTGGGGGGATGGGTCCATTTACGATTGTCTGATTTTATCATTTTTGTTCGTTCATTCTTTAAATTGAACAGAATTTTTGCTCGAATCAATCTGTGATCGCTTCCAATTGTAAACCGATTGTATAATTAATCTAAAACCTCCAAAAGTTCCCACAAAATATTGATAAGGTCAAAGAAAACAAAAATATGTACACATACTAAAATAACTTTAACATAGGTCTGCGACTGCGCCACGTCAAAAGGTAATCAGTCGCTGTATGGAAGAATACTCTGACCTTTGTCACACTTCTTTGACAGATGACTCATCAGAAAAAAAATCCAGATCCCAGTCTATATGCTTAAAAATTAATATCTTTATTAGGGCTGTTAGAGTAGGGTTGTTTGGTTTCGTAGTTTTTTGTGTTTTAAAGTTTTAGTATTAATTTACTATCAACGGTTATATCTTCTAGTATAATAGTAATATTAAATTAGGATTATATAATAATTGAGGACTAAAGGTCATAGAGTATGTATAAGATTAAATTTCAATTCAAAACTCCACACCTTATTAGCCGCTGTATTAAATTTTGAGTTTAACCTTTGCCCTTATAGATCGGTTCAGGATTTTATAGAGCTCGTATAATTATTACGTGGGTGGAAAGCATCAGCCCTTACAAGGACAGTTTTAACAACATCCCCCTAAACCGCATACGTTCTAAGTAGATTTTCTTGTAGTTATCAACCGTCATAAATTAGGTACACCCCGTATTTTCTTAATGCCATTCACCACATGAATGAATGATATATAAAAAGTCTTTATTACTCTTTATTTAGGATTACTTCGGGAGCTGTATAAAGACAAACGGGGAATACAAACCAAAAACAGTAGAAACAGCGTAGATGAAATTAGGTCAATTTACAATCAGGACATTTTCTCACAGATATTTCTTAGTGCGACCAACGCCGATGTTGCTTTTGACCTTAAAGATTTTTTGATACCGGGAAAAAGGGGGCGGCATATATTACATACTGTTGCGTTTTCACTTTACTGATGATAGTGATGATTGATCACCGTACAATGTACTTGCCTACCTAATCTAATTCATTATTGGCTACGGTGTAATTTCTGCTTTTATTGTGTATTCAAAGAAGTAAAAAACTGGTATAAATATTAACCCTTAACTACCATGGCCAAAAATAGTAACATTTGTACCATGGCAGGGTCAAATTTGACCCCCCATTGTTTTTTGTATCAAAAAATATTCTTTTTTTAACTTGTTTTATTTTAAATTATTTTGTTTACAGCTACTTTTACATTTATATAAAAATAAACGAATTTGGTTAATTAGATATAACTTTATTTAAAAAAAACTTTTGTATTCAGTCAAATTGACATAGCTATGCACTTTCTCGAATTATAAGAAAAATAATAACAATGTGCAGTTTTTTTATATCCAATCGTGAAATCTAGGTATCATAGCTCCTACCTAAAATAAAAAAAAATCGATTTAGATTTCGTATCTCAAAAATGACAAGCATGATTTTACCTTAATTTTCAAAACAGCTTATGCATAACGTCTGTATGCGGGAATGATTTTTGCAAATAAAATCTCGACATTTATCGCACGATGAGCTTTCTTTCTTTTGGTTTTTGGAATATGGACATATTTTCACCTTCCCCTCTTTTTTCGTCGTTGTGGCTCTGGATTTGCGGCAGGCATTGGTTCCTGAAGTCCGAAAACTTTAAAAATGGCACTACGAATTTCTCTCGGTAAACAAGTTTGCTGAGCTCTACGAGTTAAATGGGCCTTAATAAATTCTTGACCTAAAGTGGTTAGAAACAATCTTCTTTCCATTATTTGATTTTGCTGAACTCCATTAAAAATTACGTTAGCATTTAATCCTGCAATGTCCAAAATGCGAAACCACATTACTTGAGGCCATCTACGAGTTCTTCTGCCAGTTTTATAGCATGCACATTTCTTATCCAATGAATCCACCCCACCTTTTGTCTCGTTGTAAAAATTTATAATCTCTGGCTTTCCATTAACCATTGTATTGGAATGATGCATAGTTGACACTAACAACACTGCACGATTTTTCTTAGGAACAAAAGATACAAGGCTCTCGCTTCCTGTAAAACCAAATAAGGCAGAATTAGGTGGCCTGTTTTTTTGGGGTTGAAATTCAGCAGGAACCTCTCTTTTATTTCTTTTTAGAGTTTCAACATATGAAATTTTATGGCTTCTCAGTTCTTTTATGAGCTCAATGGACGAAAACCAATTATCTGCCGTTATGTTTCTATTTGTACCAGAAATTGGTGGAATAAGTGTCAAAACATCTAGAGTGGGGATGGATAACTTTTTTGGATTTGCTCTGCGTGTATCTTTTCCAGTATATATAAAACCATTTAGCAAATAATGTGTCTTAGAGTCTACTAAACACTGCATTTTCAGACCGTATTTGTCTGGCTTATTTTTGAGATACATCCTGAATTTGCACCTTCCTCTAAATGCAATAAGCATTTCATCTATTGTGAGATATTCACCACAGCTATAATTGGACTGGCAATTAATTATAAACATATTAAAAATATTGGATATAGCTGCCAGTTTATCTCCGTGCGCAATACGTTCTTGTCTAGTAGCTGGGTCGTCAAAACAAAGGCTTCCAAGCAAAAAATAAAATCGGTTTAGTGACATGGTTGCTCGAAATATATCACGGCCAGTACCATTCGTAGCAAATAAAGACCTTAAATCTTCATTATTGGATTTAAATACCCCAGCTAAATATAATAAGCCTAAGAAGGCCTTTAATTCAATTATGTCAAGATGATTGGTATATTGACACGATAAATTGTGTAAATTATATTTAAAAGCCATATTAGTTATTCGTTCATTGGTTTTCTCAAGAATTTCTTGCAATATATCGTGGCTAATAATACATTCCCAAGCATCAACTGGTTTCTCTGGCATACTAGCTCGAGCTTTTCCAATAACACCAGGTAAATGACTAATTAAATTATGCTTACGTGTACGAGAAAAGGTGGGAGAAGTTTTAGACCACTTGTACCTATTTTTGCCATAAAACACATCCCCTTGAGTCAGCTATATCACTTTCTTCACCCGAATATTCACTACCAGTTTCGGAATTATTAATTTGCCAATTTTTTTCGTCATCATCGTCCCATTCTTCTTCACTGTCTGTTTCGTGATCACTGTGTTCACTAGCCTGGTCTAAAAACTCACTGTCACTATCTAGTCCATTGTCCATTTTTGTCCCTCCTCTTCAAGTTCTTTCTGTGTCAGAGGACGTTTATTGCGACTACACCCCGCCATTTCAAATTACTCGTTAATTGCACTAGAAACACTTATACCATAAGCGGGTCAAAATTGACCCTATGCGTGCCTAACTCTGCAGTAGTAACAGATAAACTAACGGAATTTTCGTAGATCGATAAATCACCTACCGGTCGAAGATTAGCAGAAAGCGCGCAATGCTCAATCTATGTTTCGGTAGCGAAACTTGGCATTAAAAACGCGGGGGGTCAATTTTGACCCCGCCATGGTACTTAAGGGTTAAAAAAAATATATAATTTATAATAATTATAACAAAAAAGTTTGCAGAAATTAAAAGAAATAGGCTGCATGATAAATTACTTCAAATATCTTAAAGAAATTCATCTTCTTCTCTTCAGTAGTACCCTGTCCGATTATCGAACATTAGCGATCGTATTGGCAATAATAACTTTGCTTACGGCGGCTCAAAATAAATTAGCGGTGGTCGCTTGATACCATGGCTCGGAGCCAGGATGTTCTTCGTCGGCCTGGGCCTCTCCTTCCGGCGATCTTACCCTGTATTATGAGGTGTAGAAAGTTATACGTCTCTGGATGTCTCATTACAAGACCGAAATATTGTAACTTTCGAATTTTTATCATTTTCCTCAATACCTCCCCATATTTATTTATAACCAATGAAATTGTCTTGGCTAATACGATAACCTTAAGCACCGAGGAATGCCTTTATCATCGTTCATGAGAGGGTATGACAAAATTTTAGAATATTTCATGCGGTCAGTGTGCTGTGATACTAGAAAGAAGTGACATCCCTCTTTAGGTGAGCGTATTCCTCACTGCGCGTGCAATCACGGTGAAATCACGTTTCTGTTAGCTCAAAGAAACTTTTAGGTTTTTGTTTAATATTTGGGTAAGTTGAATTAAAATATTATTGTTTAGGTTAATTGTTAATTTTAATTTGAATTTTTAGTAAAATGGATTCGCGTAAAGAACGTCAATTACTTCAGTGGCTTGCTGAAATTGAAAATGAAGAAAACAGCGAAAGTTTAGAAAACCTTCGATGATAGTGAAGGAAATGAAATTATTGAGGAAGAGATACAAAATTATAACACGGATAGTGAAATGTCGGCGAGTTCTGAAGATGAGGCGGACTATATTCCTTGCCTCCCCGTTAGCGTATCACGTAGTCCTGCGTATTTAGGTATGAAGGTTATTCAAATACTTGATTATAGACTTGTTACGATAACATTGTTTAATTTTAGGTAAAGATAATCAAACCGTTTGGAAAGTCCATCACGAAAATCGTTATTCTCAAACTCTAGTTAGGAATATCCTTACCAGAAAACGTGGAGTAAAAGGTTCCGCAAAAGAAAAGAAAATTCCATTAGAGTGTTGGAGTTTATATTTTACAGATGACATTGTTGAAAAAATTGTTATATATACAAACAAATATATTTCCAAAATTCGACAAAATATATCCCGTCCAAGAGATGCAACGGACACAAATTTAGACGAAATTAAAGTATTTTTGGACTACTTTACTTCGCTGGGACCTGGAAGAGTGCTCATGTAAGTGTGGATGACTTATGGGCTGCGGATGGGCCAGTAATATCAGAGAACTACGAACACACTGCGTTCGTAGTTCTCTGGTAATATTCAGAATAACAATGGGGAAAAATCGGTTTCGTCTTCTACTAAGGGCACTCCGATTTGATGATTTTAGCAACACAGAAGAACGTAGGAAAACGGACAAACTAGCGCCGATACGAGAAGTATTTGACTGTTTTGTGGAAAAATATAAGGCTAATTATGAAATAGGACGGAAACGACGGACAACTTTATTGACTTTATTGAAAAAAAAAAGAAAACTCTAGCCAGCCAACAGTCACTGTTTCAGAAGAGAAGTGATGAAATGGAAACTATGGTTAAAACATCATATGAACTTTCTCTGTCTGGCAATATTTGTTAAAAATGTGGGAGATGTAAAGATCAAAAATATGGTCGATAATATTGCATTATCCCGAAATACAGTCATGCGCCGTATATATGATATGGGCCAGGATGTTGTTTCCCAAATTATAAGTGGATTACAATCCTGCAAATTCTTTTCTTTAGCGTTGGATGAAAGTTGTGACAACACAGAAAATGCGCAGTTGAGCATTTTTGTCCATTATACCAATGATAATTTTGAAAATGCCGAAGAGCTTCTGGATTTGCGCCAACTAGTCACAACAACAGGAGAGGACATTTTTCAACAGCTTAAAAACGTAATCGAAGTCAACAAAGTTGAATGGTCAAAATTAGATAGTGTTTGTACAGATGGAGCTCCTTGCATGGTTGGTAGACTAAAGGGGGTTGTTAGATTACTGGAAAACTATTTAAGAAGAAAAGTTTTTAAGTACCATTGTATTATTCACCAGGAAGCTCTTTGTGCCAAGGACCTAAACATGTCATCTGTTGTTGACCCTGTAACACGGTGCATTAACAAAATACGAGCTCGGGCATTGAATCGACGGCAATTTCGAGAACTGTTCGCGGAAGAAACGGAGCAAGATGGAGAGTTACTTCTCCATTGCAGTATGCGCTGGCTCTCCAAAGGAAATGCACTCGAAAGGTTTTGGAACTTAAAAGAGTGCGTCTTAAAATATTTGCAAGAAAACAATGAACTATCCAGTGAGTGCTCGTTACTTAATGATAAAGATTGGCTTTGGGATTTAGCTTTTCTCACTGATATTATGAGACATTTAAATCTATTAAATTTAAGATTACAGGGAAAAAATTGTATTTTTCCTACTCTAGTTGGTCATATATCTTCTTTTGTGAATAAACTTATGCTTTTTTGTAACGATTTTGGAGAACAGAGATTGACACATTTCATATTAATGCAGGAATTAGCCAACAAGATCAGTAGAACCCCAAATTATGACAGATTTAAAAACCTTATATCTATTTTGCTAGATTCATTCAATACCCGGTTTGAAAATTTTCAAAAAGACAAAATGAATGTTGACCTTTCCATAAATCCTTTTTCTATTTCCCTGCAAGATATCAATTGTTCGGCTCGGCTGAAATACAGATCGAAATTATTGATAAGCTATTGATAAGCTTTCGATAAGATGTTGTAGACTTCTATACTCGTTGCTATGATCACAGTGTCATCTGCATATCGTAAGTTGTTAATTATTGTTAATTAATTTTCCGTTAACGGTAACTCCCGCTTTGATATTATTGAGCGTGTTTTGGAAAATTTCTTCAGAATATAAGTTAAACAAAAGTTGCGATAAAGAACATCCCTGTCTACAGATCTTCATTTCTTCTGAGTGTTGCCCATCAATTTGAACTATGGCACTTTGGTTCCAATATAATATTTGCACTACATTTATGATTTTACTGTCAATGCGCTTGTTGATAAGTATTGATATTAGTTTCTCATGTCCTACTTTATCGAAAGCTTTTTCGTAGTCAACAAAGCATAAGTGTAAATAGTATGATCCTCTCGACCTTCTCGAGTACACATAAGGCTCAGTGTTCGATAATCAGAGCACTCTTTTGCTGCTTGTTTTTTAGGGATGGTTATAAATATACTGACTTTAGCCACTCTTGAACCATCATTAACATTTGATGAAGAACCATCGATCGCCTGGTGATGATGGGGTCGTTATCGAGGCAATAAAAGCAGGAGGAGAAATTTTATTAAAATCAGTAAGCGAACTGTTTAATAAATGCTTACATGCGCGTACGATTCCAAAAGAGTGGAACAATGCAGTAATAGTCTTGTTACACAAAAAAGGCGATATTACTAAATTAGAAAATTATAGACCCATCAGCCTCCTGACACATACGTACAAACTTTTTATGAAAATCTTAACAAAGAGGCTAACGCCTAAACTTGATTTCTATCAGCTCAAAAAAAAGGCAGGCTTCAGGGCAGGATATGGCACAAATGACCATTTGGATACAAAAGCTATGAACATCGAGTACAACATACCACTGGTTCTTGCATTTGTCGATTACGAGAAGGCTTTTGATTCTGTAGAGTTTGAAACAATACTGGAAGCCCTAAATCAAAGCCAAATAGATTACAGGTACACGACACTAATCAAAAACATCTACGAGAACGCTACATCAAGTATACGACTACACGAAGACACAGAAAAATTCAGCTTAGGTCGAGGAGTTAGACAAGGAGACAATATTTCACCAAAATTGTTCACAGCAGCTCTAGAGTCAATATTTAAGAGCACTCAATGGCAAGATATGGACATCAATATAGATGGAGAAAGATTAAATCACCTAAGATTTGCAGATGATGTGTATTAATCGCAGATAATTTACAAGATACAGTTTCTATGATGCATTCGCTTAAAAGTCTGTCTGAAAGAGCAGGATTGATATATAAAGATAAACTTTGAGAAAACTAAACTTATAACAAATCTCGTAATGAGTGGAAATATAACTATTGACAATAGTACCATACAACAAACAGACACTTACAAATATCTGGGACACGAAATCAAAATAAGCAGAGACAATCAAACACATGAAATACAGAGGCGAATAGGCCTAACTTGGGCAGCATTTGGCAAATTAAGCCATATTCTAAAAAGTTCAATTCCCATGTGTCTCAAGCGAAAGGTTTATAACCAATGTGTTTTACCTGTACAAACTTATGGAGCAGACTTTAACACTCACGCAAAAATCTGCGAATAGAGTTACACAACGAGCCATGGAACGTGTAATGCTGAACGTGAGCCTTCGAGACCACATAACAAACTAACAAATCAGGCAAACATCAGGAGTTCAAGACGTCATCGAAAGAACCACGTCGCTTAAGTGGAACTGGGCAGGGCACTTAGCCAGAGCACAAGATGGACGGTGGACAAGACGTATTATGGAATGGAGGCCCAGAAACTATAAAAGAAGCCGAGGACGACCACCGACTAGATGGACGGATGATAACGTGTAGCGGGAAACTGGCTACAAGCGGCCCAGTGTAGAGAACACTGGAAAGAACTGAGGAAGGCCTATGTCCAGCAGTGGACGCGATTGGCTGATTGATGATGATGAATGTTAATAAAATTAACTTGTGACCAAGTTATAATGATACGTCACGGACGCGAATTCACGTTTTCCTTCCACACGCCAATGACGCGAATTCACGCCTCGAGCGTTTCACTTGAGTAGGCGACCCGGCACGCTTAAGAGGTTAAACTGACTACTGGCAGTGAATGAGTCTAGAGAGTATGTAGAACTCATTATAACTGACAACAAATTTTATCACACGGATCACTACGTAGGCATATTCCCAAAGAACAAAAAGTTTTTTTTTCTATCAGCAAGTTCATGCACTTTTCATGTAACTCTCAGGCATAAGGTCAAATTGTTGCTCATGAATTTATTGATCGAATTGTTCACCATACATTTGACGTTTCTACACGCACCAAAGTAGAGTCACTACCTGTCAACTTAGCCTAACCTCGAGTCAGAGTTCCGATTAAGAAAAAGAAATTAGAACATCTATTGAAATTTGCACCCTACTTAAATGAGAACATTTCTGGATGCAAGATATTTTATGATTCCTTATTTACATGGCCAACTGCAGAAGGTGAAGATGAATCCGAATAACTTTGATTTATTCCTTTTTATCTTTGTATTGTATTGTTTATATCATGATAGTATTGTTGTCTAAAAACCGGATATATGTCCAAACAATTATTTATTTTCTCTCCTCTGATAGTTGCATTCATTAAATTTTGTATCAATATTATTTATGAGTAATGGATTGTTCTATAAAGTGGTATATTGCTCAAATTATGCTCAAAACTGGATAGTTTTCAATAGAGGAAGTTTTTTCTTATTTCCCGCTAACTTGATTTTTGCGACATGTCGCTTTTTCTTCCCACTGATTCAATTATGGTGTCTTCTGCATATCTTAGGCATCAACTTGGATCAGATTAATATCCACTGACACAGAGTTTATTTGTATCACGAGACTCTACGAAATATAACTTACAGAATTAATAAAACCAGTTTAATACTAATTTAAACTCTTTAGAACGATTTTAAAGGTGCATTGGGTCCACCGAAACTCATCTACCTACTAACGTAACTGTTAATTTTTCTAATTTAATTGCTTTTAGTTCAGCGTTGCTCGTTACTTATTTCGTTTCAACAATGGTCTAGTAAATTTAGATTTTAATCGTATTCCAGATTACATCTCAAGGGCTTTTCCCAACATTACAGATGGTTTCCTTGGTTAAGGTTGCTATTTTCTACAATATCTACAGGAAGGGTAAGATTTTAAAATAAAAACAACTTAATATTTATGTTAATTGTATTTATTACAAAGTATAAAATTTTACTTATACATATGTAAATATTTGAAACGACTTCACGTTCTCAAAGATCAAAAAATCAATGCGTGGTCAGCGATTTTGAAGGTATCAAATGAAGACTGAAATGTTTTATCAATTAGTTTGAACGTATGCAAAAGTCTATCTGTCTTGGTGAGACATATTTTGAAAAGCAATAAAGTACTTGTAAGTCTATATTATATTTTTTGGCTTTATGGCTATATGCAAAACTATAAAGACAACCCTCCATGAGAAGAATACATATTTCTCCTTCTTGGTCCACATCCGTAAATTTAATTGGTTGGTAATAAACAGCTTAATAATTAAGTAAGCTTAATAACCTGCAGTATGCAGATGATACAATAGTGTTTTGCAATACCATAGAAGGGCTGCAAAACTTAATGAACAAAATAACAGAAATAAGTAGAACTTATAGACTGGATATAAACACCAGCAAAACCAAGCTAATGATCATCAGCAAGGAAAACATAACTGGAGCAAATCTGTATGTAAACCAAATGAGAATTGAACGTGTCTCACAATACAATTACTTGGGAACTATAATCAATGAGTCGTGGGACAATACCCAAGAGATTAAATGTCGCATCGGAAAGGCCAAAAGTGAAAGGACGAAGAATATCCTGGCTTGCTAACCTGAGAGCATGGTATAGAAAGACCTCAACACAGCTATTTCGTCTAGCAACCAACAAAAGAAGGTAATAAACACATTATAAGTGTCGAGTTGATTTTAGCCGCAACGTTTTCTATTGCGTTTTGTCATCAGGTATATCATTAATTTGTGGTTGCCCTATGCCTGATTGTGTTCCCCTTGCAGTAAGGTACGCAAAAAGCCGTAACATTAATTTTTTGTCTTACTAGGCAAATTTTTACTAATCTGCTTTGGGTCCAGCAGGGTATCTTGAATTATTTGCTGCAACAATTGTTCCCATAAAAAGAACTCTTCCTTAAAATTGTATGAGACGATCTTATAATTGGAATTCCCATTTCCGGAGTTCCGCGACTGCTTTAGGGCATCGCAGGAACCGCTTACAAAAATCTTGCAATTTTCTCATGCGGTCTACTGGTCCTACTTGAGTATGATCCGAGATAGCTAATTGTGAGTTACCACAGTTCTGGAATTAAGTAAACGACCTCAGATTTTCCAGCTCGTATTTCCCTATGTCTGGTATGACACACCAGCAGGGGCTGGCGTCGTTCCCGAATATGAGTCTTATATTTGTCTGCGTAATACTGGGCGTATATTATCTGTGAACCATCTACCAAAGTGAGAGTACTATCAGCATTTTGTGAGAAGTCAACATCAGCAATTCTGTAAGTCCTGTTGTTGTAAAATGTCAGTACATTAGATCGTATAATTTTACTTAGGAATTCTTTTCTGGGCTCTGGACCTCTAATCTCTAGAAACATGTTGTAGCATGTATCCTCACGCAGGACTTTAAAGACTAGTTCAATGTTCATCATTACTTGGTTTTCATGTTGTTGAATAGATGTAAAATATCCAGGCCACAGTGATAATTTGTGCTCGTGTATATTAATTTGACTTTTGGGATCATAATAATCTCTTTGAAGCAATGTGAGCTGCAATTTCCGGAGTTCCGCGACTGCTTCAGGGCATCGCAGGAACCGCTTACAAAAATCTTGCAATTTTCTCATGCGGTCTACTGGTCCTACTCGAGTATGATCCGAGATAGCTAATTGTGAGTTACCACAGTTCTGGAATTAAGTAAACGACCTCAGACTTTCCAGCTCGTATTTCCCTATGTCTGGTATGACACACCAGCAGGGGCTGGCGTCGTTCCCAAATATGAGTCTTGTATTTGTCAGCATAATATTGGACGTATATTATTTGTGAACCATCTCTCAAAGTGAGAGTACTATCAGCATTTTGTGAGAAATCAACATCATCAATTCTTTAAGTTCTGTTGTTGTAAAATGTCAGTACACTAGATCCTATAATTTTACTTAGGAATTCTTTTCTGGGCTCTGGACCTCTAATCTCTAGAAACATGTTGTAGCATGTATCCTCACGCAGTACTTTAAAGGCTAGTTCAATGTTCATCATTACTTGGTTTTCATGCTGTTGAATAGATGTAAAATATCCAGGCCACAGTGGTAATTTGTGCTCGTGTATATTAATTTGACTTTTGGGATCATAATAATCTCTTTGAAGCAATGTGAGCTGCAATTTCCGGAGTTCCGCGACTGCTTCAGGGCATCGCAGGAACCGCTTACAAAAATCTTGCAATTTTCTCATGCGGTCTACTGGTCCTACTCGAGTATGATCCGAGATAGCTAATTGTGAGTTTCCACAGTTCTGGAATTAAGTAAACGACCTCAGACTTTCCAGCTCGTATTTCCCTATGTCTGGTATGACACACCAGCAGGGGCTGGCGTCGTTCCCGAATATGAGTCTTGTATTTGTCCGCGTAATATTGGGCGTATATTATCTGTGAACCATCTACCAAAGTGAGAGTACTATCAGCATTTTGTGAGAAATCAATGTCATCAATTCTGTAAGTCCTGTTGTTGTAAAATGTCAGTACACTAGATCCTATAATTTTAATTAGGAATTCATTTCTGGGCTCTGGACATCTAATCTCTAGAAACATGTTGTAGCATGTATCCTCACGCAGGACTTTAAAGGCTAGTTCAATGTTCATCATTACTTGGTTTTCATGTTGTTGAATAGATGTAAAATATCCAGGCCACAGTGATAATTTGTGCTCTTGTATATTAATTTGACTTTTGGGATCATAATAATCCCTTTGAAGCAATGTGAGCTGCAATTTCCGGAATTCCGCGACTGCTTCAGGGCATCGCAGGAACCGCTTACAAAATTCTTGCAATTTTCTCATGCGGTCTACTGGTCCTACTCGAGTATGATCCGAGATAGCTAATTGTGAGTTTCCACAGTTCTGGAATTAAGTAAACGACCTCAGACTTTCCAGCTCGTATTTCCCTATGTCTGGTATGACACACCAGCAGGGGCTGGCGTCGTTCCCAAATATGAGTCTTGTATTTGTCAGCATAATATTGGACGTATATTATTTGTGAACCATCTCTCAAAGTGAGAGTACTATCAGCATTTTGTGAGAAATCAACATCATCAATTCTTTAAGTTCTGTTGTTGTAAAATGTCAGTACACTAGATCCTATAATTTTACTTAGGAATTCTTTTCTGGGCTCTGGACCTCTAATCTCTAGAAACATGTTGTAGCATGTATCCTCACGCAGTACTTTAAAGGCTAGTTCAATGTTCATCATTACTTGGTTTTCATGTTGTTGAATAGATGTAAAATATCCAGGCCACAGTGATAATTTGTGCTCGTGTATATTAATTTGACTTTTGGGATCATAATAATCTCTTTGAAGCAATGTGAGCTGCAATTTCCAGAGTTCCGCGACTGCTTCAGGGCATCGCAGGAACCGCTTACAAAAATCTTGCAATTTTCTCATGCGGTCTACTGGTCCTACTCGAGTATGATCCGAGATAGCTAATTGTGAGTTTCCACAGTTCTGGAATTAAGTAAACGACCTCAGACTTTCCAGCTCGTATTTCCCTATGTCTGGTATGACACACCAGCAGGGGCTGGCGTCGTTCCCAAATATGAGTCTTGTATTTGTCAGCATAATATTGGACGTATATTATTTGTGAACCATCTCTCAAAGTGAGAGTACTATCAGCATTTTGTGAGAAATCAACATCATCAATTCTTTAAGTTCTGTTGTTGTAAAATTTCAGTACACTAGATCCTATAATTTTACTTAGGAATTCTTTTCTGGGCTCTGGACCTCTAATCTCTAGAAACATGTTGTAGCATGTATCCTCACGCAGTACTTTAAAGGCTAGTTCAATGTTCATCATTACTTGGTTTTCATGTTGTTGAATAGATGTAAAATATCCAGGCCACAGTGGTAATTTGTGCTCGTGTATATTAATTTGACTTTTGGGATCATAATAATCTCTTTGAAGCAATGTGAGCTGCAATTTCCGGAGTTCCGCGACTGCTTCAGGGCATCGCAGGAACCGCTTACAAAAATCTTGCAATTTTCTCATGCGGTCTACTGGTCCTACTCGAGTATGATCCGAGATAGCTAATTGTGAGTTTCCACAGTTCTGGAATTAAGTAAACGACCTCAGACTTTCCAGCTCGTATTTCCCTATGTCTGGTATGACACACCAGCAGGGGCTGGCGTCGTTCCCAAATATGAGTCTTGTATTTGTCAGCGTAATATTGGACGTATATTATTTGTGAACCATCTCTCAAAGTGAGAGTACTATCAGCATTTTGTGAGAAATCAACATCATCAATTCTTTAAGTCCTGTTGTTGTAAAATGTCAGTACACTAGATCCTATAATTTTACTTAGGAATTCTTTTCTGGGCTCTGGACCTCTAATCTCTAGAAACATGTTGTAGCATGTATCCTCACGCAGTACTTTAAAGGCTAGTTCAATGTTCATCATTACTTGGTTTTCATGTTGTTGAATAGATGTAAAATATCCAGGCCACAGTGATAATTTGTGCTCTTGTATATTAATTTGACTTTTGGGATCATAATAATCTCGTTGAGGCAACGTGAGCTGCATTGCAGATAGATATTTTCGAATCAGCATGTTAAAAAGGTGTATGTAGTGAAAATCACCCCATGATAGTTCACTGACCATGCTGATATGAATTCGTATCTTTTCACCAGCTTCGTTTTCCACAAATTTTTCCAATAGGTCTGGACTGATTCTTTGTGCTGTATACAGCACTGTTCCATCAAACAGGTATCCAGAAAGAGTGTCTCGAAGAGCTTGATGAGTAACTTTTTTTCCTGCACTGGTGTGATCAAATTCCGAATTAAAATCATCACGGTATTGAAATAATAAGGATTTTCCTGTCTGTATTAGGGGAAAATAGAGTTGATTGGGGAAAGAACCAGGGTAACTAGTCTCAAAAAACGGGGTTCGATGTGAGACGAAGAAAAATCGAAGGAATTATCAAACGACTGGTAGAGGACTTCAGAGAAAGCTGATGACATGATGGAGAAAAATTAATAGCGACAGAATAAAAGAGAGTGATACCAAAGTATGTGTGTACATCTGCCAACCTTTTGGAACATCTTTGCTCACAAGTAACTCTCAAGAGTTACTTGACCTGTAATGCAGAAATCGGGGAAGGACTAGAGTGTGGTGAGGCCTGATTTAGTGTACGGCTGAGAAAAAAGTGTTACTGTGGATCTAGAAGGGACAGGATTAGGAACGAGTTGGTTAGGTAAAGAAATGGGGTAACTAGTCTCAAAAAACGGGGTTCCATGTGGGACGAAGGAAAAGCGAAGAAATTATCAAACGACTGGTAGAGGGCTTGAGAGAAAGCTGATGACACGATGGAGAAAAATTAATAGCGAAGAATAAAAGAGAGTGATAGCAAATTGTGTGTGTACATCTGCCAACCTTTTGGACCATCTTTGCTCGAAAGTAACTCTCAAGAGTTACTTGACCTGCAATGCAAAAATCGGGGAAGGACTGAAAAGAAAAAGTGTGGTGAGGCCCGAGTCGGTGTACGGCTGAGAAAAAAATGTTACTGTGGATCTAGAAAGAACAGGATTAGGAACGAGTTGGTTAGGTAAAGAACCGGGGCAACTAGTCTCAATAAACGGGGTTCCATGTGGGACGAAGGAAAACCGAAGAGACGATGGAGAAAAATTAATAGCGAAGAATAAAAGAGAGTGATACCAAATTATGTGTGTACATCTGCCAACCTTTTGGACCATCTTAGCTCGCAAGTAACTCTCAAGAGTTACTTGACCTGCAATGCAAAAATCGGGGAAGGACTGAAAAGAAAAAGTGTGGTGAGGCCGGAGTCGGTGTACGGCAGAGAAAAAAATGTTACTGTGGATCTAGAAAGAACAGGATTAGGAACGAGTTGGTTAGGTAAAGAACCGGGGCAACTAGTCTCAAAAAACGGGGTTCCATGTGGGACGAAGGATAACCGAAGAGACGATGGAGAAAAATTAATAGCGAAGAATAAAAGAGAGTGATATCAAATTATGTGTGTACATCTGCCAATCTTTTGGACCATCTTAGCTCGCAAGTAACTTTCAAGAGTTTTGACCAATCATAGTTAAAAAAGTCAGCAGCTTTAACAATTTAATATCAAACTCTTTACCCCTAATACAGACAGGAAAATCCTTATTATTTCAACACCTTGATGATTTTAATTCGGAAGTTGATCACACCAGTGCAGGAAAAAAAGTTACTCATCAAGCTCTCCGAGATACTCTTTCTGGATACCTGTTTGATGGAACAGTGCTGTATACAGCACAAAGAATCAGTCCAGACCATTGGAAAAATTTGTGGAAAATGAAGCTGGTGAAAAGATACGAATTCATATCAGCATGGTCAGTGAACTAGCATGGGGTGATTTTCACTACATACACCTTTTTAACATGCTGATTCGAAAATGTCTATCTGCAATGCAGCTCACGTTGCTTCAACGAGATTATTATGATCCCAAAAGTCAAATTAATATACACGAGCACAAATTATCACTGTGGCCTGGATATTTTACATCTATTCAACAACATGAAAACCAAGTAATGATGAACATTGAACTAGCCTTTAAAGTACTGCGTGAGGATACATGCTACAACATGTTTCTAGAGATTAGAGGTCCAGAGCCCAGAAAAGAATTCCTAAGTAAAATTATAGGATCTAGTGTACTGACATTTTATAACAACAGAACTTAAAGAATTGATGATGTTGATTTCTCACAAAATGCTGATAGTACTCTCACTTTGAGAGATGGTTCACAAATAATATACGTCCAATATTACGCTGACAAATACAAGACTCATATTTGGGAACGACGCCAGCCCCTGCTGGTGTGTCATACCAGACATAGGGAAATACGAGCTGGAAAGTCTGAGGTCGTTTACTTAATTCCAGAACTGTGGAAACTCACAATTAGCTATCTCGGATCATACTCGAGTAGGACCAGTAGACCGCATGAGAAAATTGCAAGATTTTTGTAAGCGGTTCCTGCGATGCCCTGAAGCAGTCGCGGAACTCCGGAAATTGCAGCTCACATTGCTTCAAAGAGATTATTATGATCCCAAAAGTCAAATTAATATACACGAGCACAAATTACCACTGTGGCCTGGATATTTTACATCTATTCAACAACATGAAAACCAAGTAATGATGAACATTGAACTAGCCTTTAAAGTACTGCGTGAGGATACATGCTACAACATGTTTCTAGAGATTAGAGGTCCAGAGCCCAGAAAAGAATTCCTAAGTAAAATTATAGGATCTAGTGTACTGACATTTTATAACAACAGAACTTAAAGAATTGATGATGTTGATTTCTCACAAAATGCTGATAGTACTCTCACTTTGAGAGATGGTTCACAAATAATATACGTCCAATATTACGCTGACAAATACAAGACTCATATTTGGGAACGACGCCAGCCCCTGCTGGTGTGTCATACCAGACATAGGGAAATACGAGCTGGAAAGTCTGAGGTCGTTTACTTAATTCCAGAACTGTGGAAACTCACAATTAGCTATCTCGGATCATACTCGAGTAGGACCAGTAGACCGCATGAGAAAATTGCAAGATTTTTGTAAGCGGTTCCTGCGATGCCCTGAAGCAGTCGCGGAACTCCGGAAATTGCAGCTCACATTGCTTCAAAGAGATTATTATGATCCCAAAAGTCAAATTAATATACACGAGCACAAATTACCACTGTGGCCTGGATATTTTACATCTATTCAACAACATGAAAACCAAGTAATGATGAACATTGAACTAGCCTTTAAAGTACTGCGTGAGGATACATGCTACAACATGTTTCTAGAGATTAGAGGTCCAGAGCCCAGAAAAGAATTCCTAAGTAAAATTATAGGATCTAGTGTACTGACATTTTATAACAACAGAACTTAAAGAATTGATGATGTTGATTTCTCACAAAATGCTGATAGTACTCTCACTTTGAGAGATGGTTCACAAATAATATACGTCCAATATTATGCTGACAAATACAAGACTCATATTTGGGAACGACGCCAGCCCCTGCTGGTGTGTCATACCAGACATAGGGAAATACGAGCTGGAAAGTCTGAGGTCGTTTATTTAATTCCAGAACTGTGGAAACTCACAATTAGCTATCTCGGATCATACTCGAGTAGGACCAGTAGACCGCATGAGAAAATTGCAAGATTTTTGTAAGCGGTTCCTGCGATGCCCTGAAGCAGTCGCGGAACTCCGGAAATTGCAGCTCACATTGCTTCAAAGAGATTATTATGATCCCAAAAGTCAAATTAATATACACGAGCACAAATTATCACTGTGGCCTGGATATTTTACATCTATTCAACAACATGAAAACCAAGTAATGATGAACATTGAACTAGCCTTTAAAGTACTGCGTGAGGATACATGCTACAACATGTTTCTAGAGATTAGAGGTCCAGAGCCCAGAAAAGAATTCCTAAGTAAAATTATAGGATCTAGTGTACTGACATTTTACAACAACAGGACTTAAAGAATTGATGATGTTGATTTCTCATAAAATGCTGATAGTACTCTCACTTTGAGAGATGGTTCACAAATAATATACGTCCAATATTATGCTGACAAATACAAGACTCATATTTGGGAACGACGCCAGCCCCTGCTGGTGTGTCATACCAGACATAGGGAAATACGAGCTGGAAAGTCTGAGGTCGTTTACTTAATTCCAGAACTGTGGAAACTCACAATTAGCTATCTCGGATCATACTCGAGTAGGACCAGTAGACCGCATGAGAAAATTGCAAGATTTTTGTAAGCGGTTCCTGCGATGCCCTGAAGCAGTCGCGGAACTCCGGAAATTGCAGCTCACATTGCTTCAAAGGGATTATTATGATCCCAAAAGTCAAATTAATATACACGAGCACAAATTATCACTGTGGCCTGGATATTTTACATCTATTCAACAACATGAAAACCAAGTAATGATGAACATTGAACTAGCCTTTAAAGTCCTGCGTGAGGATACATGCTACAACATGTTTCTAGAGATTAGAGGTCCAGAGCCCAGAAAAGAATTCCTAAGTAAAATTATAGGATCTAGTGTACTGACATTTTACAACAACAGGCCTTAAAGAATTGATGATGTTGATTTCTCACAAAATGCTGATAGTACTCTCACTTTGGTAGATGGTTCACAGATAATATACGCCCAATATTATGCAGATAAATACAAGACTCATATTCGGGAACGACGCCAGCCCCTGCTGGTGTGTCATACCAGACATAGGGAAATACGAGCTGGAAAGTCTGAGGTCGTTTACTTAATTCCAGAACTGTGGAAACTCACAATTAGCTATCTCGGATCATACTCGAGTAGGACCAGTAGACCGCATGAGAAAATTGCAAGAATTTTGTAAGCGGTTCCTGCGATGCCCTGAAGCAGTCGCGGAATTCCGGAAATGGGAATTCCAATTATAGGTCTCATATCGTCTCATATACAATTTTAAGGAAGAGTTCTTTTTATGGGAACAATTGTTGCAGCAAATAATTCAAGATACCCTGCTGGACCCAAAGCAGATTAGTAAAAATTTGCCTAGTAAGACAAGAAATTAATGTTACGACTTTTTGCATACCTTACTGCAAGAGGAATACAATCGGACATAGGACAACCAACTATATGGAAATGAGAGTAGTGTTGTATGTATGTGAAACTTAGACATTGAATAAGAAAGAAGGACAAAGGATTTGGGAGAGGAAATAATGGTGAAACAAAAACATGGTGGTAGAACGGGAAGATAAAGGATATTGCTACACAAACGAGTAAAAAAGTAACGGGTGTAGGAGAATGTAACAAATCTTTCTCACCGTCGTATGCAAGGCACGGTACATATTAAACAATAAAAAAATATACATAAGCTGCCATTACGTAAGACATTTGTATAAATAACAATAAAACATGCAGCAATCCGGAAAATTATTTAAAATTTTAACAATTGCAAATAGCCATAATAGCCCTTAATATCGGTTAGGTCATTAAACAATTTTAAACTATACCACAAGGATGAGGTATAAAACTAAAAAATTAAGCTGGATTTTATTCTTCATTTAGTTTTTCTTTTAAAGATGAATGTAGTTTTTAATCCATTTATGCCCAAGTGAGTCGTTAACGACCCGACTCTTTTTAAAGTAGGCAACCAAACATACTTCCGTGCAAATTATGCGTCACGTTAAGACCATAGACATATATATTAACATATTAAATTATTCATTTCATAAGTAAGATTACATTTTTTTCAATAATATTTTTAATGTGGCTAAAATTAATTAATATCGGGTCACTTCAAAAATAAATGGTATCTTGGTATCCTCTTTCAAAATCGAATATTTTTTCAAGAAAGTTAAGGAAAACATTGTTTATTATTGTGAATTGTTTATTGCGCACTATATCGAGTTCAATGAAATGCCATTTTTGATTAAAAGGCTGTATTTTTAAGCACCAATAGACATCAAAATATTTTTCAGAAAGTTTTGTGTGCATTGATTCTGAGCTTACAAGTTTGTCAAATTGACTCTGGTTTGTAAGATATCCTAACCTAAAAGTGCAAAAACAGCTGTTTTTGAGATTATGTATCATCGTAACAAGTTTTATAATACAGTCAGTCGTAAGCCATCTGCATGATATAACTTAGAATATTTAATATAGATTTAATTTCAATTTATAGGTATATACGAAAAAATTTGTTTGAAGTAATTATATTTTTATATTATCAGTTGACCGCTAAAAGCACATCGGAAAATTTTCCAAGCTTTAGTCAAATTAACGTAAAATCAAAGTACAAAAAATAACGCCGAACCACTGGTGAAAAAAATAGTGAATATACAACAAATAAAAATATGAATAATTTTAGCATTACAAGAAATGAGATAAACGAAGACATCTGGGAATACGGAAAATACCTATAGTGTATTTTTATGTATGAGAGAGTAATAAAACAATAAATTATGTATGCAAATCCCTAAACTGTTGATACGGGTGACTCAATGAAAAACAGATATTTGTCAACAAGTTTACAGAAGTATATAGGAAAACAATTTTAAATTGAGTATGACCACCAGGTATAAAGGTTGGAGCAGAATAGAATACAATAGTTGTGAGGGTTACTAATCCCTAAATAAGGTTGCCAGTGTCGGAGTGATGGAGGTTAACAGGTAATAATGAATTTGCAAGAAATGTAAGATGTTTATTTTATTGGTTATATATAACCAATAAAAGTTTAATAAGTACCTACCAATTTGCAAAATAAAGTTTAATTCTTTAGATAAAATAAAACGTTTTATTTTATCTGAAATGAGTGCATTCCACGAAGTAAGGGTTTCAACAATCAAACATTTAATTCTTTAATTCCAGGAATCTACGACAGTAATTGACTAGATAATTACCTTCTAAACTTATTCCACAGAAAATGTGATAGTGGGTTTTTCCATTTTGTAGGAAGGTCCAAGTGGCGTATTCAAAATTCTTAACAGTTCACTAAAAGTAGGTACTTCAGTTGCAAGGTGCAGTTTATTGTGTATACTAGTGTTATGGAAAATTTGGAAGTGCCGTGTAAACGCCGAAAAATTGGTCCTTTAACAGTTAATGAAAAAACATTAATATTTAATTGTTTTAAATCATTTACAGACAAACGTTTATGTGAAAGTGTTGATGAGACCGTTGAGTTAGTTAGCAGTACACTTGGTGTTGGGAAATCTACGATTTACAGAGTTATTAAAGAAGAGAAATGTGGTAGTTTTCAAATGCCACGTAATGCTCCAGGGAAACCAAAATTTCAAATAGAATATCATTTTAAAAAAGGACTTCGACGGAAAGTGCATGAATTCTTCTTTAGCCAAGAATTTCCAACATTGGATAAAGTTCTTGTCTCAGTTCGAGATGATAAGGATTACCCAGAAATGAGTCGAAGTACGTTATGGAAACTTTTAAAAGAAATAGGCTTCCGCTGGAAAAAGAATCCCAGAAAGTCTATTTTATTAGAAAGAAGCGATATTGTCATATGGAGAAGACATTTTCTAAGAACCATAAAGGAAATGAGAAACCAAAAAAGAAAAATATTTTATCTTGATGAAACATGGATCAACGACGGTCATACACCAAATAAATTTTGGCAGGATGAAACTGTTACAAGTCAAAGGCACGCTTTTGTAAATAACTTATCTACTGGTTTAAACCCACCATCAGGAAAATGACGCAGGCTGATAATAGTACACATTGGCAGTTCAGACGGTTTTTTTGAAGGTGGTTTATTAACTTTTGAATCAACTCGTACCGGTGACTACCATGAAGACATGAACGCTGATGTCTTTCAAGAATGGTTCGAACAAATGATAGATCTCCTTCCTAAGAACTGTGTAATAGTAATGGATAATGCAAGTTATCACTCCAGACTTATAGAAGGACTGCCCACAACCAAGTGGTTAAAAAAAGACTTGCAGAATTGGCTAAAATCAAAAAATATTACGTGCCATCCCGGATCTATAAGAAAGGAACTTTATTCGTTGTGTGCCCTTCATAAAGAAAAATTTAAAAAATACGAAATTGATGAAATTGCCAAAAATCGCGGAATGACAGTACTTAGATCACCACCATATCATTGTGAATTAAACCCGATTGAACTGGTATGGGCACAGATAAAGAGTGAAGTTTCAAGAAAAAATACCACTTTTAAAATTCATGATGTTAAACAGTTGTTTTTGGAGGCCGTAAATAATGTAAAACCTGAAAACTGGGAAAAGGCAGTAAATCACACTATTAAAGAAGAGGAAAAAATGTGGAAGCTGGACAATATTACTGATAAAATGATCGAGCCAGTTATTATAAATCTTGGTTCTGAAAGTTCATCTTCTGAATCTGATTTGGATTTGTAACAAGTAGCTGTAAGTTTTATATTAATATTTTTATTCATATATTTAACATACCTTAGTCGGTTTTAAAAACTTTCTCTTTTATAATTTTTAAAAATTAAAAAAAAAGTGAATTTTTTAAAACCCTTTTTAATGTAGGCCAGTCAGTTCTAATATAGTGTGATAAAAGAGGTCACTTTTGTTTACAGACACATAACACTTTATAACACTGAAATAATTCCAAGTGCCCTTACTGAGCACAACAAAGAACTCAGAAAATCAAAGAGGAACTATTGGAGGAAACTGAGCGAAGGGAAACAGAATTAGCTCGAACGACGCAAAAAGGTTCTCTCTAAAGATCACACAAATGAAATCAAACTGATCAAAAAGCTGAATGGTAACTATACGCATAGCCTAACGGAAACTATTAGAGAGCTGTTAAAGACTCATTTTCCAGATCATGTAGAAAGAATTGTACAAACTGTAGAATGAAACTGCTATTATTTATCTAATTATGTTTCAAAAATTTTATTTCCTTATTACATGCAACGTACGGCACTTCTCCTAATTTCTCCAGTTCTCTTCTAAAGTGTATATACCCCCACTTAGCTTTTCGATACAATGTGCTACAAAGGGGCAGAATGATCCAGCGCAAGAGATATTGTCAGCTCATTTATGTTAATATATACGTCTATGATTAATACTACGTTGTTTGTGTATGTCATTTTGTCATTTCATAATCTTTTTGCTGTTTGTTATCTGAATTTTGGAGATTGAAATTTCATGGTGAGTTTGAAAACCACACGGAACATACAAATTTAATGTAAATGGCTAGCCTGGAGCTAAAGTGGTCTATGTCGCATATGTATGAAAATTGAGATTTTGTTATATTTGACTTTAAAAGCTAGTAATCTATCAGTACTAAAGTGGTCTATGTCTAAATCTCAGTCAGAGTCCGTAAAATAACAATGTACCACTTTTACTTTTGGGGAAATTGAAATTTGTTAAAATTCGTAAGGGGTCTATGTAACACTATGCATCATAGACCTATTGATTTCTACCAATGTAAAAATTCTAAATTCTAAAGTGGTCTATGAAGCACATTAATCAACAATTATTAATAGAGCGGCAACACTGTGGCGCTGTCATTGGTAATAACCTCAAACCGGGAGGTTGCAGTTATTTAGTTAGTAGATCGGTTGTGTTAATGTGAAAAATGACTACGAATATTTCAATAAGGTCTCGTACACGCAGACTAGTGGAAGCTGCGAGACAATTTCATGACGAAACTGATTCAGAACCTTATCCCGGTTCAAGTGAAGATGAGTACATACCTTCAAATAATGATGGCAGCGATTCTGATGCAAGAGATAGTAACACAAATACAAGTAAGTGCATGTTTAAATAAAATATTATAGTTTAGTAACCAATGAGGGAAGCAATTGATTTTAAAAAGAAAGTAGTAACTAGTAGGAAAATCCACGTGCTGATGTTTTTACATTAATCTGTTGATGCGCACTGTTGCCATATTTTTTATTTTTCAAAGAAATTAATATATTAAAACAAAATAAGCTACATTTTTGTTAAATTTGTCTGCCCCTAATGGGTATTTTAAGAGTTATTTTAAAACCATTATAACAGCTTAATTAAAACAAAGCTTTAACGCATCGCAACGTTACATAATGTTATTGTTTTAAGTAAACATACTGAACTACCTCCTCTTGTTACAGATTCCGATGTTGAACATGAACCTGTGTTGTTGAATCAAAACATGGAAAATCTTGGGGAAATTCAAGAACCGGACGAAACTGAAGTAAGAAAGGGAAGAAAGAAAATGAAACAAGAGGCTTTATGGGGGAAATACGTCAGAAAGAGATGTAGAGCTTCAGGAGAGAAATACACTAGTATAAAAGGGAAAGTTATGGCCGCTAAAACGTTTTTTTTACATTGAATGTAATTGTCGTCTAAAATGCAGTAATAGAGTGCCAGAGAATGTCCAGAGAGAGGTACATGACAGATTTTACAAACTACAGGATTGGAACGCTCAAACTAGCTGGTTGTGTGGTACAGTTAGAACTAAAGCACCTAAACGTCCCCGAAAAAAAATACACCCAGAATCTGTGAGTCGTAAACAATATTCACGGATATTTCAACTAAATGGTCAGAACGTGTGTAAAATTTTTTTTTTAAAGTATTACAAATAAGTAATCATCGATTAGATTATGCACTAAGAGTAAAAAAAGCCGAAAATAGTAATATCCCTTCCCCCGATCGAAGAGGAAGAAAAGTTCCTGGAAATAAAATAAACGAGGAGAAATTGAAGTGGATTCGTGATCACATTAATAGTTTTCCTAAATTTAAGAGCCACTATGGAGAAAGAACCTCAAAGCGCCAATATTTTGCACCCTCTTTAAATATTTCCAAAATGTACGAACTGTTTAAATGTAAATTAATTATTGAAGGAAAACCAGTTCTTAAAAAAAGTATCTATGAAAAAATCTTTAGAACCGAATTTAATATTCATTTCTATATACCTAAAAAAGATACTTGCAAATTTTGCGATGCATTTCAAATAAGTTTAAATGCCGAAAGTAATAAAGAAAAATCAGAACAAGTAAAAATAGAAAGGGACCAGCATATTGCTCTGGCTCAAAAAGCTAGGAAACTTCTGAAAGATTACAAAAACGAGTGTGTGAAGCCGGACAGTACAGGTGTATTAATTACATTTGATTTGGAAAGAACACTTCCCTTACCTCACATAAATACCGGTGAGGTGTATTACTTAAGGCAGATGCATATGTTAAACTTAGGAATTCATACTTATGAAAGTGGTGGAGAAAACGTTTTTATGAACATGTGGTATGAGACCAAAGGGGCTAGAGGTTCTCAAGAAGTGATAAGTTGTTTATATCACTATTTTAAAAATGACATTCCTCCTCATGCTACAAAACTTGTTCTCTTTAGTGACTGTTGTGGGGGACAAAATCGGAACTGGAATTTGTTACATTTTCTTATGTACATGGTTAACGTTTTACCGAACATTCAAGATATCTATGTAAATTATCTGGTTACCGGTCACACATATTTACCAAACGATGGCGATTTTTCATTTATTAGTAGGGCACAGAATTTAACCCCAGTGTACACTCCTGAAGCATGGATGGAATTAATTTCAAATTGTCGAAAGCGCCACCCATTTCGTGTAAAAAACATGGTGGATAAGTTTGTGTCATTCGACAAGTTGAAGATTTTTAAGTCACCTCATGCCCTGCGGAGTTCTGGCGTCATGATTTCTCAAATACGCAGAATTAAGTTCTCCAAAGATACATCGGTAATGTTTTTCAATGATGATTACTCGGATACTTATAATGCTATAGATCTAAATAAAATGAATTCTTTTCAAGAATTTGCACAGGTATTAAAAAACTTTTCCCCGGAGGTTGCCGCAGATATTAGACCCTTATCTTTTAATAAAATGAAAGATATAAAAAAAATGCTACAATTTGTACCTCCTGTGCATCATCCATTTTATCTTTCTTTACCCCATTACAATCGCAGAGGTGATAGGGAGGATAATGAAGACATACTACCACCATTTCGAGGTGAAGACTTGGATGAATAAGTTTACTTAACTATTTTTAATAATTCTAAAATGGTCTATGTTACATTTTTAAATAAAAAAAAATTAACAAAATGAAGTTCAGTTATCAGTAAGGATTTTTTTTATGTTTGTAAGATTTTTGGTAACCGTAATTAAACTTTTGTACAAAAATTTTGGTTTTAGTTCCTGTACCAACCGATTTATACATTAAAATGGATTTTTTTAATTTTCTCGAAAAAGTGGTTTTGTTACTTAGACCACTTTAGTTCCAGGCTAGCCAAATGTAAAAGTACAGCTCCTTTTACATTAACTGAATATAACAGTTAAAATGTTAAGTAAAAAAGAGTGAACTTATATTTTAGTATGGTTAGGTTATGTGTAGTTGATTCGAAAACGACTCACTAGGCACTTGTGTGCAATTATATGTAAACATAAATATATATACATACATACAGAAATATTAAATATACTGATGGCCAAAAAAATGCAACATTTTGTATACTTACTTATTTGGATTAAAAGTATTTCTTTGTAAGTCTTATCTAAAAGTATATATGTGATAAAGTTTTTATCTCGCTAGAGATAAAGGTTTACCCCGGCTTAGGGGTTGTGCCTTCTCGGAAAAATTGTGAATTTAGGTATGTACACTTTATATTTCAATTGAAAATCTGTCAGACGCTATACCTATAGATGTAAAGAAGAGTAGAAGAAGGAAGCTAAGAAATATAGTTTCATTTATATAATAAAGGGACAAATTTTTGTTTAAATTAAAGTTTTTGTTAATATCTGTAATTAAGATTATTAATCAATCGCTTTGACAGTTTAGGACATTGGTAGTTTATGTAAAACTTTTTAATATGTATAAACAATTTTATTACTTCAACCTTTTCTATTGTAAGTAACGTTTTTGTTCAAAACAGTTATTACGGTTCGCTACAATAAAGGTACCATACCCTAAAAATTATCAGTTGTTAAGAAATGGAACAGAAAATTAGTGCGATCTTTGAAAAACTATTAAAATTAGATCTGCTGAAAAAAAAACATGAGAATGGAACATAAAATCAAGACAATTACTAAAGAGATCGCAGGAAGACAATTACCAACGGAAGAAATCAAGAGATTAAATAAAAAGGAACCAAGAACTTCAAACAATACTGCAAATTCAAGAAAGAAAGGTAGAGATATTAGAAAGAGAAGTAAGAAAAAAGTATCTGATCATCCAAGGAATAGAAGAGATCGAAAATGAAGACTAAACCCAAACCAAAAATAAGATAAGAAATTTCAAGAAAATGGCAAGTAGTACCGAATATACATTGCAGAAATTCGAACACAGTATCAAAAATATTATTAAGAAAAGACCGATCCTCACAAAAATTTGAGTAAAAAGAATGAAGTTCTCAAAAAAAACGAAGAAATTAAGAGGTATAGACATATTTATAAATGAAGACTATCCAAAAGACATAAAAATTCAAAGAAAGGAACTTGGCAAATATCAAGGAGTTTCAAGGAGTAAGAGAGAAAGATCAAAATAGCGACACCGTCCATACTGAGGGTGAAAATAGTTATGTGGGAGAAATGATTTTTTTAAGAATTTTTGTTAATTTCGATTTTAATATTAATGTTGACTTTAATCTTAAGGATTAGGGTAAAGATAAAAGTTATAAAGGTCGGGCAGAAAAACGATCAAACTGCAATAATAAATCACTGCATAATTCCTCGTAATTGTAATGTCAGAAAAAATCAGAGCAATAACAAGCAAAGAGTATTGAACATGTCCGTCATTATCAGTTAACCGCTGAAAGCACATCGGAGAATTTTCAAAGTTTTAGACTAACTAACGCTAGAAAGCAAAGTACAACAAATAACGTTAAAGCAGAAAGAGGTCACGCTGGTGGCAAAAAGAGTGAATGTACTGCAGAGACTAGAAAACAGGATAAAATAAATTAAAACATGAATAAGTACAACAGGAAAAAAAAAGAAACATTTTAATTGGAACTTTCATAAATAAAAATTTAAAAAAATATTGGTCCATCTAGATGTTGCATTTTTTGCCATCGGTATGTTTTATGTTTGTACATGAAATGAAGAGATTCATTACATAAGAGATCGTTACACAATAGATTTATAATGAAACTATACTAATTAAAACTATATCACAAGATAGCAAACTCGAATAACGGAGTTTTTCGTATAATTTAAAGCATATATTGTTGAACAAAGAAAGCGGTTCCAGTAAAAAGTTGGAAAGCACATTTTAGTTATGCAACCGGCCGCTTATGTCAATTTGTCACCTTACCTTTTTTGTAAGGACGGTATCAACTTAAATGTGTCATATTATATTTATCAAATATTAAAAAAATATATGAAAAAATATCCGAAAATGTGTACAATTTAGTTAAATGACGTGAAATTATAAAATTATTTAGGCGCTATGGTTTTCGATTATCAGTCAAGTGAAAACGCAAAAGTATTTAATATATGCCGCACCCTTTCCCGGTATCAATCAAAAGCAACCTGGCAATAAAAAATATCTGTGAAAAAAGGTCCTGATTGTAAATTAACCTAATTTCATTTCTCCTACTGTTTTTGGTTTGTATTTGCAAATATATGTACAAGATCGTCTTATGTTTTTTATGTTAAATATGTGCTGGGACTTTCTTTGTTCAAATACTTATGTTACAAATAATAATACCTACATGGGTGTCTCTGAGTCTCCAGGATTTTGACCGTGAGAGGTATACGCAGGAGGACCATTGTTCAAAAATGCCATGGATCTCATGCTGCTCCTACTGGACTGTCCCCTTTTCTGAGGTACTTGAGGAGTAGCATGACTATGGTAATGTTTTGGCGGTGAGTAGTTCAACGCCCTTGTACCATGAAAATTAGAATAACTAGACCTTACAGACGCAGGTCTATTATTGTATAAATCATCCAGCTCTTCTGTTTCATTTAGGCTCTGCTGGGAAGATTGTTGATAGTTTGGATTTGTATGGCCTGCATTAATGGGCCAGTTCTGATGAGCCATTAAGTTATTATTAGACGAAATGTAATAATTTGACAAAGGCGACTCAATTGGCGAAAGACTAGAAGGACTATCATACGGCTTTTTTTGCTGTTGCTCTAACAATCTGGTTACCGGATTCTGAGCTGTTTTCCTTGACCTTGTAGATGATCTGGTGTGTGACCGGTGACTGCTAGTGCTGTGCCGACCTGAAGATCCCCTAGTCATCACGCTTCGTCGTTTTACCCTCCGGGGAGTCATTGGCTTAGGAGAGACTGGAGTAGGTACTTGATCGAAATCGTTGTCGCTATCATTTTGCCTGTTTTCGAGTTGGGAACTGAATTCAATGGAGTAAAGCGAAAGACGGGGTTTTGTGTTCTTATTCTTACGAGTTGACTTACATGACGCTGTTAGAAAAACGAATGTTTCAGTAAGATGATAATGGACTAAATGTAAAGAGAATTTTGGAGACCAATATGTTTTTTAACTAAAATTCGGACAATAAATAAAATTGTATGTCAGTTTCAAACAAATACAGGAGTTTGTATGACATGTGTATTGTTTAAAAGCGGGTAATATACTATACCAACTGTTTCTTTATTATAATAACTTCAGTCCCTATTGGTTCTTCTTTGCTTACTTTCCATGCTTGGTACTTCTTCCGCTGCTTTGATATTTCTAATCAAAAGACTGATATGTTTTTTGTACACACTTATGACAAGTCAAAAGAAAAGGCAAAAAAGTATTTTTGAAGTGTGTATATTTTTATAATTCCTAGCTGAGCGCTTTCGGCTTTACAAAGCCATCATCGGAGCTATGCTACAATAAAATGTTTTTATAAGTAACTAATTGGTGAAGATTTTAATTTTATACTTACGTCAATTTATAAATACCACTACAATGGAGAGATCTCATTTCCTTATTTGTTGAAATTTTTGATTTTTTTAATTACTTAGTTGTTAAAAATTCTTAAAAAACATACAAAAAACCGAAACTGGACTTCACAGACACATTAAAAAATTTTTGTCACGGTACGGGTGTAAGAACCCGACCATTATTTGCTATGAGGAGGTAGACAGAATAGAACTAATGAAATCAAATGTCGGTCCCTTTAAACTACTACTGTTGATTATCATTGATGATCATTAGAAAATCTATACTCAAAAAGAGACTAAACCAAGCTTTTAGTGTTTATAAAAAATCCAACACTACTTCCATATATAGATCCTTATCTTATTTAGGACCAATTTCAGAAAAAATTTCAAGAGTACTTGTTAATAAAATCAGTGACTTAAACATCTCCTTTAAAACCAAATATAACATCAAGTCCATCTTGAGCAAGACCAAAGACAAAGTTGACAAACTAAACAGAAGTGGTATTTACAAGCTGTCCTGTGGTGACTGTAATATGACTTATGTAGGTAGAACAATGAGAACTCTGAATCAAAGAATCAAAGAACACCTCAATAACCCAGAAAAATC
Source organism: Diabrotica balteata (assembly GCA_918026665.1). Classification (NCBI taxonomy): domain Eukaryota; kingdom Metazoa; phylum Arthropoda; class Insecta; order Coleoptera; family Chrysomelidae; genus Diabrotica; species Diabrotica balteata. The sequence continues at coordinate 72,438,141 of OU898285.1, forward strand.
AAACTTTGGATATCACATTAAATTTAATAATCATTCCTTTTCTCCTTCTGAAAACAGTAAAATTTTACACAACATTCCTAATAAAAACTTTAGACTCATGAATCTCTTGGAAGATCTTGAGATATCCAAAGAAATGAAACTAAACCCTGATTGTTGCTTAAACACACAAATCAACCTCAATTGCAATTATAAACCTCTTTTTAAATTATTATGGGAGACTTTAGAGGAAGAAGGGTGACCTCATGCAATCTTATTACATTTTTTCATAATTTTATATTTTTAAACAAAAATTCTAAACTTTATTATAAATTTACAACATTTTGTAATTCATTTGACAAGTTATTCTTAATTGAAACATGAAAATATATTCTTTAAAAAAATTTTTATGCAAATTTCTTACAAATTTCCATCAAGAGATACAATTCTCAATACACTTAAATATCAGATCATGTAACATTAATACCATGTTTCTTCTTTATATTATTATTGAACGATTTGAACCTTGTTTCTTAGGGATGACTGTCAGATTGAACATACATTGACCTTGATCAATGACTTGAGTCAATTTACAAACTAATATCATTCTGTATGATGTGATGAACACATAAGATTTAATAACTTAAAACTTATTTTAGAAAGTCTTTGATGACTATTAGTAATTCCAAACTATTAAATAATTTTGTAAGAATTTAAAACAATCTCTATTTCCTATACATGACATTTGTCAACTGTCACTTTTGAAAAATCGTTTAAAGGGACCGACATTTGATTTCATTAGTTCTATTCTGTCTACCTCCTCATAGCAAACAATGGTCGGGTTCTTACACCCGTACCGTGACAAAAAATTTTTAATGTGTCTGTGAAGTCCAGTGTCGCTTTTTTGTATGTTTTGTAAGAATTTTTAACAACTAAGTAATTAAAAAAATAAAAAATTTCAACAAATAAGGAAATGAGATCTCTCCATTGTAGTGGTATTTATAAATTGACGTAAGTATAAAATTAAAATCTTCACCAATTAGTTACTTATAAAAACATTTTATTGTAGCATAGCTCCGATGATGGCTTTGTAAAGCCGAAAGCGCTCAGCTAGGAATTATAAAAAATATACACACTTCAAAAATACTTTTTTGCCTTTTCTTTTGACTTCGGATATTTCTGCACTCTTCCCACTCCTCATCTGTTTTCATGCTTAATACTGTTTTCTATTTTCATGTTTATATTTTCTTAATCTCTAGTTTTGTTGGCGTCTTTAAGTCCTTCTACACTGTATCGTCCATAATTAAACTTTGGTGTTAGAAATTCTGACCCTTAACCTATTTTCGACCAGCTAGTGATCAGAATTCGCATTTGCGAATTTATTATATTCTGGTGTAGTTTACTATATTGAATTGGTGTCTTGAGTTTGCAATAACATGATCTATCTATTGTATTTTGTCCACAGTATTGTGCGAATTAATGGAATCATTGTGACATTTTTCAATATTCACAGTTGGCAACACTGTTCACATATTTACAACTTACCAAGCAATTAAAAAATAACCGTACTTTTCTCTGCCTTTTATTTGAGGGTATTTTAGGGCATTTCTCACGAAGTTTGTGTTGTTTTGAATATTTTGTGTTGTTCTCGGTAATTAGTGAGTGTGAAAAAAATATCACATGAAGAGAACACACTTCTATACCACAAAGAGAAATCGCAAAAACGTGTGGAGTTAGGGGGTAAAAAATGCGAAAGAAAGAGAAAAACAACACTAGCATACGAAACATTGTTACTTAGAAAAAGCAAATTGGACCCAAGAAAAACAAGCCAAGAGCTCCCTCCAACAAGATATAGCAGCATCAGGTGTAGTGATTATGACTTAATTGTTCGGAAAATACTTTGGGATAATGCTAGAAGGACAATGTGTCCACAGAAAAAATAGGTTCTAACTCAACGAATGAAGAAACAAAGGCTATTGTGGGCCAAAAATACTCTAATTGTATTAGAAAACCAATTTACAGATGAGACTCACTTTATACTTCAGAGACAGCGGTCGAAATTCATCAGGAACAATGAAAACTGACAAAGAAAACCTTAGACGATCTCATATTGATCAATCCGTAAAAGATCCAACCAAAAAAATGTTTTGGATATGTTTTTCATACACGGATTTTTTCATCTTTGGTACTAATCGAAGGAATGATGAACAGCCAAAAATACAAATCCGTGTTGGAACAGTGTTTGGACACAGAGCTCCAAAAATTTCCCCAAGGAGAAGCGATTTTTCAACAGAGTTCTGCTCCCTGTTACAAGTCAAAGCAAATGATGGAATTTTTCAAAAATAAGAAGATTAATGTTTTAGATTGGCCCGGTAATTCGCCAGACCCCAACCCCATTGAAAAATTCTGGGTCATTTGTAAAGCTAGACTGCACAAAATCGACTATACTACAAAAATAAAAATGATTGAAGAGAAAATGATATCTGGGAACTGTCAGAAGCTCGTAGATTATATGCCAAAACGGGAAAAAAGCAGTAATTGCAGCCAAAGGGTCCATAATCTGTTTTTTTTCATTAAAACAGCCTATGATTCCATTAATTCGCACAGTACTGTATATATTTTCGAGCGAAATATGTCCTGGTAATTAGCATGCTAAGTGATCTTGCTAGGTTTAACATATTGCCATTATTACTTGATTGCTCATGAAGACTGTACGTATTGTGGGTTGGAATTGTTCTCTTCCAACTTTTGCCTTCCATATCAATTTTTGAGCATGATTGGTATGGGGACTCTAATTCATCATAAAACTCTTTGTTAATGTCATCTTTCTCTCCTATGTCGGAAAAAATATATTCTATAAGGGTCTACTGATTGAATTGTAGAGTTTGCACAATAGAGTATAATTAACTGGATATTTTCCGCAGTAAAAATATTGGTTGTATACTACCGTTTTTGTGTACAGTAAAGAACTCTAGAAGATGTCTCCAAAAAGTCTCATTAAGAATATTACACCATTAAAATTATCTTTCTTGTTCTACGACAACCAGTTGTTGATATATTTTATATATTGACAACACTATTCGCTTTCATCCATTAGAGTCCATTGTTGCAAAAAGCAACAAAAAACAAAGTATTTATTCATTTTTAAATAATTGATGGATTCGACCGTTACTTGATGGAAATTCATTTTATGTAACAATAAAACACTGAAAACTTTGTTTTCAAACTTCCACAAAATTTATTTTAACTATTATCACTACAGCTGTTTCGGCTGATAGCCTTTCTCAAGTGATCTATTTTTGGCATGCGTTTACAATTTATAGTCTCTAATGAAATAGGTTGAGGAGGGGAGAACTGTTTGTCTCAAGTTGGTCATTCAGAATTATATCTGTGTTTTTTAATTTATTGATTTCCATAGATTCTAACAAAGATAGCTTAAGGCCTTTATTTTGAACGTGAAGAATTTTAAATTTGTCATTGAAAGAATGATTATGATCTAGAAGGTGAAGTGCGTATGTCGAATCTGTTTTTCTATTCTTGAAAGCCCTTTTATGTTCTGCTATTCGTTTCTCAAAGTTTCTACCAGTTTGACCGATGTAAGTTTTTGGGCAGTCGCCACATTGAATTTTATACACACCACTATTTAAGTGTTTTTTATTTTGGCTCTTGTTATTTTTAATATATTTACCTAGGTTGTTATTTGTTCGGAAAGCTGGTGTTATTCCTTTCTTTTTTATATGTTTGGCAATTTTTGTTGTTATTTTGCCTGTATATGTAATCGAGCAGAAGGTACTGGGTTTTTTCTCTGGTGGTGGAAATACTATTTTCAGGGCTTTCTTGTGTAGTTTTTGATTTAACATTTTATTAATTGTTTGTTCGTTGTATCCGTTGTTTACTGCTATTTGCTTAATTATATTTAATTCTGTCTCAAAGTTGTCTTTTGACATCGGAATTTCTGTTAATCTATGTAACATACTATGATAAGCTGCCAGTTTATGTTGTGTTGGATGAGATGATGAATTGTGTATAGTCGTGTCAGTATGGGTAGGTTTGTGAAATATAGAGAAGTCATGTTTGTTTTGAAGTCTGCTAATTTTTAAATCTAAAAAATTTATGCATTGATTTTGTTCGGTTTCTATTGTAAATTCAATGTGACTATGAAGTGAATTAATATACGATGAAAATTGGTCGAGTTGCCTGTTAGTTCCTGTGAAACATACCAGTACGTCGTCTACGTATCTCCACCAATATAAAAACTGTTTGAATACGGGATGTTTTGAAATTTTTGTCTCTAGATGATCCATAAAAATATCTGATAGCAATGGGCTTAGAGGATTACCCATTATAAGTTAGAGATTATTTTAGAACACACTAAATTTTCACCTAAATTCACCATAAAAAATACAATAGAACTAGTTAATAAAATACAACATTTTCAATTACCTAACAACTCCAGATTAATTTCATTTGACGTAAAAAATCTTTTTCCTAGTATCCCTCCGACAGAAACTTTTATTCTAGTAAAAAACCTTTTAGACCAAAATAGTACAAATCCAATAATTACATCTGAAATATTACATCTTCTTGAAGTTTGCATAAACCAGGACTACTTTGAATTTAATAATAAAATATATACAAATAACAGTGCAGGACTTATAATGGGTAATCCTCTAAGCCCATTGCTATCAGATATTTTTATGGATCATCTAGAGACAAAAATTTCAAAACATCCCGTATTCAAACAGTTTTTATATTGGTGGAGATACGTAGACGACGTACTGGTATGTTTCACAGGAACTAACAGGCAACTCGACCAATTTTCATCGTATATTAATTCACTTCATAGTCATATTGAATTTACAATAGAAACAGAACAAAATCAATGCATAAATTTTTTAGATTTAAAAATTAGCAGACTTCAAAACAAACATGACTTCTCTATATTTCACAAACCTACCCATACTGACACGACTATACACAATTCATCATCTCATCCAACACAACATAAACTGGCAGCTTATCATAGTATGTTACATAGATTAACAGAAATTCCGATGTCAAAAGACAACTTTGAGACAGAATTAAATATAATTAAGCAAATAGCAGTAAACAACGGATACAACGAACAAACAATTAATAAAATGTTAAATCAAAAACTACACAAGAAAGCCCTGAAAATAGTATTTCCACCACCAGAGAAAAAACCCAGTACCTTCTGCTCGATTACATATACAGGCAAAATAACAACAAAAATTGCCAAACATATAAAAAAGAAAGGAATAACACCAGCTTTCCGAACAAATAACAACCTAGGTAAATATATTAAAAATAACAAGAGCCAAAATAAAAAACACTTAAATAGTGGTGTGTATAAAATTCAATGTGGCGACTGCCCAAAAACTTACATCGGTCAAACTGGTAGAAACTTTGAGAAACGAATAGCAGAACATAAAAGGGCTTTCAAGAATAGAAAAACAGATTCGACATACGCACTTCACCTTCTAGATCATAATCATTCTTTCAATGACAAATTTAAAATTCTTCACGTTCAAAATAAAGGCCTTAAGCTATCTTTGTTAGAATCTATGGAAATCAATAAATTAAAAAACACAGATATAATTCTGAATGACCAACTTGAGACAAACAGTTCTCCCCTCCTCAACCTATTTCATTAGAGACTATAAATTGTAAACGCATGCCAAAAATAGATCACTTGAGAAAGGCTATCAGCCGAAACAGCTGTAGTGATAATAGTTAAAATAAATTTTGTGGAAGTTTGAAAACAAAGTTTTCAGTGTTTTATTGTTACATTATTCATTTTTATTGATAGTATTGTCGGAATGTTCTGAAACTACTGTTTTGTGGCATTATGTGGTATTTTATGTATTTATGGGATTATGCCACAATTATTGGTTGTGATTGAGACGAAAATCACATTTTTAATTAATATTCGACGTTTGGATTTCCACTCAGCAAGGTTTTCTTTTTGTACAAATTATTTAAAAATATGTATATCCAAAGATTTTGTTAAGTCAAATATGATTAGGCGAATGAAACCATTGGTTTCGCAGTCAATATCCCAACCAGATACACAAAGATTTTGTTATTGGTTGAAGCAATAACACAATCTTTGGTTATACACATATCTAAATAATTTGTACAAAAAACCTTTTTTTGAGAACGATTTCCGGAGTGGAAATCAAAATGTCAAATATTAGTTAATTAAAAATGTGATTTTCATCAAAATCACAATTAATAATTGTGGCTTATTTAATTAAACTAATTAGTCTTAAAGAGTTTAGGATTTTTGAAATATGAAATTTTCTAAAATCACTTTTGTTCTAATATTTTCATAATATGGATTTCTCCTGTTTTTAGTTTTCTGCTATTGGCTAAACATTAGCTTCATCAGAAGGTTTATCAACATGAGTTCAATCTGACATGTTTTGTATCACTACTCTATGTAACTATTTAAAAGAATTCGTTTGGCTGTTTAGGTAAAGCGATTTAAAGGTTGGTGTCACTAACTCCTTTTTATCTGATCAATCATTGCATTATTTAATTTGATTATTTCATTTTAATGGTGTAATAATTCTTGGAAGTAAAAGTAAGAAATCAAAATAAAAATTACTTATAAATATTTTAATTAATCACAAAGTTACATATACATGCATAATTAACATAGTTCATGCTATAAGCTATTCTTAAATAAGCAGTAAAGCATAAAACGTGCGATCAGAAGAGGCTATTTTGTAACCAGCAGATGGCTAAAACTACACTAATACTTGTTAACACCTTTACAATGTGCAAGTTAGTTCGTGACTTTCTCAATTGGATTACTACTGCTTCTTTATTCGACAAAAATATAAATAAAAATTATTTTCCATTATTCTACTATTTGTTTACAATAAACCAAACAGAAGTACACAGACTTAATCATAGTAGTCATTTAAGAGTCTGACAAATTTTGAGCTTAACGCAGAATAGTATTAGGGCGTTTGTTTGTCTCTCAAGCTACCAAAAAGTCAGATTTTATGAGAGAAAAAAATTCCATTACCACGATGGTAGTACTTATTTCAATCGACAGTTTAACATATAAATTGGACAAAAATTTTGGTTCGTTTAAAACGATAAATCTCAAGTATTGCAAAAAAATTTACTACCTTAAATAAAAATTTCAGTCAAAATTCACAACTCACCCTGTATAGTATAAATGTCACTTTTTAATAGTGAGAACTTTAGTGAAGAAATTTAATGTAATGAAAATCACATTTTTAACTAACTAGTATTAAACGTTTCGATATCCTCTCAGGAAATCGTTTTTAAAATCATTATTATAAAAAATCTGCAAAAATGTATTAACCAAAGTTATTTATTTTAGGTTATGTCATTTCAAAATTGACAACAACTGCAAGATCGACGCCAAACATCAATTTTAAAAGACATAACCTAAAACAAATAACTGTTGTTATAGAGTTTTGCACAATTTTTATAATAATCTTTATAAGAACGGTTCCGGGGAGTAGGTTCAAAAGTCAAATACTATACAGCGCGGCATAAGTTAGAGATATTGTCAATATAATGGTACTTCATTGTGCATCAATTATTTATAAGTAAATAATTAAAAAATATTATAGTTTTAAAAAAACATGAACATTTGAGACCTTATAAAGAGAATCAGACAAAAAAACATTTTAAGTACTGACAAAGCACAAGTACAGCCATTTGAAAATGACCTTTGTTCTCTCAAATTGTAAGTTATGCCATCACAAGAACATATTATTAAAAGAATACTGTTCCATTCCCATAAATATCATTGAAAAATTATTTATGTTATCTAAAAACTGTGATTATCGGACAATAAGTCTGATGAGTCACGTTTTGAAAATCTTTCTGCGAGTAATACACAGCAGAATTTATACGCTGTTAGAGGACAGAATTAGCAATACTCAATTTGGGTTTAGGAGTGGCTTGGGTACAAGGGAAGCCTTGTTTAGTATACAGGTGCTAGTACAGAGATGCAGAGATATAAATCAAAATGTGTATATTTGTGCAATCGATTTTGAAAAAGCTTTTGACAAAGTCCGACATAACAAAATGATAGAAATATTGGAAACAGCTGGATTGGACGATAAAGATCTACGAATAATTACAAATCTATACTGGCATCAAGTGGCAAGAATAAAGGTTGAACAAGAACTGTCGGATGAAATAAATATAAAAAGAGGAGTGAGACAAGGCTGTATATTGTCGCCTTTACTTTTTAACTTATATTCGGAGGAAATATTTAAGGAAGCCTTAATGGAGACAACCGAAGGTATTATTGTGAATGGAGTAACCGTTAACAATATTAGATATGCCGACGATACCTTAGTCCTTGCCAATTGCGGAGAAGACCTTCAAAATCTAATGAACAAAATAAAACAGACTTGTGATCAGTATGGATTAAAACTCAACGTTAAGAAAACTAAATATATGATAGTTAGCAAACAAAATTATATACATGATGACGGTATAAAAGTCGGAGATGCCACACTGGACAGAGTAGAGAAACTCGTGTATCTCGGCAGTAATATCAATGAGAGCTGGGATCCAACCGCAGAAATTAAAAGCCGAATAGAACAAGCCCGAGCTGCCTTTGTAAAAATGAGAAACGTACTTTGCAGTCATGATCTTAGCATTGACCTTAGAGTTCGTATGATATCTTGCTACATCTTTCCTGTCCTGCTGTATGGAGTAGAAGCGTGGACCCTAACTGAGGCTATGCTTAAACGCTTGACAGCCTTTGAGATGTGGGTATACAGACGACTACTGAAAATAAGCTGGGTCGACAGAGTTAGAAATGAGGAGGTCCTTAGACGGCTAAACCAAACAACACAACTGGTCAATATAATAAAGAAACACAAGCTGGAATACTTCGGTCATATTATGAGACACCCTGAAAAATATGATCTTTTACATCTGATCATTCAGGGAAAGATCCAAGGTAATCGTGGTCCTGGTAGAAGAAGAACATCATGGCTGAAAAATCTAAGGCAATGGTATGGAAAATCAACTACATCGTTATTTAGAGCTGCTGTCAATAAAGTCACGATAGCGAATATGGTAGCCAACATGATATCCAACGATCGATAACGGTCATGGAACTAGAAGAAGATCTAAAAACTGTTACCGACAAAGAAATATATATTACCCCATTTTAAATTCATACTTGCTGTGATATATTACATTTTTGTTGATGTTTAAAAATTAAATGATGGGTATTATTTAATATCTTAATGGGAATTACACAGTAAGCAAGACGGTTAATCGGCATCTTATGTAAAATGTTATTTAAATGCGAACATCACGTGAAATATTAATAAATAAAACTGATTTAATTATGTTTATTTAGTAGTTAATTTTTAGTTCCTTTAGTAATCTTAATTAGTAATTAATATTAATATAATATTTTATTGTGTCCATCTTTCGCAAATATAGTAACTACATAAAAACTCACGTTATGAAATGTGTTTTAAATGTTTTTATTGTCTATTTTAATCATTATAAACAATTAAAAAACATGCTTACTGTCGGGTTTAATTTGCAATAGCTTGTTTGTTTATAAACATTTTTTAATTTAGAAAATCTCATTTGAAAGAACAAATATTTTCAAGACAGTTGTCTGTTGAACGTTTTTATCTAAAATGTGTAGTTTTTTCACAATATTGAAATTAATGAATATAAGTTGCTTTTTTTGTCCCAGATATTTCAGTTAAAAATGCTGCTCACTAATTTTTCAAGTGATTTTTCGACTTCGTTTCATGGGATAATAAACTAGAAAGAACTCATAAATTTAATTTAATTATTTATTTATTTGAATAAAAAAAAAACAAAAAACTATTTATTTGTTAATGTAGATAAGTGACTTAATTGATTATACAGTTGTATAATTGTTTATTTAATATTAAGCTATATCCCTAACTTATGCCTCGCCGTTTAGTTAAGACTGTGGCGCACCCAGGGGTTTTTTGGAGGTTAAACCCCCCCAGGCCATATAAAATAAACAATATACAGGGTGAGTCATGAGGAACTTTACATACTTCTACCATATGTAGAGTTCCTCAAGAAGCATATCATGTGGCCACTAAAAAATGTCAACTCCTCTTCTTTATTAATTAACAGGGTGATTTGTGTAATTGACCATTTATTTGATTTTACTGTAGTGTTTATACGGCTCATTTGATTTTTTTAATTTTTGCATGATACAGTACACTACTATCAAGCATTCGACTGGTATTAGCTAAACTAAAAAATTCCAGGACTGGCTTTGACAAAATTAATTTAGGGATTCGTATTAAATATTACACCCTGTATATATATTTTTTTAAATGCAATAAGTGATTTTCAAACTACATAAATAGCCAATGAAAACGACATATGCGACAATGTTAAATTTTTAGTGAACGATCAAATCTTACCAAAAATAGAACAACTATAATGAAGTATCAAATTATAAGGTATTAATTTAAACAAATATTATAAATTTCAAACATTTTAATTAAAATGAGTTCCTACAACATAATCTAATACGTAGAAAATTAACATCTTTACTGTCACTTTGTATTATCTCTACGATAGAATCAATTGTTTTTCAATTTTAAATTTTTACTCATAGATCGTATTGAGGCATTATTTTCGATAAATAATAAATTAAATTGATTAAAAAGTCAAACCTCTTGTATGTGCTAGTTTTTGTTGATTGTAAATGATTAAAATTTTATGTCAAATAATAATACATTGCATCAACTGTACTAAATAAAAATAAATCTAACAAAGTTTAAAATGAAGGTTGGCGTTGACCGTTTGACGTTTCTTGATATTTTATACCCATTGTCATTATCAATTGTTATTTATGTATACAAGAATACATATTTCTTCTGTCATATCTACGTTAAGTACATTGTGTTAGTTTTGGTAGAGCTTTTGTTACTTTCGTTCAAAATGCCACATCAGTTTTCGACCACAGAATATGCAGACATCATATTTGTTTATGGACTCTGTAATGGGAATGGTAGGGCTGCTAGTAGAGAATATCGCAGGAGATTTCCTAGTGGAACAACAGAGTGACATGTAGATGAAGCACAGGAAGATGACATTATGGACGCCGTTACTATGAACCCTACAATAAGCACTAGACAAGTAAGTCGAGAACTCAATGTTACTCAATCAAAAGTAAGTAGAGTCTTACAAAAAAATAATCTATACCCATATCACATACAAATGGTTCAGCGACTACATGCTGGAGATGAGATCGATAGGTTGGAATTTTATAGATGTTAATCCATCTACAAATAATAATCGACCAACGCTATACAGGACACGCTATATAGGTCTTTTATAGTAACTTTTTTGATGGTCCTTTAACAGGGCAGGTCTATTTGAACTTTCTACAAAATATTTTGCCGAATTTGCTTGCCAACGCGAACGTTGCTATCCGAGGGATGTATTTTCAGCATGATGGGGCACCCCCACACTTTTTACTGGCAGTGAGACAACATCTCAATATTGTTTATGGCAACAGGTGGATAGGACGTGCAGGTCCTATTTCGGTGCCTTCGAGATTCCCTGATTTCAATCCCGTTGATTACCATATTTGGGGACAATTGAAGCAACTAGTTTACGCAGTGAATATTAATCACCGACAACAATTAATTGATAGAATTATACATTGTTGTAATACTATTAGAAACGATCCCCAGAGTATCCGTAATTCAATACGTCAATTAACAATTCGGCAACAAGTGTACAGGCTGCAGGGTTCCATTTCGAAAATCTATTTTGAATTATTTTTATTTTGTTACCATTATTGTATCTTTTCCAGTTCTAATTTATGGGTTTATCATAACAATGTACATATTTTTAGTTTTTTTTTATTAAATTGTTCTTCGTTATTATTAGTAGTTACTGTTTTTTGTTGTGCAGTGACTCAGTTTATGATTTCAATTAAAATTTTTGAAATTTATAACATTTGTTTAAATTAATTACCTTATAATTTGATACTTCATTATGGTTGTTCTATTTTTGGTAAGATTTGATCGTTCACTAAAAATTTATTGTTCCTCATGACTCACCCTGAATAAAGAATAGTAGGAAAATGTAACTTGTCTTTCACACACAATACAAAAAATCCAAACCACTAATTGAACCCTGTGACTGTAAGAGAGATAATCGTAAGACGACGGGAAGTACGAAGGGATCGAATAGTGTTCACAATTACATCCGAGCAGTTATTAAAAAGAAAGGAGAAGAACAGAAACACCAACCGGGCCAACGACAGAGATAAGATCTTATTACTATTTTAATGGGAATAAGCTGCAATTGAAGGTTAAAAAAGTTTATTGACGTTTGAATCTTTGATCTTGAACTGATAACTTTGTTATACTCAACAATTAATAGAAAAAAAGAATAGCGGTTGGTACCGAAGTACATCTAGCCATCATCGACCTAGGAAAGGCGTAGGATACAGTTCCAAGACTTAAATTGTGGCAAGCTTTACAACAACTCGGCATTAGTCCATACCTTTTAGAAATAATCACAGAAGGATACAGGGATAACAATACTTACCAAAAAATCGGAAATAGACTATCAGAGCCAATAAAAGTAACTAAAGGACTAAAACAAGGATGCAGTATGTCACTCTTACTGTTTAATTTATATATTAAGGCAGCCCTCTAAAATTGGAAAAAACGTTGCCAGGGAATGGGAATCCCCGTAGGAAATTACTTGAAAACTTTGCGGATGACCAAGTCATCCTAGCTCAAGATTTTTATGATCTAGAATTTATGATAAAGCGTCTATACAGAGACAGATAAATGGGGCTACAAGTCAGCATAAAAAAAACAGTATATTTAGTTATCACTGTAAAAGAAACATTTAGGTGCACTCATTGATAAGAACGGCTTGGGAAAAACCGAAATAAAATACCGAATTAATCAGGGATGTAAAATTATAGGATGTCTGAACTCCTTATGGTGGGATCACAACATTTCCAAAAGGAACAAAAAAAAAGGGCAAAACATGGTTGAACCAGTTCTTTGTTACGGCTCTGAAGTATGGACGCCCAAAAACTTCACAAATGGAAGCCCCCTGGAAGAAAAAAGGTAGATCACGACACTGATGGAATGAATGAATTAGAAGAGCAATGGAATCGAGAGGTTTGGATGAGGAGCATGCCTTGGACCGGGAGGTTTGGCGGAGGAGAACAGGAATATGGCGGCAGACGACTACAAAATGTATTCTATTTTGTAAGTTGGATTAATGTCAAATGTGAATAAACTTATTTAACCCTTTCAGGACCAAAGACGAGTTTACTCGCAAAAAATTTTCGTGCCGGTCGGACCGGAGACGTACAAACTCGCATTGATGGAGGCGTATGTAGGAACCGAAAACTATCTGATTTATTGACATTCCTCTATTGGTCAGATTAAGTTGACCACGCCCCAATGAAAAAAATATGGAATCAACAATTACATTCCTAGTTTTGGCGCGCTTCAAGCGGAGACACAGAGAATATGACAGTGAATCACGCGGGTCTAATAGGGATGAGTACTATTCATTGAAATATGTTCAGAGTTTTGGCGCGCTTCAAGCGGATACACAGAGAACATGACAGTAAAGCACGCAAATCTAATACGGATGAGTACTATTCATTGAATTTTGAGAATGGCTATGACGTGATCCTTTGTTATTAGTTTTATGTAGGAGCAGTAGGAGTTTCAACTTGTTTGTGCAGTAATTTAGTGTTACCGTAGATATCGTATATATAAGAGGTTATCGTTGGATTAATAATGGCTCGTAAATATTTGACGGAACAAGAACTATATGATTTATTAAATCAAAGTTGACGATGAAGATTTTACGCTTCTGGAAGATCAGTTTGACGGTTGGGACAACGACGATAGTGAAAGTGATTGTGAAATTGCAGAAAATAATTTAGTACTAGCCAAAGCTGAGGTATTTTGTGACGAAAATGGTTTAGATACTAAGAAGAATCAACCTAATCAGGAAGATAATCCACCACTTAGCAAAAAAAAGAAAACATAATATAATAATGAAAAGCTGGAAAACAAGTTTATTTGGAGCAAACTTGACCTCAAACCTTGTTAGAATATTTTGATATTGATTTGATTGATTTTGATTTGCATCTCAAAACTTATTTATTTCCATAAATATACTTAAAATAATACTAAAAAATATAACTAATTTTTTTTCTTATTAATAATATATATTTCGATTTTGATTTTCCTCTCAAAAATTATTTATTTCTATAAATATACTTAAAATAATATTAAAAAATATATCATAATTTTAATTCTTATTAATAAAATTATATTTTGATTTTGATTTGCTTCTCAAAAATTATTTATCTCCATATTTCATACATAAAATAATACTAAAAAATATAATATCTAAAACCGCGTTTGTGGACCAAAGCCGAATAAACTCGCAAGCACGTCGGCTACGGTCCAGCGAGCACAACCGCTTGAAATCGGTGCGGTCCTGAAAAGGTTAATTAAACCTTCAATTGTGGCTTAATCCCATTAAAATAGTAATTACTTTCTAAGTTAGACATGACAATGTCTAACTTAGAATACAGGGAGAGAATTGTAAATCCTGTGAGATAAAGGATTGACACAGACAAGGGGATGCTCTGGCTTGCCCCCAATTTAATATTGCCTTAAAGTATCAAAATGATGTATGAAAAACTAATTGAGCTGAATTGTCCATTATTGCCTGTCAATTTGAATACAATTATTTTTTCAAATAATAAGCAGATATTAAAATGTATCTACGAATACATAACGTCCAGTAAATTTAAATTATAAGTAGTTTTAGGTATTCAAATTAAAAATTGTAAATATGTCAAAAATTGAATGTATATACTAACATATTACTTCCTGTAAATTTATATTATAAATAGGCTTAGGTAATAAATCAAAAATTGTAACTACCACAAATAGTCTGGCTAATTGGCTATGCCAAAGCCACGAATTAGGGATGGCGGTACTATTTACAATAGATCGATACAAGTCTTAGCATATGCTGATGACATTAACATAATAGGGCGTAGAAAGCGAGACGTTGAGCAATATCTCATAGAATTGGAAACAGCGGCGAAACAGCTCGGTCTAGTCATCAACGAAGACAAAACCAAGTACATGTTGGTTACAAAAGATCCGATAGCAAATGAGGAACGAGAAACAGTCTTTGGAAGTCATACCTTTGGACATGTTGACAACTTCACATACCTTGGGTCGCTATTGACTGCTACTAATAAAACAAGCGAAGAAATCAAAAGACGAATAAACCTTACAAATAGGACATACTATGGACTTCAAAAGCATTTCCACTCAAGAAACATTCAAAGAAGAACTAAAATTATTATATACAAAACATTGCTGAGGCCGGTCCTCACATATGGAGCAGAAACATGGACACTAACGCAGAAAGATGAAAGACTTTTGGGAATATTTAAGCGTAAAATACTCTGCAAAATATTTGAAGCTATAAACGTCCAAGGGCAGTGGCGCAGAAGATATAAGTTTGAATTGTATCAGCTCTTTGATGAGCCAGATGGCATAACGTTCATTAAAACACAGCGACTTAGATTGGCTGGACACATAATACGAATGCCAGAGAATACGACTGCTAAAAAGCTAACTACAGGAACACCTGTAGGAAGAAGAAGCAAAGGCCGACCGCGAATTAGGTTGTTAGATGGAGTTGACAGCGACTTACGGATATTAAAAATCAGAAAATGGCAACATGTTGCCAGAAACCGAACAGAATGGCGACGAATCTTAGAGCAGGCCAAGATCCACAGAGGATTGTCGAGCCAAAGATGATGATGAAAACCGAAATTTTAGGGACTCAAAATGGATGTAGCATAAAAAAATTTCAAAACCCCCTCAAACAAATTCTGGGTACGCCACTGAGTTAAGAAGAAATACTTTTTTAAATTTCATTGAAAATTCCTACTAATATTGCCATATATGAAAATGGCGTCTGCAGTAATAAATATAAGGGTTGCACGAAACCCTTAACTTTGAAGCAGATATGCCCCCTGTAAATTGATCTATCAGGTTAGCACATTTAAAAAAATATATGATGGATTCTGTGAAAATCCGTGGTGTGGTAAATTTGTTTTTTTTTTTCGTAAATTTTTTTCACTTTGCAACTTGGCTACATGAATTTTGAATTATTGCAATAAAAATAATCAGACGAATGTGAAATCGAGACTAGGATAATGATGTGGACTTTATATTATCCGAATATACTTTATTTTTATCCTTACCACCGGCAATACTATTAGATAAAGCTATAAAATACTTTAGCTAAAAGTGAAACGCTAAGAAAGACTCAAAATACAAATACAAAAAGAACAAGATATGACAGCATTTTGTGAATGACACATCATCTCATAATTTATGGGATTTTGAAATTTGTAGTCGAAAACATCATAAAATATTTTTAATCACAATCGTGGTTTATTGTAAAAAACAGAGATTAATAAGAAAATAATTTTATATGAAACTTTTCAGTGCAAAAATAATTAATGTCTTAAAAACATAGGCAGGCTGTAATTTGTCCAATCTAAATTATTGTGTATACTATCTGTTTTTAGCTAACTCATTATATTTTTAATTAATTAATTTAGTTTGTAATGATTTAATATTTGCTGAGTAAATAGATAGTGGTCTGGAATTATTTCTCACTCGCGCTTCTGCCATTTCAGCAGTCACTATCGGCAACAGATAATTCAAGAACATGCCCAGACAATGAATCATTCCAAACAGCAGAAGTGATAATAATTTAGTTTTTATGTCATGTTCATTTTAACAGATATTAAATTGGCTACGTAAATAACTATCTGTTCGCACGTTAAAATATATTTATCAGTCTAAAAGTAATGACTAGAGCTAACAACAATAATAATTATAAATGTGATATCATGACATATACAAATATGTGTCTGAACACAAAGACACAGGTCTCTTTGAACCCTTCTTCCCACTTAACCCCGCATTACTAAAAGAGTTACTTCTTCTTTTCATAACACGTATAGAATCTGCATGGACGTGCTTAGCGTTTTTATGCTTGTCTTGGTCAAAAAACAGATAGCTATTAGATTGGTGCAGAAATTTGTTAGAACTGTACATTTTATCACTGGTCACATACTTTGGATGCAATAAAATACTGTCAGGTGCATTTGGCTTCTCATAATTAACTAAAAAGAAATATAAAAGCGATAGTCTAATCTACATACACAGTTGGATTTATTCTTTAAAGCAATCTGATACATGAACAGAGACTGTGATTTAATCGATCCATCATTTATTTATATCATTTTTCTGTTATTAAAATATTTTTAAATATTTATTTAAACAATAATTCATGTCTAGACAGAAATTGCTTTAACTGGTGCTTTTACAGTATTTATTCATTCTATACTGGGTTTAAATTCAATCTATTTTTATAACATAATCAATGACAAACTTTCCTACAAAGAGTAATACCCCAAGAGCAAACTGGATTTACCAAAGTTAGAGGTACTCGAGCATAAGACAAATAATAGAAAAACTAGGGATTTCAATATTCCACTATACATTGGTTTATAGATTATTCCAAAGCGTTTGACTGGGTAAAATGGCAACACTTTTATGAGGAGAGAGCCTGAAAAATGGGAAAAGTGATAAACAACCTAAATTTTGCAGACGACCCTTATGCCCTATAAGTACAGGGCATAAATCACAGACCACATGTATCTGGCTAAATGGCTAAGTGCTAAGCAGATCACAGCAAACTGATTGCATGTAAATTTACTTTACAAATTACAAGGTGTAAACACCTGCACTCATTTTATTTTCATTATTTCTCTACACTAACCCTTTAAATTGTTCTATCAAAACAGTTCTGTTCAGGACCAACAATTTTGACGACCTTCCTTTAATATCAAGGAAGGAACTATCTAGAGTTAGGAAGTGATATTATTTGACAAGCATGCTAAACACAAATGCATATCTGGTATGGAATTATTCATTGAAAGACAACACGAAAAATATTGAAGTGTTCTGAACCGAACAATGTACAAACTCTCAATTTTCTTTACATCAAATTTCTGTGACCTTTGTATAAAAACCTCCTGGGAAAATTTCACTTTAACCCATTAATGCCCAAAATTAAATTTTTATCAAAATTAAATCAAAACTTCAGAATGAAATAAGGAGAGGTTATTTTTAATAGTAATGTGCAAAATTTACGGTTTTTTTCTTTGTAACTCTCTTTTTTTTAACGTATGATATATCATACGCTGGGCAATGAAGGACACAATATTTCATAAAACATTATTTATTTTAAAATTTTTACAACGTGTGATATTTGACAAAACATTGCTCGGGATGAAGTCCTACATTACATTTAATGCATCGATATTTGGTACACTTGCCACATTTGCCGCACCTTCGTTGTTTTTCAATTTTGTCCACCAAATGACCCACATTATCCAAACGAATTTCGTCAGCAACATTTTTTGAAGACTTTGGACGTACTCCACGCGGCGTTGGAATATCTGGAGCTGTCAGCAGGGCCTCCACAATTCGCCTGTAAAATTCTAATAAAGAAATTGCCTCAATGTTGCGGTAAAGAAGCCACATGTTGACTATTGCCCCATTCAAGCAAAATCTAAATATCGCCCAATACCATTTTTTAGATCGAATTCGAATCCTATATAAACCTCGTAGCTTATCGAATAAGTCTACACCACCCATTCCCTTGTTATACATTTGCACAACGTTTGGTTGAGGGCCGCTATAATTTTTCTGTCTTTTCTGGACCATCTGTTACAGTTTCCAATAGTAAATACTTCTGGAGTTGAAATGTTAGTTGCCATAGTAACTTCATTATTGTCATTCCAGCGAACAAGAGTGGGCTGGTGTTCTTTGCTACGTAGAGCGTGGGAAGTTCCACAAATTTCTTTTTTTATTTCTTTGAGTGGGGCTCTTTCAATCCTGTCTTTTCTAATTGTTCCGATACAGTGTATCTTTTGATCTCTCAACCTTGTCAGTAAAGGTAAAGATGTAAAAAAATTATCAATATATATAACAGATTCTTGTGGTAAAAACCCTATACACAGCTTTTCGGTTACGGAACTTCCTAACGAGTTACCCTGTAATTTATCTCCACTTCCAGTATAGGGATGAAATTTTGCAAGGTAACCTTTACTGGTCGCAACGCACCAGAATTTATATCCGTAACGGATGGGTTTTCCTCGAATAAACTGCTTCATTGAATGATGTCCATAATACGGCTCCATAGCTTCGTCCACTGAGAAACTTCCGTTCACTGGCTGGAGGTAATTATGAAAACGTTCATTTAGATGGTCAATTAGAGGTTGAATTTTGAACGCTTTATTGTTTTGTTGGTACAACGTATTATCGTTAAAGTGTAAAAATCTATGAATCTGTTCAAATCTGTTTCGACTCATAGTGTTACTTACTAGATGTGAGTGAGAGTCCCCTCGACATTCCCAATACATTCTCCTAGAAGGCAATGGGTGGCATCCAGAGAGAATAAGGATGCCAAAGTATTTATATAAATCATCAACGGACAAAGAGAAAGGACAAGATTTTTGTGAAGCGTACTTTACCGTTTCTTTACAAAGATAGTCCATGAATTTTTCATCAAAAAATAATTTAAATACATCGATTGGCTTCACATTTTGTTGTTTCCATTCATTTATTATTTGGGGTTCCATATTGTTTTTGAAAATATCATTTATGGCTCCCTTTTCCAGTTTTTTTTCTTCCCACTTACGATCGATTCTTTTTATAGATTTTTTTCTGTTTTCAAAATCTTGTGAAGTTTTTGCAACCTCCCTTTTTCTTTTGTTACCTGATTCGTGAGTTTCAGTCACCGTTGTATTTGACAGCACTGTTTTCTCAATTGCTGTATTTTTTCGAGAAACAGCTGTAATATCCATGCTTTGAGACAGTGTACCTCGGCCAATACTTTGAAAAGTGTAATTGAACTGGTCTTCCTCATCACTTCCGGCATCATCTCTGTCAGAATCATTTCCGTCATTTGGATAATGCAACGTAAGTTGAACTTCGTTACACTGGTCAATTTCCTGAGCCAAAGTATCGTCATCTTCTAAACTCTCATATATTTTTAACAATTCCTCTGCATCTTTGGGATTATTCGGATCATATTTTTTCGTCATTTTTTCTAAAACAGAAACAATATTGATTAGTTGCCACGAGTGCCCAGCGTATTATATATCATACGCAAGAATCAAAGACCTTCAAAATACTTACTGGTATAAATTTCAATACTATTTATATCACTATTCGTTATTTAGTAGCCTTATGAGTTGATCACTACAAAATATTTTTCAAAATAGATCGAAAAAGTCCCACAAATTCTCCTAAAATACAATCGGTGTACTATAATATAACCTAACAAAACTTAGCGCAAAACTAATCACCCTTTACCGCCAAGCGGTCATAAATTTCTAATTTTATGATAAACAGTTACCTTCCAACATCTATTCTGTAACTTAAATTGGGAAAACAACTAATGTATACTTTTTTTTCTGACTAGTAGATGGCGAAATATGTAACAATGTATCGCGTATTATATAAAATACGGTGGGCATTAATGGGTTAAAGTAGTCAATGTTTACTACCATGGCACTAACTTCATTCTAGGTGATTTAAATTGTCAGAGTACCGTATGGCGTTACCAGAAGACTAAAAGTAATGGGGCTATATGCAGATTAAGGACAACCACAACAAAAACAACAACGACGCTAACGTCGTGTTTCATCAGGTGAAAGGGAGTATACAATTCAGATATTTTTGTATCTAGAAATATTTACATAGATACAACATGGCATTCTTAGCATTCAAGACAAACCCATGTGCGCTATGAAGGCTCTAGTAAAACTGCAAGACCTAATTTAAAAAGAAAATTAAATTTGGCAAAAGCAAATCAAAAAAAAATTAATACTAACTTAAGACTGTTCCATCGTTCAATAGCTATCAAAAGGTAACGATGAAACCCCTTTTTTTGTTATGATACTCACCCAAATAAAGGTATATTAATTTTTGCCATCTCAGACAGTTTGAACTATGATCAAAATTTGCAACTTGCTGAACATGGCACATAATCATAAATCCGATTTGAAACTATTGAAGAATCTTAGCCAACACCCAACTGAAACAACTAATACTTACTAAATGTCGCTGCAAACTCCCTTATAATTCTAAGAAAAGAAACACCTGGAAAGAAAAACCCACAACAAGAGGAATGAAACCAATTAGATGATGCTGAGCTTAGATCCGCCAGCCACATCATGAAAAATAACAAAACTTCTGGTATTGATGACCTGTTTCTAGAGGCAAATCAAGAAGTTTGGACTGAAAACATTAGAGTAGTCATTAGAGTAATCATTAATTTATGTCTGAGACCCACACGTGGAATTTTAGGACCCATTTCATATATGCATATTGGTTTAATTATGTTGTTCCATATTAGTAATTAGTTTTCAACAACAAAAATCATGACCAATTTGGTGCCCAACCAGAACATCAGTATTGGTGGAAAAGAAATAGAACTCGTAGATAGATATAAATACCTGGGACATGAAATTATGATTGGCAGAGATAACCAGACTCGTGAACTGAAGGGAAGAGTCGGCCTTGGGTGGGCAGCATTTGGAAAACTCAGAGAAACTTTTAAGAGTGAGCTGCCCACATGCCTAAAGAGAAAGGTATTTGATCAGTGCGTCCTCCCAGTCTTGACGTACAGAGCAGAAACACTTACCTTAACAAAAGCAGCAGCTACCAAACTGAGAGTCACGCAGAGAAGAATGGAGTGGTCCATGTTAGGAATAACTCTCCGAGACAGAATAACAAACGAAGACATCAGGAGAAGAACCGGAGTGACTGACATAATCGAGAAGATAGCCAGACTAAAATGGAGATGGGCAGGACACATAGCCAGAATGACAGATGCATTAGACAGGATTATTGTTCTTAATAATTACTTACAATATTCAAATATATACCTAGAAAGCAAAACAAATAAATATCAGATTTAACTTTAAGACAATCCAACTGTATATAGATCTAAATACTAAATAAAAGGAAGATTCAAAATTATATTATACTACTAAGTGCATTCCCATTACTACACTTACCAAATTGTTTGAGGATCAAAGCCACCAATGAAATCAACTGCAAGCACATTTGTATATTGATACCATAATTGATAAAAAATGTCATTTAATACACATATATTTGGTTATCTAGTCATTTCAGACATACTGTTTACTTTCGGGATATTGATTAAAATTAAAGCAGTACAAAATAAATCACCTAAATATTGCATCAAGCCATCACATCTCAAATAATATAAACTTCCGGTAAGATCAAAGTAACTTTAATTCTTCCCTTTTTTTGCTCATAAACTTTTCCGAGCCAATATAATTTGTTTTCATTCAATTTTATATGGTTTGTCCAAATGTTTGTAATTCTATTTCCTTCATTCAATCAATCCACATTTTCTTCCTTAGTATTATTTCAATTTCTAATATTGTAGATGCTTGTCTCCCATTTTTTAAAAATTATCTGATATGCTTGGATCATTTATTACATTTCAACATATAAATAAGCGAATTGCATATCACCTACAAACTATGCATTCTAAATGTGTCCAAAATGTTATTTTGCCATCTCCCACAGCGGTAGGCATTATAGTAACATACTATAACGGCTAAATAGCTGATTATATTTCATTTCAGTTTAAGTTGCCACAAGTGGTGAATACTTTGAAAATATAAGAATATCTTTTAAGTTCCCAAATATTATTCTTGTAATGATATTTTTTAACAATAGAATGTTAGTCAAAGAGTGTAACTACTTATAGATTAAAATATATGTTTACTTACAGGTATCATCTTCCTCCATGAACATACGACTAAGACATATTCCAATGATGCTGTTGAAGCCCTGCGAAATTAAAAAATTAATTAGCTTTAAAAAATTAAATTATTTTCTTAAATGGACGGTATTTTGCAACAACCGTCTAATACTAGATAAAAAAAAAATGATATAAGCCATATCCATACTCATGGAGGCGTTTGTGAACTAAGTTCTAAACCACATTTGTCAAATAATATGAAAACAGAAATTTGTAAAAATAGTCTAACTCATGTTTTCATTATAAGTGGATTATACGCTTGTTGCAAATCTTTAGAAAACATCTTTGGAAAACAATGACCAAGGTAGAGAAATAAGGACACGCATTGAAATTGCAAGACAAGCATTTATAAAAATTAAAACAATGTTTGTCAATCGAAACCTTCCTCTGGATCTGAGAATAAGAGCCTTAAGATCTTACGTGTTCTCGACTTTGTTGTATGAAATGAAAGGCTGGAGACTAAAAGTGGATAATATAAAGAAGTTGGAATCATTTGAGATGTGATGCTGGAAGGATTTTGAAAATACCATGGACCCAACGAGTTACAAATGCAGAAGTGTTAAGAAGGTTACAAAAGGATTGTGAGGTCAGAAAGCACAATTTCGTTAGAAAATTATGATTTTTCAGCGCATTCGGTTTTCCTTATTAATACGATACCGAATGTGTATTGAAGAAAATGGGGGTCATTTTGAACATTTATTATAATATCATCATATTTATAGAGGATATAGACATTTTTCGTACGTGTTAATTCATTTAAGCTATTTATTATTTAGTTGCTCGTATTTTTTTTAAGGTTAATGAAAAGTGAGGCAAAAAATTTTAAAAATAATATCTTAAACTAATGATGCCACAAAATTCATTTGATTTGAACGTACTCAAAAGTTTGGGGGGATTTAGGGCTGCACACCCCCCTTAAAATTTTTCTGTGCGCTTAGATTTTGTTGTTTTTTTTTATGAAAAATGCTGTCACGAACAAGACAGTAATGTGTCCATTTTTATTACAAATTGTCAAGTAGTTTAGGAGATAATGCAAAAAAAAACAATTTTTATTTTGTAACTTCAAAGGGCTGTAACTTTTTTTGTACTAAGGTAAGTTGGATTCAATCAATTTATTTTTGTCCCCGAAATGCGTGATTTAATTTATGACATACTTCTATGAAAGACCCTGTATATTACGTCATATCAGATGGAAGAGAATTAAAAATGCAAACGAAAAATGTCAAAATATATAGGTTATCCCATATAAAAAAACATAGGTTAGTATTATATTTCCTTAGTGAGACACCCTTAAAAAATTTCTCGTACGCCACTGAACGCTTCCATGTTTTTAAAAATTTTTCTTAATAAAGAAGATATTTAACCCTATCGTTTTCGACATTTTCCAATAATCGCCCTGTATCTGGAGTCATGTTGCCAGATAAAAGGAAAGATGGACCAGAAAGATCCTGGAATGGCGACCAAGGCAAGATGCATATCGAAGCAGAGGACGACCACCGACTAGACGGACGGATGATATCAAGCGCATCACCACAAACTGGATGCAAGAAGCTCAAGATAGAATTAGGTCAAAAATTTTACGGGAGGCCTACGTTCAGCTGTGGACAAATATAGGCTAATTTATGATGCCCTATATCTCGCTAATGTGGGGAGTGATTAATGATTTGATTAGGCAATCGTTACTTTCAACGATTAAAAGAAGTCATGACTACTTTTTTTTTATCTTCTCTAGTTTTCGGTATATCCCGTAAAACGTACTAATTTGGGATACCCTGTAAATGAGCTAGTGTAGACCCAACACCAATTAAGTCGAATTCCAGACAAGGCTGAAAATAATACTTAAAATCCGGGACTTTTTAATAAAAAACGGGCAATTTTTTTAACTAATCGATTTGCGACTTCAAACAAAATAAATGTTTACATAACATATTGCAACACAGCAGATTTGATTTAATGGCTTTGAAATGAATCATTCGATCGGATTTTAGTGTTCATAAGAATATAGCGCGAACGAAATCAACAAACTGAGTTATGTGTATACTTATTCATGCCCTATAAATGACTTACGAAAAAAAGTCCACAGTTTTAAACTGTTACTAAATCTCAAGATAAATAAAATGTATACGAGAAAATCAGCATTTTTAAAGTGCTCTTAGATTGTCACCTTGAAATAATCATAAAATCGACTATATTTTTATACAAAAGTGCTTGCACTACTCCAATTAGTATACACAAAATAATATAAACAAAACTTAAAAGGTTCTTTATTGCTTTTAAAGTGTAAATATCGGTCCAAAAACGGATATGTATATATTATCAATAAATATCAAGAATAGCCGGAATTTTGTATTAAAGGATCAACAGACCAAAATGATTTACTAAGTATGTGTTCGAGATACAAATCCGCAATTGCATATAACAATGACATATTTCATCTTCAATACCTTTGAAATCCTACAAGTGCCGATAAAATATATAGCCAACTACAGAAATTTCATTTTTCTTGTCAATATTAAATGTCACTGATTTTTACTAATAAAATAAATACTTAATGATAATATTATTATTAATAATTACATACTAAATAAAAAACACATAATATTGTTTAAACTAATGAAGCTTTTTAATATTCCAAAACAATATGGCGGAAATGTGTAAGTTAAATTTTAAAGTAAAAAAAAGTTAAATTTTAGTACACTAAATTGGCCATTAGCACTTAAAAGATTTAATTCTAACTAAACAAAAATGGAAAATTACTACTCGAATTCTGTCTAGACAATAACCTGGTGATTATGAACACACACTTCACACAATTATAAACTATACTATAGTGCAAAAAACAGAAGAACTGGATAAGAGACGAAAGGGTGAAAAGGAGTTATGAAATTGGTAGTGACCACTAAATCACATTCAAAATAAAAAAAAGAAATAAAAAGAAATGAGAACATAAACAAAAAACACAAAGAAATAATAAAAATTTGTAAACTAAGGGAAGAAACAACGAAGATAAGATACTCAGAAGAGCTAGAGAAAGAGATGGACAATGAACATGAAATAACAAACAAGAGAAGAAGAATGGGGAAAATTTAAAAATGATGATAAAAACAGCTAAATCAATATGTGGAAAGAGAAAAGAGAAATAAAAGAAAAAATTGTGGAAAGAATACAAAAATAATACAAATACAAAACACAACCAAAATATGAAAATTATAAGAGACAAAGAACAAAAGTTAAACAGATAGTTAAGAAAGAGAAAAAGAAAAGTTGGGAAAAATTCGGGAGAAAAAATGGAAGAAAACAGCACAGAAAACGTAAAATTATTTTATAGAACACTGGAAACCCTAAGAAGCAACAAAGAAACGAAACTAAAATAAATCATGAACAAGGAAGGAACAATAATAAACGACGATAAGACAATAATGGAAAGATGGAGGGAACATTTCCAGCTGTTACTGAATGGAAATCAAGCAAATACAATGGAAAAAGGAAGCCACATCAAGAGAGTATCCATGAGAAACATGGAATATCTAGAAACTACAGAAAAAGAAGAACTGGAAGAAATATATAGGCGTAAAAACATATACATGAAAACAACAAACACAGTAAGAATGTCAAAATATACAGTCAGAACCATTTGAAACAACTCGAGTTAGACCAGGGGGAAGTCTCAGCCCAGTGCTATTCATAAATGTAATAGATGATATAGTGAAAGAATGTAAGAAAACATTCAAGAAATACTGCATCGGTTGGAACAGAATGCAAATGATAAACGCTGAGATGTGTATATTTGCAGACGACATAGTATTAATTGCGGAAACAGCAGAAAAACTGAAATGCAACTTAGAGAAATGGAACCTAGAAGCAAGCAAATACAACTTTAACGTAAACGAAGACAAGACTCAGATAATGAAAATATCAAGGAAACAAGGGACGGAAGATCAACTAGAAATAATGATAGACCAACAAAAAATAATACAGACAAATTCATACAAATACTTAGGAACAGTAATCAACAACAAAGGAGACATCGAGGATGATCTTAACAACAGAATGGAAAACACAGGAAAACCATTCGAAGCACTAAATAGAGGATTCCTTAATAACAAAAAAATATCAACAAAGACCAAGGTTACAATATACAAAACAATATATAGACCTACAGTGGCATATGGAGCAGAAAATTGGATACTAAACAAAAGGTATCAAAGCAGAATTCAGGCAGCAGAGATGAAATACCTCAGAAGAACGATCGGAGTAAAATTAACTGATAGAATCAGAAATAAAGAAATAAGAGAAAGACTCAAAATCAAACCAATACTCAAGTCAATCAAGGAGAAAAAATTGGCATTGTTCGGACATCTAACCCGGATGGACAATAGGAAGAATAGAAGAGGAAGACTCATTAAAGAATGGAACAGTGACATCTCGCAGATACAACAGAGTAAGGGTAAGACTTGGCAGGAAGCAACACAGATGGCATACAATAGGAAGAAATGAAGAAAATTCGTCAAGAGCTAGGACACATCGGAAGATTGTAAAATATTGTAATATAAAGAATTGTATTATAAACGGCCCAACACCGAAAGGTACAATGGGTCTACTGATTAAGTAAGTAAACCAACCTAATATTTAATTAAAAAAGAAGGTAAAAATAAAGTTTCAAAATATTTAATTAAAAAATCTAAAAATTCAATTTTTTTCATAAGAAACATATTTAGTATAGCTATGGCAACACTGGTTAGAATTACACTTTTTGAAACGGTGGACTTCATTCTCAATGTGTATGTGTGAAGATAGCCACAAATAGCTGTCAATGAGTTGGATGAAAGAATATGGGTGTTTGTCAGTGTTGAAATGTCCTTATAATAAATCAGAAAAGAACATGTGATATATAATAATTAAAATAAACCAGGAGAGAGCATGCGATATATATTAATTTATTAAACATCGAAAACAAAGATAAAATGGTAAAATATCGAAAAAATATTACTTTTACTAAAAAATAAATAGTAAAAGTAAATAGCTTTGAAACAGTTTTTATGAAGTAAAATTTCAGTATAAATATTAAGTTAAATAGTGTCAAATATATAAGGAGATGTCAACACTGCCAAACGTTTATATTTCTTTCTGTGAAACTTAATTGACAGCTACTTGAGGCTATCTTCGCCCAGACCGATTGCAAATGATTTCCATTAGTACCATTTCTTGTCCGTCCACTATATACATATTATACAATGGCGAACATAGGCGTTGGCTTTTAAAAATACATATTTTAAATGAAAATTAGGGCATCTCGCAATTGCGGGCACTCTAACCTAACCAAATATATTTTCCTCAAGGCACTGCGTCACAGTGTTGCCGTATTTATTTTAGTAAAATATGTATATGAATGCTACAAATATATTTACTTTTACGAAATAATAATTTGTGTTATGAGAAGCTACAAATTTTAAATAAGCATAAAACTTGCCGTATTTTTTTTGTAAAATGTATATGAAGGTTTAAAATATAAGTTACTTTTACGAAATTATAATTTGTATTATGAGAAGCTACAAGATTTAAATATATTAAATAAATTTTTTATATCATTTTAATCAGTTGTATTGTATATGCATTTGATTATTATCTTTAATTTAACTAAAATATTTGAATTTTTATATAATTTCAATGCATTTCTATTATATACGGTAATTTAATTATTACTATTAATTTTTTATATAATTTTAATCAATTTTATTATATATGCATTTGATTATTATCTTTAATTTAACTAAAATCTATACTATTAATTTTTTATATATCACTTTAATCAACATTTGTATAATATTATGTGAGAGTATGAAAAAACTGGAGACTTGGCAACTCTGACACCATTTAAGCGAACGTTAAATGTCACCTAAATGCTTGGTTAGGTTAGAGTGCCCGCAATTGCGAGATGCCCGAAAATTACATATAAATCATTGTACAATCATCAGTTAATCAATCAAAATTCATTGATATAAATTTAAAAAATAAATTGAAAAAGTAAAACTGTACTTACAGTTAAAAAACATTGAATACCAGCCTGGACTATTTCTACGTGTACATAATTGATAAAACATCCCTCATATTCTTCAGAATCTACATTTTTAACTCGACATCCTGGACCTCCCGTTCGCCACCAACTGTCACTGTTTAAATCTAATTTGAGCACTTTATTTTTCTAGAAACAAATATAAAAATATTAACACATACATTATTTTACAATATTAACATTTTTATAAAAAATATATATTATACATACATTATTTCAGAAAATAGTACAATGTGAACGCCGGTCGCCGGACAGCCCTGGGACTGTCCGGCGAACTGAACTGCTTGAACACCGGAAGTCAAAAGACCGATCTCTCACTCAACGAACTTAACCAAGCTGTAACTTGTTTCTTACGAGGCTTGCGCAGTTGCAGTTTCCGCCTTTTGGGGGGAGACAATCCAACTAGTGTCTAAAGCCTAACCCACTATTCTATGCAGACTTGCGCAGTTCATTTGGATTCTTTTCTGAATGTGTCAAAGAGGTTTATATGTATTGTTGGTTGTGAACATTATTTTTTATAAATTAATAATATAATTTCTTTAATCCATCTGTTTAACCCGTTTGATAAATTTAATAATGTTTAAATTATAAAAATAAACCTAAAAATAATAGTCAATAATAGCAAATCAAAATTAAAGGTTTTTTAAAATAGTTTTAAAAAGTATTTAAAAAAATATTTTTTGCGAATTTTTTCCAATAAAAATTTGTTATTTTATATACAGGATGTTGACTGATGTTATATATCAATTACTATGATACCAACTTTCTTATTTTAAATAAAACATTGGTTATATTATAAAATTTTTGGATTTTGCACACAATTTCCAGAATTTTGTATGTTGCTATAACATTGCATGTTATAGTTTTATTTAACTTATTGTATTTAGGATACAGGGTGGTTAATGAATAGATCACTCTCTGCGTGTCTCCTTATGACTTTAAAAGGTTCTATACCTAATTTCAATAAAGGAGTTCATTTTCCTATCTCAACTTGCTTTTAATAATGTATATAGTACTCTATATGTACCCATATTCTTTTAAAATAGATATGTCAAATAAATGAAACCTGCCTATATTTTTACCAGGTGTAAAATGGAATGTACATAAATAGGTATCTTAAAGGATATATATTTAAAAGTTATTATAGAAGGGATTGTGCCTTTAATACATTGTATATTAAAAACAGTTAACTAAAAGAATGGCAATCCAATATATTAAAGTTCTTTAAATTTTGTATTGGATCCAATAACTATGGTGTTCTATCTAAAATAATAAAGTTGGCATCAGTATTTACATGACATAACACTCTGTATAACACATTTTTATTGGAAACGTATGCACAACAAAAAATATTAACAAAACCAGAGCTTTTCGAGGAACTATTCATTATTTAATAAATAATTTTTATATGTAACCAACTGTTATATATAATTGTGCTGAATAATGTATTTGGAAATAGAGAAATTATTCATTTATATATATTACAAAGAAAAGGTCTCTAAAACGTTTTTGAGCAAGCCAAAAAAATCACATTATAAGGCATGAATGAATCAAATATGTAGCACCTTTTTTGTAGATGTAATATTCAAAAACAAACTGAACAGTTATTTTTATAAAAATGAGGGATTTGTATAGCTGTGGCTATACTGGACTTAAAAAAATCACAAGTTCGTGATATGTATGTAATATGTAAACTGTTTTGTTCACTGTTAGGCTTGGTTTTGGATAAGATAGATCTCAATGTGTTTGTTGTTTTTTATATTGTTGAAACATTTAATTTACATTCTATCCGTTTAAGTTTTTCTGATAATCCTTTTATATATGGTATTGTTATTTTCCTCAAATTTTGTCGTGTGAACGTAGCAGGATTCCTTTCTGTTATTTTGTTCCATTTCATTTATTCTGGAAAATTCATTACTTTTAAACGACATCGGATAATCATTTTTTACTAAAATAAATATTAATAATTATTTTTCTTTCAAAAACGGATAGAACAGACAATTTTAGCTCTATCATATAATGATTTAATGAGTCCCTTTTTAACGTTTATGTTGTGATTTGATTTATACTTTAGATATCCGTTCGTATGTGTTGGTTTTTTGTATACATGAGTCCCATATTCACTATTTTCCTTTGAGATTAAAACATCCAGAAAAGGTAAGGAGTTATTATATTCCTTTTCCATTGTAAATTTCATTAACTCCTTACCTTACTCCTCTTAACTTTTATTTATATTAATCAGAATTGTGTCCAACAAATCTACATATCTCCAAAATATTGTGGATTTTAAATTTTGATTAGAAATGTTTGTTTTGAAGTCTTCCATCAATATATTAGCTAATAATGAATTTAAGGCAGAGCCCAAAAATTTTATTTACAGAAATCATTGTTTAGATGAAAATAAGTGTAGTAGTAATAAGTACATTTGTAAATAGACTATTTATTTATATAAAAATTTACTTAGATAATTAATATTACATATACAAATCAATGTATGTACCAAATTATATTAACATTTAAAAAATATAGATAATTTTAATAAAATTTATGATTTTTTTTCTATCTAATCGTTGTTTTATTTAAGTCCAGTATAGCCACTGCTATACAGATTACTCTTTATAGTAATACCTTTTCAGTTTGTTTTTGAATAATACATCTACAAAAAAGGTGCTACATATTTTATTCATTCATGCCTTATAATGTCATTTTTTTGGCTTGCTCAAAAACATTTTAGTGACCTTTTCTTTGTAATATCTATAAATGAATAATTTCCTGGTTTTGACATACATTATTCAGCACATTTATATAAAAAATTATTTTTTAAATGATAAATAGTTCCTCGAAAAGCTCTGGTTTTTTTAATATTTTTTGTTGCGCTTATGTTTCCAATAAAAATGTGTTATATAGAGTGTGATGTCATGTAAATACTGATGCCAACTTTATTATTTTAGATGGAACACCAGGTATATTATTTAGTTATTGGATCCAATACAAAATTTAAAGAACTGTAATATATTGGATTGCCATGCTTTTATTTAACTGTTTTTAATATACAATGTATTAAAAACACAATCCCTTCTATATTAACTTTTAAATATATAGCCTTTAAGATACCTACTTATGTACATTCCATTTCACACCTGGTAAAAATATAGGCAGTTTCATTTATTTGACATAATATCTATTTTAAAAGAATATAGGTGTATCTTGAGTACTATATACTTTATTAAAAACAAGTTGAGATAGAAAATGAACTCACTCTTCTTTATTGAAATTAGGTATAGAACCTTTTAAAGTCATAAGGTGACACGCAGAGAGTGATCTGTTCATTAACCCCCTGTATCCTAAAACAAGTTAATTAAAACTATAACATGCAATATATCAAAGTTCTGGGAATTTTGTGCAGAATCCAAAATTTTTTATAATATAACCAATGTTTCATTTAAAATAAGAAAGTTGGTATCATAGTAAAATTGATATATAACATCAGTCAACATGCTGTATATAAAATAACAAATTTTTATTGAAAAAAAAAATGCGCAAAAAGTATTTTTCAAAATACTTTTTGCGCATTTTTGGATACCAATGTTTAAAACATTTAACAACACTACCAAGAAATTACAATTATCTATTGTTCAAAAATAGATATGTGATCGAGCATTATTTTGATGATAATTTGCATTTCGAACATCAGTTGAATGCTGATGCACCTCACCTTCCCATTGCTAACACACATGAAATTGATGATATAGACGGTATTAGAAAAAGAAATGCCCTCATGCATAGTTTAAATTTGATTTTGTAATCTTATTTTTTGCTAAACTTTATTCACATACTTTCAAATTATTTGTTGTACCTAATAAAAAACAGCACCATTTTATAATAATCTATAATTTAAAAAACATTTTTGTAGTTGTACTTAAGGTAAAATATCAATACCTATTACCTTTTCATACATTTTAAATCAGCCTAAGATAGTGTACTACGAAGTAAATTGAATGAAGCCATGGATGAATTCTACATTTCTGACAAATTAATAAGATTATGCAGCAGTGAGATGAGCTGGAGTGCCTACTTTCTGACACAGTCTTGGAAAAGGCAGTTTAAGATGTCAAATTAGACAACAGGGGAAATATCTTTAACAAATCCGCCCCAAGCTTATACATATGATAAAGACCTAATTGCCCATAAAACAGACAATCTATGGTACTATATATATTAAGAAAGTTGTACAGGTGGAAAATTTTACAAAATCAAGACCTTTAATTAAAAGTTATTTGCAACAGTGCGGAAACTAAAAATGGCACTTAAGGTAAAGAACAAACTTAAATCAACCACTTTTAGAATAAAAAACAATCAAACAAAGATGCAAAATGAAGCCTATCACTTGTTCACTAAATTTTTTCATTTTTCACTTCAAAAACAAATAAAAATATGTAAAATAAATAAAATTTATATAACATAATAAAATAATTAAATAATGCCAATTCACTACCCTGTGGGAGCTTTTTTTGCCAATTTACCCAGATTTAGCCATACGGCTCACACTCCCTCTAAGGGGAAAATTCACTCATCCCAGATACCTACAAAAGGATTGAGCTCTGGTGGGATTCTTTCCGTGTTATCGAGCCCTAGGTGGCTTGATATGCTGGAGTATCTCCCAAAAATTTTCATACACATCTGGAGGTTGGGAGTAGTACAGCTTTCTGCATAGTCTTGTAGAAATGTTCATTCAGACCTAGCTTTTTTATGTTTTCTAGGTTCTTTGGAATGACTCCAGTAGTAGAGATAATAATATGTATTGTCTGGGTACTTTCCAATTCCAATTAACTATTATTATTATGATTATTACCAAGTTCACTATTTTATAGTGACCATCAGCTTCTAATTGTCAGAATATTGCAAATTTATGTATATATTTTAATTTTATTTATCATCCTATTCAAAAAATACCCAACGCTATTAAAGCTGAAGAATTCTGACCAATCAATACTTTACCTCTTGTAGAGAAAATATTAGAAATTGCTGTTTATGACCAATTATTGGAACATGTAACAAAAAATAAAATTTTAATCAATAATCAATCAGGTTTTCGTAAACAATTCTCTTGTGAATCAGTATTACAAGTTACATTATGTCACATAAAGAGTAATTTAGATAAAAATAAATACATAGTCAGTGTATTTCTTGATTTAAAAAGAGCTTTTGAAACCATTGACAGGACAATAATGATTTCTAAACTTAAACAGTATGGTATATAGGAGGTACAGTAATTGCGCGGTTAGAAAATTATTTACAAGATCGCAAACAGAAAGTTTGATTAAGACCAATTGTCATCTGAAATGGATAGTAACACAGGGATTCCTCAAGGTAGTGTATTAGGCCCCTTTTATTTATTCTGTACATTAAAGATATCAATATTTTTGTAATTTGCGAATTTATTAATCTTTTTCCTGATGATACTCGAATCTGTTGTAGTGATTAGCTATTCAAAAAATGAACACTATTTTAGATATGGTTAAAATATATTTAAAAATGAATAAACTGAAGTTGAATGTGAAAAAAGGCAATGGTTTTTACTACCAAACATAAATATAGCTTGCTTGATTCTGAAATCATAAATTTAAATATTAATAATGAAAAAATTGAAATTGTCACAAGTTTAATATTTTTGATTCCAGCTTGATAATATTCTGAATTTTGAGAGTCACTTCGAGTACATTCATAAAAAAATATCAAAAAAACTTTAGTTTCTGAGTAGAATATCTCAAAATTTATCAATTGAAACAAAAATAACAGTATATAACATAATTATTCAACCTCATTTTGACTATTGCTCATCAATTTTATATTTATTTATAACCTTAACAAACTTAACATGCTACAAAAATTACAGAACCATGGAATGAGAATAATTCTTAACACAAATCGCTGTAACCCAATTGGGACGATGTTAAATACTCTAAATTGGTTCTCTGTTGAAAATAGACTGTTTTATTTCACCACGATTTTGGTTTTCAAAATAGTAAATGGCTTATCACCTGAATATTTTCAAGAATTCATTTCTTTTAACAAAAGTATTCATTCTTATAATACCTGAGGTTTAGATGATATAAATGTACCTAGAACTATGTATAAAACTACTATAAATTCACTCTTTTTTACAAGCTTTGTTAATATTAATCAGTTACCAACATCTGTAAAAAAATGTACTAGTCTCCATAATTTCGAACTGTTACTTAACCAATATATCAAAAATTTATAGTGTACTTTCTTTATATTGTATGTATATTAGGGTTTCTATTTAAATAAAGATCTATCTATCTATCTATTTAATCTATATATTCTGCAAGCAAGAACTGTAGAAGAAAGAGCGAACCGACAACAAGAATATGAAACAATAAATAAAGCAGTTAAAAGAAATGCAAGAAGAGACAAAAGAAGATGGACTGAAGAACTGGCAAAACAAGCCGAAATAGCTGCACAACACAATAGAACTAGAGAGCTATACCAAATTACCAGACGTCTAACAAAAAGTGGGCCCAACTGTTCAAACGTCGTAAGATCCAAGACAGGAGAACTACTTACCACAACAAATGACCAAATAGAGAGATGGAAAAAGCATTTTTAAGAGATGCTATTTACGCCCAGGGATAACGCAGATGAAATTGTCGAAAATCCACAGAATATAGACTTGCGTATATCTTGCGACGCCCCTTCCAAAACAGAGATAATAACAGCTATCAAATCTCTGAAAAATAACAAGTCTCCGGGAATCGATAACATTGCTGCCGAAATGCTTAAAAGTGATCCGCATCTAACTGCTGAACTTCTGCTCCCCATAATCCGAGAGGTGTGGGAAACAAACCGCATTCCAGCGGGCTGGAAAAAAGGCATCATTACTAAGCTTCCAAAAAAGGGCAACCTCACACTATGCAAAAATTGGAGAGGAATAACCTTGCTTACCGCCATAAA
Organism: Diabrotica balteata; assembly: GCA_918026665.1. Taxonomy (NCBI): domain Eukaryota; kingdom Metazoa; phylum Arthropoda; class Insecta; order Coleoptera; family Chrysomelidae; genus Diabrotica; species Diabrotica balteata. The sequence continues at coordinate 72,474,187 of OU898285.1, forward strand.
TAAAATCTTCACGACCATCATACTTAAAAGATTAACAAACAAGGTTGAATTTCGAGCTAATCAAGTAGGCTTTAGACCAGAATCCTCCTGCATAGACCACATTAATACTGTGAGGCTAATAATGGAACAATCGGTTGAATGGAACACACCCCTATACATGGTTTTTGTTGATTTCGAGCGTGCTTTTGACAGCTTATCTCATGATGCAATATGGAAAATTTTAGAGCTAAGAAACATCCCGCATAAAATAATTTCCATTATAAAGTTACTGTACACTGAAGCGAAATGCAGCGTGACACACAATGGGATCAACAGTGACGAATTTGACGTACTTACTGGAGTCAGACAGGGATGCGTGCTTTCTCCGTTTCTTTTTAACATAGCTCTAGACTATGTTCTCTCCAAACTAGACTCTGACACAAGAGGGATACAATGGACGTTAACCACACGCCTAAGCGATCTAGAATACGCCGACGATATCTGCCTGTTAGGACAAAGGTTCCAAGATGTGGCTGACCAATTGGAAACACTTTCCACTGAAGCCAATAAAATAGGTTTGAAAATTAATATTGGTAAAACCAAATCCATGAGAATAAATGCAAGAAACAACACGCTATTCACCATTAATAACATGCAGATTGAAAATGTGGAAAACTTTACGTATCTTGGAAGTGTCATAACAGAAAGCGGAGGTACAGAAGACGATATTCGTATGAGGATACGAAAAGCGCAACAAGCTTTCAGCATGCTCAACCCTGTTTGGAGGTCTGGAGAATACACTACGAGGACAAAGATCCGCATATTCCAGTCAAATGTCATGTCTGTACTACTTTACGGATGTGAAACCTGGAAAGCGACAAAAACCCTTACAGACAAACTGCAGGTCTTTGTTAATAAATGTCTACGAAGAATTGTTCGTATTTTCTGGCCTAACATCATCAGAAACGAAGACTTACTACACCTAACCAAACAAAAGAGGGTAGTAAATGAAATAAAGTCCAGAAAGTGGGGTTGGATCGGTCACACACTCCGAAAAAATAACTCCAGTATTGCAAAGACTGCCCTAGAGTGGAATCCCCAAGGAAAACGAAAAAAAGGTCACCCAGTACAAACTTGGAGAAGATCCATCATGGACGAGATAAGAAAACAAGGAAAGTCTTGGAATGAGGTGAAGGCCTTAGCGCAAAATAGAACCCGATGGCGCGTTTTCACTGAAGCTCTATGCTCCACTTAGGAGTTCAAGAACCTTATATATCTATCTATTTATGTAAGGAATTATTCCAGACAGTTTATGTTGACTCTCAAGATACTGTTGACTGAATGAATGAAAATGTCAATAATTATATCACCTGCAATGAAATATCTAGAACTAAAATATTTAATCAAATTCTTAAACTTCCTAATAAGATATTGTTGGGCTTAGATGAACTTTCTAATATTTTTCTTAAAGAGTGTGTATGTTTAAAAGTGTTGCACTTGCATTCTTTCTAATAGATCTAAGATATTTGATTGTTTGTTAAGTAAACAATTATCATGTACCTGTAAGAATCATCTTCCGGAACAACAGCATGGTTTTAATAAGAATATATCTACAGTTACTAATATGGTTACCTATTAGTTAGATATTATCAGGTACATGGAGAACAGCAAACAAATAGATGCCATATACAATAAATTTTTCAAAGGCTAAAGATTAGATAGAGTAAATCATCAAATAAGTACTGCTTAAAAAAATAGTAGCATCTAATTTTCATTTTCAAATGGATTGTTGGTTTAAAAGTCCTCTTTCTAGTCCACACTCAGAGATTTAAATTTAGTAATTGTTTTTTGGATGGACTATAGATGGAATAAGGACATGACAACACAGCCAAGCATCAACAGTAAGTTCTCTGGAGCTTTATTGAAGGCTATGTTCACATTGAACTTATTTTGTAAAAATACCCATAAAGCTAATGTCTCAAACAAATAAGATAGTGGTGAGATTATTCTAGATAAAAAGATTAAATCATTTACCTCATGGTCTAATCCTGCAACATTTAGGTATAAACATATCATGAAAATGTTCCAGCCAATCCAGAAAAGGTGCCATAATAAATACTAAAAGAACAATAAATATTATTTTAGTTTAAATAATTATGAATAAAAATGTATTACTTACAGCTATGATGTATTTTGGGCGGTATTGATAAGCACCAAAAAAACCAAATATGATAAATATTATTTCAAAGAAGTTGACTAATATTGGAATCCACAGAAAACCCAGGAAGTCAAACACCTGTCTTTCTACCACAGCTACCTGTAAGAGGAAGCCTCCATTAACATACTATTTTGTTATTATTAAACGTTAACTTACCATTTGCAAAAAGCATATTGAAAGGAAAACGTTTCTTCTTGAACAAATGCCCATGGCATTAAATTGTTTTTATTACTGTCTGAATTGTTATTTCTACTTACAGGATACAACTATTTCACAACCATCTTTAGCAGAAATTAAAGGTGTACATTAAGACTGCAGGCAGCGCACTGGATAATTATGATTCATCTTCATTAATGAGCTGAGAAAATGTTACTTTTTATTGTTTGGCTCTAGGTATTTTCCCATCACTCCGTCATAAGGTTTTGTCTCAGTCTAAAATAAGTCATAGTACAAAAACCTTTGATGTTGATGGCTGAAAATAAGTCATCATAGACAGTATAAAAAGAATTGATGGCTGACAACTGACAAGATGTGTTGACATTTCTTTGAAATACAGAGATGCGCGACCACTTTTATTTTTAAGTCACTTTCAGATTCAGATCTGTGATTTTAAAACGTGATTTGTTATTAAAGTTTATTTTGTTAAGGTTAAAAAAAAGAATTACCTACCATATATTTAAACTCTAAAGGTAACAAATGATAACTGTGATAAAAAATATTTATGTAATTATATATTTCTTGAAATTATCAAATTTTATTTCAAATATCGGAATCCAGGATCGCGGCACACTATTTATTATGAACGCTCATCTCTACTATTTAGTTCGCTATAATTGCTCAGTTGAGTTTATGCAGTTTTATGAATGTCCACATGTACAAGATATAGCTGGTAGGTTTTAAAAGTGACAGGTTCTACAGTGGGATTTAATCAATGAGTTTAATACCAATATAGTATAGGAGCCAGGGGGATTGAGTATGCGTTTTTATGTCCCCTATGTATCTTGACGTTTTTTTATGGTACGATGTTACCCGTCAGATAATTTGTTATTAACAATTTATTTGTTTAAAATTATTGTATCTCTTAAACTATTACAGGTATTTAATTTTACCAAAATGAAAATTATTCGTTGTAAACTGTGATCATTAGAACCAGAGTTATAACAAATTTCGTGAATAAAAAAATATTGGCAAAAAATGAGTGGATGACACAGGAAATCCTAGACCTGATGGAAGTTCGACGGAAACAAAAATAGAAGTATTAACAAATACCGAAATCAACAAACCTTTAAAAAGCAAAATTAAGCAAACTGAAGAATTTTGGTTCGAGAACTCATGTAAAGAACTAGAAGTCCTACAAAAAAAAACACGACAGTTTCAACCTCTACAAGAAACTTAAATATAACGTCTGAATACGGACACGGCAACTAAAGAAGAAGAAGAAGATAACCAAATTAAGAGTTAAATGTATTTAGTCTAATGAACATATTTTGGTCCAAATAACTTGTTTTATATATATATATATATATATATATATATATATATATATATATATATATATATATATATATATATATATATATGCATTCAACCGAAGCACAAAGGTGCCACCTGCTATGGTAGCGAAGAACTAAACAATTAAAGAAATAATTTTTTTCTATTCTCTGGCCTGTCGAAAATTTGCAAATATTAGTAGATTTAGCAAAAGTAAATGTCAATGCAGACCATAACCCGCTGATAGCTAGAATGCACGTGAAACTCGTGAAAAAGATTGTAATACCTAAAAACAAACCAACGCCAAAGTTTGATTATACAAAATTAAGAAATACGTCAAAAAGTGATCCAACAAGTCAACTCAAATCTAACAGAAGTAGGAGAAGAAATCTTAACATTAGAAGATGTCAATGAAAAGTGGAGCAATATTCAGAAGGCATTACTAAAGGCCGCAGAAGAAAAATTAAGGCCTGAAAAGACAAATAAAAAACAAAAGTGGGTGACTTCAGAAATTCTAGCATTAATGGAAGAGAGGAGACAAGTCAAAGAGAGAAATTTGTTGTATGGAATGGAAAGCAGAACACTAAAAGTGGATAATATAAAAAAGTTGGAACCATTTGAGATGTGGTGCTATAGAAGGATTTTGAAAATACCATGGATCAAACGAGTTACAAATGCAGAGGTGTCTAGAAGGCTACAAAAGGATTGCGAGGTCATAAATCACATCAAAACAAAACAGCTGGAATATTTAGGCCACATTACCAGAGGTGCTAAATATGAGATATTCAATCTCATAATGCAAGATAAAATCAAGACTAAAAGAAATATAGGAAGACGAAGAATTTCCTGTCTAAGAAACCTAAGAGAGTGGTAAACTTGTAGCTCAGTAGATCTTTTTAGAGCAGCTGCCAATAAGGTACGGATAGCTGTAGTGATAGCCAACCTCCGATGGGAGACAGACCTACAAGAAGAAGAAGCAAAAGCTTGCTATTGCTTTGATGAAATAAAAGCCAATGCCATAATATATCTGCTACAATTTATTGTACAAATTTTTTCAATAAACGTTCAGCTATTGTTAGTTTTATACATTAATGTTAAAATCACAGTACTCTATATTTACTGAATTTAAAACTATTTGGCACTGAGAAGTTTTTTTATTTAAAGCCTTTGTTTAAAAAAAACAAATTGACTGATGATATCAGAAAAATGGTATATCTGGCAACATTGCAAGCAACAAATTTGAAATTTCCATATTTCAGAATAGCATTTCAGGGTTTTTGTAAAATCCGGCCATCCAGTTAAGAGGTAATTAGGCGTCTCCAGACTTTTTGCCCGCTCTGTATGTTTATTGTTTTAGCTTACTACCTACAAGTAACGTAAACAATATTGTTTTCTGCTGTTATTTTTTTAATAATATCGTACTGTGTGATTATTCTTTCCTATAATAATATGTTTGTTTTTTGTCTTTTCACGTTAGTTTTTAAATAATTTTTTCTATTACTAATTTCTTGAATATCAGCATTAACACACTATCTTGTAACTAATGATATCATTTTAAATCCTCCTGACGTATGAATATATTACAGTAATTAGTCTTAACGATTGGAAAATAATGTGTTATTAAAAACACCCATTAAATTCACACGGCCCGAGGATTTTATCTTCTTCGATATCGGCCAGACTTTGCTGTAGGCACCACACTGTTATATTCCTAGTATGATGGCTCTATCTATACTAAGCACTGGCCTTGAAAGTTCAAAATATTAATAAATTGACGAAATAATCCAACAATATTTAATAAACATCTTATCGCTAGTTAATACCCATCATTTTATTCTAAATCTATATCGTTTGTTTTCTCCAGAACCGTATTTTGGGGAACTAGATCATTTCAAAAATATAAAAAGCCTCCCCGTAATAATTATATGTAAGGTATGGTACTGTGATTCCGAGACTAGCAAATCTTTGCATCTTGCTTAATTTCAGGATGGCAATTGTTTGCTGCACTTTTGGCCACCATATCACTGATGCATATCTAACTAATTATTGGTTTTACCACAATTTTATAAAACCAATATAACATGTCTGGATTTAAACCCCACATTTTTCCGTGACTGCGTCTAGCAACCATTAACGTAATCACTGCTTTTGGTTATTCGTTCTATTCTGATTATTACAAGTATTGAGTCTAATATGACACCAAGATATTTTAATTCGCTAGCCAGATTTAGATTTGTATCATTTAGACATCCTAGAAGAACTATTATACGCTATAAATATAATGAAAAATGGTAAATCACCGGGTCCAGACGGGCTCACATCAGAACTTCTTAAGCTTGTGGAAGGCGAATCAGTGAATATTCTACTCGACCTTTTTAACTGCATCTACAAAAGAGGAGAAATACCAAAGGAATGGCTACTTTCAACTTTTGTAACCTTACCAAAAAAGGCAAATGCAAAACAGTGCACTGACTACCGCACTATAAGCTTAATGGGGCATACATTAAAAGTATTCATCAAAGTAATCCACTCAAGAATTAACAGAAAACTAGATGCAGATATTAGTAATACTCAATTCGGATTTCGGAACGGGTTTGGAACAAGAGAAGTACTATTTGCACTTAACGTCATATGCCAAAGATGTCTAGATATAAACCAAGACATATATATGTGCTTTATTGATTACAACAAAGCGTTTGATAAAGTTCGTCACGATCACTTAATGAAACTGCTAGTAGAAAAACACTTGGATAAAAGGGACATTAGAATTATCTCTAAGATTTACTATAACCAGAAAGCAAATATCCGAATAGAGCAAGAGACAACGGAGGAAATCGAGATCAAGAAAGGCGTAAGACAGGGTTGTATACTCTCACCGACCTTATTCAATCTATACTCCGAAGACATTATAAACACAGCACTTTCGGATCAAAATATAGGTATTAAGATAAATGGCATCCGAATAAACAACTTGAGATATGCCGATGACACGGTACTAATCGCAGAAACTTGGGAAGATCTTCAAATACTAATTAACAAATTAGTAGAATGCAGTGAAGAACACGGATTATCACTTAACATAAGCAAAACAAAAATAATGCTAATATCTAAATCACCACAAAACTTCCCTGACATAACCGTGCATGATCAAAGAATCGAACGTGTAAGAAGATATAATTACCTGGGAACTGTTATCAACGAAAATAATGATTGCTCTGAAGAAATCAGAACCAGAATAGAGAAAGCTAGAGCCACATTTACTAAATTGAAAAAGGTGTTCTGCGGAAGAGATCTAAGTCTAAAACTTAAAATTCGCCTTTTGAGATGTTACGTTATGTCAGTTTTCCTCTACGGGATGGAAACATGGACATTTAAAAAGATCGATACCAAAAAGATAGAAGCATTTGAGTTGTGGATGTATCGTAGAATATTAAGAATATCCTGGACAGAGAAAGTAACAAATGTGGAGGTTTTGCGGAGAGTGCGGAAAGAGAAAGAGCTGATACTTACTGTTAAAAAGCGCAAACTACAATATTTGGGACATGTTATGAGGGGAGATAAATACCAGTTGCTGCAATTGATTATACAGGGAAAGATAATGGGAAAGAGATCTATAGGAAGAAGAAGGCATTCATGGTTGAAAAACTTGAGAGAATGGTACAATTGCACCAATTACCAACTGTTTAGATCTGCAGCATCAAAAATACGCATAGCTTTGATGATAGCCAAACTTCGGAACGAAGACGGCACTTGAAGACGAAGACATCCTAGATAGAGATAGGCGTGGCACAATTCATAACCCACATTAACTTTCGAGTGGCGCAAAAATTCTGATAGGTGACTTCTTGAAATAAGCAATCTGTAAACATTTTGAATAATTTTAAATAAATGAGATATTAAACTAAAAAGCGAAACCTTTGTAATAAATAAGTCAAAAATTATGAATAAGGTAGATATTATTTTCTGATTACTGAAATTAACTTACTATACCTAATACCATTAACAATGCTAACACGGGCCATCTCGGATATTTATAATTTTAAATGTTTTTATTGTGGACTTTTACTTAGTATTTTAAAATCAGATATCTATATTAGACAGGAGTAATTAAGTTAAAAAATGATACGAAACATCCTTCGAACATGATAGGAAATCATAATACTGTGCTCGATAACCCTTACATAGAATTACCCAAAGAAAGATTACAAGGATCTTCTAGAATAGTAAGAGGTCCTTACTAATCTAAGCTAGAACAGTTTTCAGCCAGAATAACAGGCAAAGGGAAAAACATGAGAATTCGGTTGTTTTCATCCACTTATAGTATTCCAACTGCAAATGGTTGGAATATAGTCCAGCAAAAGATTAAACGTGGAAGAGTTACAACGTGAATTAGTTCGTAGATATTTAAATCCAAAAGAAAAAAGAGACTGAACTGAAGGCCAGAGAGACCTAGCGACAAAAATATTTAGTTTATATGAAGAAACTGATTAATATAATTATTATAGTTCTAGTAAATGGTGGAGAACCTCTTCGTAGTCATGATGAAATGTAACAAAGGAATGAAAAAGGATTCTGGAAATTATCGTCATCATCATCAATCAGCCAATCGCGTCCACTGCTGGAAATAAGCCTCCCTCAGTTCTTTCCAGTGTTCTCTACACTGAGCCGCTTGTAGCCAGTTTCCCGCTACACGTTTTATATCATCGGTCCATCTAGTCGGTGGTCGTCCTCGGCTTCTTTTATAGTTTCTGGGCCTCCAGTCCATAATACGTCTTGTCCAGCGTCCATCTTGTGTTCTGAATAAGTGCCCTGCCCAGTTCCACTTAAGCGTCGTGGTTCTTTCGATGACGTCTTGAACTCCTGATCTTTGCCTGATTTGTTGGTTTGTTATGTGGTCTCGAAGGCTCACGTTCAGCATTGCACGTTCCATGGCTCGTTGTGTAACTCTGAGTTTATTCGCAGATTTTTGCGTGAGTGTTAAGGTCTCTGCTCCATAAGTTTGTACAGGCAAAACACATTGGTTATAAACCTTTCGCTTGAGATACATGGGAATTGAACTTTTTAGAATATGGCTTTAGAATTTGATGCTCAGATTTGTAAATCATTTTTGTTTTGATATTCAAAGCGTAAACACTCATTGTGCGTAACAGAAAGGAAGATTGTGATTTTATAATGCCTAAAACAACCAGTGCTTCAACTTGGATTAAACCTTATAAAGAGCGGTCTATGGATATGGGAAAAATCTACTGTTCAGTCTGTGGCAAAATTGTAAGTATCTAATATTTTCTATTAAATATCTAATATTTCATACATACAGGGTGTTTCGAAATGACACTTACAACGTTTGACTGTAGATACTTCTCGAAAAATTGAACAAAACGATATAGTTAATGAGGGGTCAAACTTATTTACTTTTCGAGATACAGGGTGTTAAAATTTAAAAAAATTAAATTCTTTTAGTTAATAACAACATAAACTTTAAAACCAATAAACGTATTTACTTGAAATTTAGTACTCGTAGGTTGTTTTTAAATAAAAAATAGCTTCCTTTAGTGAGAAAAAATTGTCCATGGTACAATACAATGGTGTGTATTTAGAAAAATTTTTCACCTTTACTTTTTTTTATGAAGTCAGCTATTCTAAAACACAATTATTTTTATTGTAATTGAATTAACAAAAAAAAACTTTTGTTGAATTTTAAAATAAGTTATATGATGTACTAATGGTTAGTAACAAAAAGTAATTTGTGGATTAATACTGCATTTAAAACACTTAGCGAGTGTTTTTTTTCCAAACCAGTTATTTGATTAACCAAAAACACCTTGTATATTTTTATATTTTAAAGGTTGGGTTAAAATAAAGGTGTTTATTTTTATTTATAGATAGCATGTGAGAAGAAATTTCAGATAGACCAACATGTAAGAACTGCTTCACACATTGCAAAAAAAGGAAAAATAGGAGGAAAACATCAAACTTCAATGGCTAAATGTTTCCAATCTACTTTAAAAAAATTAGATGAGCAAGAAACTTTTAATGAAGACTTGTGTCGCGCATTAGTGTCTGCAAACATACCGCTTTCAAAATTAGCAAATGTAAATTTTAGTTCGTTTCTAAAAAAATATTGCAAACTTAATGTTCCAAGTGATCGGTCTCTAAGAAGAAATAATGTGAACGGGCTATACTCGTCGGTGTTAATTAATATTAAGGAAGAAATTGCAGATAATTATTTTTACATATCTGTAGACGAAACCACTGATTCCTCAGGAAAGTATATTGCTCATTTATTGATTGGTGTTCTTAAAGAAGATACCTTACCAAAATCTCATCTTATTTCATGCCAGCAACTTGAGAAAAGAAATGCTTTAACAATTTCGCGTTTTATACAAGAAACATTAGCAACTTTTTTTCTTCCGACAACTATTCCTTCTAATAAATTACTGCTTATTTTATCGGATGCTGCTCCTTATATGGTGAAAGCAGGACAAAATTTAAAAATATTTTTCCCAGATTTAATACATGTTACTTGTGTAGCGCATGGATTAAACAGAGTTGCAGAGGAAATATGAAAAAAGTTTCCTCTTGTAAATACCATGATATCCAGTGTCAAAAAAGTATTTCTTAAATCTTCTATAAGAATTCAACTTTATAAAGAAATGCTACCTAACATTCCTCTTCCACCACAACCTATTTTAACGCGATGGGGAACATGGTTAGAAGCAGCTAATTTTTATGCAGATCATTTTGTTAAAATAAAGAACATAATTGATACGTTAACAGATGAAAGTTCTCAATCTCTTTTGGATTCTAAACAAACTTGCTTCAACAAGAACTTTCATTTCTTGTGTGTAATATACTTATGTGTAATAATAATAACTTATGTGTAATACTGGATATTTTGTTAAATTTTTTCACTGCGCACAGACATGTTGTGAGCAAATACTTATTTTTTTGCTGACCAGTGCAGTTGTCAGAGTAGAATGTAATATCTAAATCTGTGGGGTGTTTTTTTTTCCGATAGAGTTTGCAGATCCTTTAGTACGCAGCTTCCTATTTCTATTGCTCCACGCTTACCTTCTGTTTCATTCCAGAAATAGCAACTAACGTTTTTAAGATTTAGATCACTAATGGTGAAGTTATAACAGTTCAGTTTACTTTTGTAGTAAAACGATGACACTTGACCTTTAGGCACTGACATTACTGCCTGCAAATCATATACTGCAACATGAGAGCCGTTTGACTTTGTCATTCTTCTTTTCCTTGTGGGAAAGCTCCTTTTCGATTAGGACATTTCGTTTTCCCTGTTCATCGGAGTTGAATGACTCACACAAATCCCATTGATCCTTTTTTGTTGAAAAAAATGAAATATTATAATCTCCGTTAAATATGCCATTAAACATAATGGAATTAACAAAAGGCAGTTGTCGAGACTAACGATCTTCCTTATAATCTCTGTAAATATCTGCTAATTTTCTATTACCCTCAATATATTCCCGAGTAGTTTGGGCTCGCAAATAATGAGATTCTACTCTCGGGATAGCTTCAATTAAGTTTTTAATACTCTTTTTAATCTCAGGATCAACACAAGGCTGCTTTTCGTGTTTACCTCTTTGATCTTCGTGAAGAAAACAATTTTTGTCTTGTTTTATTAAAGTTGTTCGAATGGGTGTATCGTTTATGTCCAATGTGGTTTTAAAAATGTCTTACATACCCTTACGCGACTGTCGTTGATGATTTAGTAGAAAGCAGAATTTATACGTCTGAAATCCTGAGTACTTACAACAATAAATTCTCTTTGCCGCTGTAAGCCCCCAAGTTTCCAATAACTTGGAATAAAATATTTTTCTCGGTCTGCTTCGTTTAATATTAAGCTGCACTTTAGCCTACATTTCTCTACACAAGGTGGGCGTAAATTTCTAGCAGGAATTTTTTTTTTTTGGTTTTAGATGAAGAAACATAAGCTTTTCCGGAATTTCTAAATAGTTTAGTTTTTTTTGACATCCCATGTATCAGGTCTTGCTTTTCTTTTCTTTCCTTTTTTTTCTCTTTATCAATCAAACCTTCATCCATTAAGTCTATAGCCTGAATTACATGTGTTTCCTTTTCTTCTTCCAAATCACTTTCAAAGCTAAAGCTTTGATTGTAGTTTAGATCTGCATTCGAATCATCTACATCACTTTTTTCACTTAGTACAGGAGCAGTCTTATCTTTGTATAGTCTTGTACTTTTCTTTGTCTTTGTACAGTCAACTCAAATGCTGTCATTTTTGAGTTGTGTCACTTTTGAAGCAAGGGTGCGATATATTTACTACTTTTACTTTCTATTTTTTCCCTATAGGTATTCCAATATAAACGTATCTTTGGTAATAATATATAAGGATATACAGCACAGTTTGAAAATTAATTTGATTATTTTTTAAAATATCTAAAACATAGATGTTCAAAGTTTAAAAGTGATGATTTTAAAGATAAATATGTAAAAAACTTTCCTCTTATTGGCTTAAAAGCTTAAATAAAAATATTAATAATACTGTATTAGACCATTAGGTTTTAAATAAAATTTAAAATAGTTTTTCGGCCCTGGTCTTATCAAAAAGATAACGACTTATTTTAATAAGCTATGCCTAGTACCAAAGTCAAATCACGGTTCTAAGTCGGCTCTGTGATTCAGTTTCAGTTTAAAATAACGAAGTAACTATGTCAGCATTAATAGGTTTATTTATTTACACATTTTTACCATGTTCTTATCACTAGTGGCGATTTCAAGTTGAATCTCAGATATTACAATTGAATTTTTGTCGATTGTATTGTTAGTGTGAATGGCGAGGAACTAAGATATCAAGTGAACTTTTGATATCGACGTTTGTGATCAGGAATCGATAACGTTTACTATAGTGGTATCCCGAACAGTTACGTTTAGTTTTAAGCAACTACAGGAAGTCCTCTGACTTCGTAAACAGCTAAGATGCAGAATGGTCCAGAAAAAAGTTCCCTAGTGTAAGTTATAGATTTCATATTAATGGCTTGCGCCAAATAGCTAATATTATGTTTGAAACAAAAAAGACGTATTTTTTGTTATAATGTACAATGTGCAAAACACATGGTGTCCAAAACAGCGTGTAGTATTTATGACCTTATACTGATTTATAAAGTGTATAATACAATAGTATTCAATAAATGTCTTAGAGAAAGCATTTCACTGAAAGCTTGCCTACACAAATTGTCTAAATCAGGATCCTTATAAGCTTAAAAGCCAACTAAACTTATTTAATTATCTGAGGATTTAATCCTGTTTAATTGAGTTTCTTCTCATTAGTATAATGTCTTTCACAATCTTTACATATTTACCGAGGAATCCTTTCTTATTGAGCGAACACCACTACAAAATCTCTCGAGAAACTCTATCAATCCATCTATCAATTACTCTCTCCTGTTGTAGATCTCCCTTGTTGTATACAGGTACTAATATACTGCTTCACCACTTATCTGGCATTAGTCACTTTAAAGCTGTCTATATTTTCCCAGGAATATTATCTGGGCGTAGACTTGTATACGCTTCTGCTTTAGTTTTTGCTACTGCTACTTTCGCTTTCTTTTTGGTGACCACATGTGCATTAAAATCACCTTATATTATGACTTTCTCCTCTGATGGAGTACCTATTACTCAGTACGTCTCCTAATTGACCATAGAAAACTTTTCTTTCATTCTCACCGAGACCGATTTGAGGAGCATGCTCACATAACGTGGTCTAATGCAATGATATTTAATAAATATCTGACAGAAAGCATTCCACTGAAACGTCACCTATCTCAAAAGTCTAACTAGGATCCTTATTATCACACCTTAAGAGTTTTTTTAAACCCTTCTATCTATTCCGATTGCCGAATATAGGCCTTTTCTAATTCTCGCCATTGATCTCTGTAAGTGTAAGACGTTTCCACATTGGCCCTGCAGTCCTTTTAATATCGTCGCTCCAGCGTATTTGCGGTCTTCCTCTTGGTCTTTTGGCTTCATATGGATTTCTTTATTCCATCGGCAATCCTTAAGACCTTCGTTATGTCCAGCCCATTTCCATTTCAGTTTAGCTGCCTGTTCGATATTATCTTTTACTTTTGATATATATATATATATATATATATATATATATATATATATATATATATATATATATATATAAATACATAAAATCAAGAATTAACTTTCTTTCTTTCTCCCCTTTCTTTTACCCTATCAGGGTGTCGGATTTGGGCTAGCTATTTTAATTTCCATTTACCCACCTCTTCCATTCTTTTCTGTTTCCTGCCATTATTTTCAATTCCTCGAGTGATTTTTGTTTAAATTTTCCCGCCTCTACTACTTGCTGTATCCATTTTTTTCTTGGTCTGCCTCTTTTTCTTTTTCCGATATTTTTTGCTTCATAAACTTTTTTTGTTATTCTATTGGATTGCATCCTCGTCAGATGCCCATACCAGTTCATTTGTCTCTTTGCTATTTTGTTCATTTTCGGTTCCTGGTTGGCCATTCTCTTAATAGTCTCGTTGCTTAATCTATCCCATTTTGTCTTTCCAACTATCCTTCTTAGATGTCTCATCTCCATTGCGTTTATCCTGCTCTTATGTTTTTCCAGGATTGTCCAGTTTTCACTTGCATAGAGCTCAGTCGGTATCACTATTGTGTTATATATTTTTATTCTTGTTTCTCGTGTAAGTTCTCTTTTTCCCATTATTGGGGCTAACGCATAGTATAACTTGTTTGATTTCTTTGCTCTATTTGTTATTTCCCAGTCTATTTTTCCATCATTAGTTATTATACTTTCCAGGTATTCGTAAGTTGATACTATTTCCAATTCTGAGTTTTTACATTTTATCTTTATTTGATTATCTTCCTGATCTCCATTGCCGCTGATTATCATTATCTTACTTTCTTTCTCGTTTATCTCCATTTTCAGTCCTTCTATTTGTTCTACCCATATATCCATTAGTTTCTGAAATTTATTCTCGGAATCTGCTATTAGTACTATGTCGTCTGCATACATTAAGGACTCTATTGTCACCGGTTGTAATCTGTGGTAACCTATTATTGTCCGTAGTTGATTGGTTCAGATTCTAGTGTTTCTTAACAATTCGTTCATTACTATTATGAATAGCAAAGGGCTGAGACTATCTCCTTGTTTAATACCTCTCTTCGAATTAAATGCTTCCGATCTTTCCCCTGTTATTTGTACCCTTCCTTTTACCTCTTTGTAAGTACTTTCTATTTTTTTTTATCAATGCATTAGGTACATTTATTTTTCTCAAGCATTTCCCTATAATATGTCTTTCTATCGTGTCAAATGCTGCTCTTAGGTCTACGAATGCTAATACTAGTTTTTCGCCCGTATCTATGCTTCTTTCTATTAGGTTTCTAATGATATTATATGTTGTCATTTGTCTGTCTTCCCGGTCTAAATGCCGTTTGTTCTTCTCCCAATACCATTTCTACTTCTTGTCTCAGTCTCTTCTCTATTATTTTCGTATATATTTTAAAACATACCGATGACAGACATATTGCTCTATAGTTGTCGCAGTTTACATGTTCTCCTTTTTTGTATATTGGCACGATGATATTTTTCTGCCAGTCTTTAGATATTGTTTGTTTTTCCCACGCCGCTTTATATATTTTCCATAGTCAGTTTATTCCTTCTTCTCCCATCTATTTTACCATTTCCGGTTCAATTTCATCGTCTCCACCTGCCTTGCCTATTTTTATATTTGATAATCCTTCTATTACTTCTACTCTACTTATTTGCTCTAGCTCTGTGTTTTCTTCGCCTTCATTGTTTATATTGTCTTCATTTATTACTTCGGTATCAAATTTTTTCTCATAATATTCTTTCCATACCCTAGCTACTTGTTCTGGGCTTATTTGTATTTGGTTTGAAGTATCTCTTACTGCGTTTATTTCCTTTCGTCCCCTTGCCTTATGTGTCGTATTGTTGTCCAAAAGTTTCTATTATTTGTTATATATTCTTCCTGAAGTTCTTCTCCAAATTCTTTCCATGTTTTTGCTTTTGCTTGTGTGACTGTCTTTTTTACCAATCGTCTCTGCCTATAGTATTTTTCTTTATCTTCTTCTAATCCCGTTTCAATGTATTTTTTCCATGCTATTTTCTTCTTTTTTATTTCTGTCTTCACTTCTTTATTCCACCATCTTTTCCTTTTCAATTGTTTATTATATTTTTTTATTCCACACACTTCAGTTGCTGTTGTCTTTAATACTTCACTGTAAGTATTCCATCTTTCTTCCATTGTCCATGTTTCTTTTTGGCCCTCTATTTGTCTCAGTCTTTTGTTAGTTTCCTCCGTGTACAATTCTCGCACACTTTCTATCTTTAGTTTGTTTACATTTACTTTCTTATACTCTTTTCTTTCCACTTCCTCTATTTTTTCATCCTCCAGTTTTGCAGTGACCATTCTATGTTGTGTAGACAGTTCCGGTTCCTTTTCCGTTAAGATGGTTTTTATATTTTGTTCTAGGTTTCTCGTATAGACTATATAGTCTATTAAGCTTTTCGCATTTCTCTCTTCAGCCACAAATGTATATTTGTCGTTAATGGTTTGTTCACTGAATGTGTTTCCTATTATCAGGTCATTGGTTTGGCAGAATTCCAGCATTTTAATTCCATTTCTATTTAATGTGTCTTCTCCACATTGTCCAATGCATCCTAATCCCCTGTTAATGTCTTTACCTACTCTTGAATTCCAATCGCCTAAGATTATTATTTTTTCTCTTGTCTCTCTTAATTTGTCAAATGCGTTTTGGAGTTCGTTGTAGAATTCTATCATTATCTCTTCTTCATTTCCTTCTGTTGGTCCGTATATTTGTATTATTCCTATCTTGTCTTTTAGTTCTATTTGGGCTGTGATTATTCTAGATGATACTGCTTCGTAGTTTGTTATTCTTCTATGCTTCGTATAAATCAAGAATTATATATTATTAATAAAACGGCGACCCCCGCGCCAACCCCGTCCCTTCCTTATGTCTTTCCTTAATGTATGCATACCTATCTGTCCGAGGCCTACCTTTTATCGTTTATAAAAATGCCCTGATCGGCCCCTGGGCGAGAAGCGTGTAATCCCTGTGTAATCCTTGTATCTGTTTTTAAGAAATTTGTGTCTGGCTGTGTGGGTATTTACCCTAAAGCCAATAAAAAAAAATATTCTGTACCTGGAGTGGATCCTGTTGTTGACTAATGCTTCTTCTATTGCCCACAGTTCTACGTTTCTACGTATCAAAAGCTTTTTCATAATCTATAAAATCCAGACATAATGGGAGATTGTATTCGTTAGTCTTTTCTATTAGGATTTTCAAAGTACATAGATGGTCACAGGTGCTGTCCTTTTTTCTAAATCCAGCTTATTCTACTGGCTGATATCCGTCAAATATAATTCTTAACCTATTTGTAATAATCTTTGTAAAGGTTTTGTATATTTGTGAAAGAAGTAAAATTGGTCGATAATTTTTCAGGTTTGTGGTATCTCCCTTTTTGTGTATTAGTATTGTTTTAGCAGTATTCCATTGTTCGGGTATGTTGTCTTGGAATAGACATTTATTAAATAGTATTTTTAGACTTTTGGCTTCTTCTCCGCCTTCCTTTAGCACTTCTGCTATTCCATCGCTTCCAAGAGCTTTATTCCTTTTTATTTCTTTTACTGCTTTTTCTATTTCTTCGTGGCTTATTTCGGGCATCATTTCTGAGTTGGCATTTGTTATCTGCCTTTTCAAATTTTGCTTAGATCGGCGTAGAACTTTTCAATTAAGAGTTAATTCACCTTAAAAGTTAACTCAACTTATTTATTGGTCTGAGGATTAATTCTCTTTAATCGTTTCTTCAACTATTTGCATTATAATTAAATTCATTCCATTCAATTATATTATTCACTAACTTATTGCTTCTTCTTCTTTCACATTCTTCTGTTTATTCTATTATATTTTAATATTTGCGATCACATTTACCAAATTATTTAATGAACCGTAGTTATCAACCCTCTTGTTTTCGATTTTACCCTGCAGTATTAGTTCTAGCAGATGATATTTATCATTTCGGAGATTGTGTCCAAAATAGGTTGCTTCTCTAAAATTTACCGACGTCAAAATTTCTAGTTCTTTTCCAATTCTATCCAAGATTATTTAATTAGTGATCCACTTAATATATGTAACTGCTCGTTTAAACTCATGTTACGAAGTCTATTTCTTCATGTGATTTAATGTACTTCAAATTCTTTTAACGTTGACTCACAGTTACTATACGGTTTATTAGATTTTGTAAGCCTTTGGTATTATCCGAGAGCAGTTTGAATGTCTGATATTATTGATAATCTCGCCATTGACTGATATAATAGCTATTGAATCTTGTAAGGTTTCTCTGGACCAAGACTAATTCTTTCATCGTCCAATAGTTTTAGAACTTCAGCACTTAAATCATCTGGACCAGCCGCTTTTCCATTTTCAATTCTTTCCAAAGCTTTAATTAATATTCTTCTTTAAGTATGTCATCCCCTTCTAATTCGCTATCTGATTCTTCTATTGAGACTTGATTATCAGTAAAATATTTGGATATGTAGGTTTTCCATATTTCATCTTCTTCCTGTTTATCAATTATCAATCTATTGCTTACGTCGATAGGTTTTGTGGGTGTTTTGTGTTTATGAGTATGTGTTATATCTTTGATCTTATGTAAATAAAAACTATTGTGTTGTTTTTCATGTGTCTCTATGTCTTTGCACTGTTCATTTACCCATTTTTGTCCCCAAGTACCCAAGTCTTGTTGTTCATCTGCCATGTTCGCTTTTTCCTCGATTTTGTCTTTTTATGACTGCCGTTAACAATTTTAATGTATAATATTCATCAGACAAATGCCTTTACAATTTTCAAGATTTATCGAGTTTCCCTTTTTTAAGTATCGGTAGCAGGAGATTTTCCTTCCATTCCGATGGTAATACTCCGGTATTTATTATATCGACGAATAATTTTAGGAGCCATTTGCGTAGTGTTGTTTCTCCATATTTTAGAAGTTCATTGTTTATCTTATCAGTACCAGGTGCTTTTCTGTTTTTTTATTTTTTTATTCGTTCTTGTAGCTCTTCTTCTGATATTAGTACTCTATCGTGAGTTTCGTAAACGATTATTTCTCTGTTCTCCTCTTCTCCTACCCATTGTTCCTCCATAATGTTATCTATGCGTACAAATTCATTCATTTCTGTTTTTTGTCTCCTTATCATCTTCCACCCCTTTTTCTGGGATCCATAGAGGTCGTATTCCATATCTTTGGTAAATATCTCCCAGTGTTCTTTTTTGATGTTATCTATTTCTTGGTTTACTCTATTCCTTACATATAATATGTTCTAGGATTTTCCAGGGAGTTGGCAGTATTCTTAGTTCGATCTGATTATTTTTTAAATTCTCCAGGGCTTTGTTGATGATGGAATATGAAATCTGTTGTCTGAACTGCATTTAGTAAAATTCAGTTTTCTTTTTATTTATTGATGTACTTCTTTTTCAGTACATCCCATATTTCTTAACACAGCCATTTTTTCACCGAGCTACTATATCTAAATTATTTATTGAGACATTGATTATATTCTAAAAAGTTTTACTTTTTAATGGGTTGTAGACTTTAACTAACCTATCTTAATTCTTTTTAGTTATATTAGCAATTCCTACTGTTAAATTCTAATGTTTTTTATCTCGACATTTAAAAAATACTAATTGCATTAGATAAGATACCACATTAGATTAGGTAAGATACTTTTTTCGCCTTTAATTTTTTTTCTCGGTATAAATATGATTGTTATTTATCTCACTTTTATCTAAACTGAGATAGGGGTTTATACACGAAAACAGGTAAAGTCAATTTCTTACAAATATAACTATTGCCTACATCAATAACCTTGAGCGTATCAAGCGGTTTAGTCTTTTTCCCCAGATATTGTACCTCTTTGACATTTCGTAAGCAAATCCTTAGACAGAGTCTGGCATGAAGGACTGACATACAAAATGAGAAGTTATAGATATAGCGAAGCCATGACAGGACTGTCCGAGCACAGAACTTCGGAGGCTTTAGTGCTACAGGGAGCGGTCCTGTCACCTGATGTATATTCCTTCCAGGAACACTTCTCAGTCATTATGCAGATGACACAGCAATTGCAGCTTAACATAGAAACATTGATGAAGCTGTAAACAACTTACATACAGCATTAGATAACATAGAAGAATGGACTATCCAATGGAAAATAACCATTATTAAAAAAAAAGCTCAAGCAGTTATGTTTAAAAAGAGAAGAAAAACCCTAAACGATCAGCTTATAGTACAAAACAATCCAGTCCAATGGAAAAGGGAGCAAAATACCTAGGAGTCACAATGAATCAAGGACTAACATTCAAGCAACATGTGGACCAAACCATCCAAAAACAAACACAGCCAGAAATGCAATAAGAGGACTCAGGTAGAAAAATCAAATTAAGACTAAAAACGAAAATAAGACTGAATAACAGCATCATACTTCCCACAATAACATATGCATCTCTCGCATGGGGACACATTAGTAAATCAAACAAAAAGAGGATACTAGCAGCATATAATAACAGCCTCAGAGAAGCGGTAAATATACCCCGATACGTTTCTGAACGTTTCCTCTTCATTGAATTGAAACAAGTAAGAGTGACAGACACGATGGAGAAAAGACAAAGTTTGCTGAGCTAGAGAACCATCCAAGCCTGATACTGCGAGAGATAATACGATATGATGCGTTCCATCGAAGACCAAAACAGCAAATCCTGGCCAACATATGAAGTCTAGAAAATCGTAGCTCTATCAACAGAAGACAACCTAGCTTATAGCACTGGCAATTTTAATATTTGTATAATGACTAATGATATTACTTTTCAGACATCTCTCAAAAAAATTACAAAAAACCCTAAACCCGGGTACGAGAGACCGGGTAGAGAGAGCGCCAAGTCGCCGAACACGGAGAAAAGAGCGCCTTACGCTAACCTGCTTTGACCAGAATAGATTGCGGAGACCCTGCAAAGGATTCAATCAATAATAGACATCCAGAAATTAACTCTAAGAAAAACCATCGTCCTTACTAAAACACATTCCTTCCCAATCCTGGATACTCTGCCTTGGAATAGACCAATCCCACATTCAAGTCCTTCTCTATTAGAATACAGTAAACATGAAACCTCAATCCTTCTCATAAGGTAACAATTCAAAGAAATCATAAGCAAGAACCAATTCCAAAAAGTTCTGTATACAGATGCCTCCAAAACCGAAGCAGGCGTTGGATGTGCCGTTACCACACATGATGAAGTAATAAAATCATCTTTTTTACCGGATTTATGCAGCTTATACACTGCAGAACTTTATGCGATACCAGAGGCTTTTAAAAAACTAAAAACAGATGCAATATGCACAGACTATCTGTCGTCACTACAATCGATAAAAAGTCTATACCCTCAGCATTAGTTCAAGAAATTCATAGGACTTACAGTGCACTCGCTTTTCAAGGTGTAGATGTCAGGATCATCTAGCAGACTCTTGAAAAATTTGAACTTCCAAAAATATCTAGAAACGAAAAGGCTGTCATCCGAAGATTAAGAATAGGACATACCCGATTCACACATGAATATTTAATGAAGTCCGAGTTGAAGCCGAATTGCCAAATCTGCTCAATGATACTAACTGTGAAACATATCCTGATCGAGTATCCCTGGTACGAAAAACACAGAGTGCAACATAAACTTAAGTCAAATATCAAAGACGTTTTAAACTCACCCGATCAAGTTAACCTAACTGGTTTCTTGAAAGATATTCAGGTTTTCAACAAAATATGACCCTTGTTTTCCATGTACTTTACTTTTAACTTATATATATATATATATATATATATATATATATATATATATATGCCGGTTTAGAACGTCCTTCTCCGTTGTCCGACACCTAACTTCCATCCTCTTCTATCATGGCAATTTTCCGTTGATAGATTCCGTTCGCTCATTGACTTTTTTATGTTTTGCTGCCACTCTAGTTTGGGTCTTCTTCGCTTTCTATTCCCTATTGGGGTCCAGTTCAGTATTTTTTTGGGCCATCTGGTATTTTGCATTCGCTCTACGTGTCCGTACCAGGTTAGTTGTTTCTTTTCGATATCCTGAATTATCGTACCTTCTATTCCCATTCGTTGTTTTATATGGTCATTCCTCATTCTTTCTCTTCGTGCGAGTCGCATAGATCTTCTTATCGCGTCCATTTCGACTGCCTCTACCTTGTTTTTTTGTCTGTCTGGAATTCTCCATGTTTCCGCTCCATATAATAGGATGCTCTTAACCATTGTCTAGTATATAATAAATTTTCTCCTTTTTTTTATCTCCTTGCTCCACAAGATGCCATTCAGACATCCTATTATCTTTTTAGCAGAATTTCTTGACCATTGTCCAACTCCAAATTTTCGCTCTGAGAGCCTACACATTTCGTTTTATTTACGTTAACTGTCAAGCCCCATTCCTCATACTCTTCTATCAGCTTTCTAATCATATATCGCATGTCGTCTTTGTCATTGGCCACTATGACCTGATCATCTGCAAACTGAAGAGTAAACAGGTATATGTCATCTATCTCTATACCCATTCCGTGTATTTTCCTTTTCCAGTTCTTAAGTGCCTTCTTCTTAGAGTGCCGTCTCCCTACGGAGGTTGGCAATCATAATGGCTATTTTTATTTTAGAACTTGCTGCTCTAAGCAAATCAATCGATCTGCATTGGTACCAAACACGTAGATTCTTTAACCATGAGTTCTGCCTTCGGCCAACAGATCTTCTTCCTTTAATCTTTCCCTGTATTATCAGTCTCAAAATTTCATATTTTGGTCCCCTCATCACGTGGCCTAGGTATTCCAGTTTTCTCGTTTGTATAGTGGTGATTAGTTTTGTTTCTTTACCAACCCTCTCCAGTACTTCTTTATTTGTAATTCTATCAGTCCATGATATTTTCAATAATCTGCGGTATAACCAGAGTTCGAAAGCCTCGATTCTTTTTAAATTACATTTTTTTAATGTCCAAGTCTCAGCTCCATATAATAATATTGAAAATATATAACAGCGAATGGTACATAGTCTGATCTCCAAATTTAGATTTTTGCACGTTAGGAGTGGCTTCATTCGTATAAATGCTGATCTGGCAATCTCTATTCGCATTCTTAAGTGCCACTGCTACATATATTTTGAATAGTGTAGGAGAGATAGGACATCCCTGACGTAGTCCCTTATTCACTATGAAGGCATCTGTGAGTTTTTTACCTATCTTAATTTTTGATTGTGAATTTTCATACAGTTCTTTAAGTGTAGCTATATAGTTGTGATTGATGTTCGTTTGTTCTAATACCTTCCACAGTCTCGATACTGGGACTGTATCATATGCTTTTTGTAGGTCCACAAATGTAAGATGGGTTTCTAGATGTCTAGTAGATCTCTTCTCTATGACTTGTTTTAGACAAAATACGTTGTCGGTACACGATCTATCTACTCTAAAGCCGCTTTGATCTTCTTCTTCTTTCTCTTTATAGTCTTCTTCAATTAGATCTCGCAGTATTCTACTGTATAGTCTGCTCAGTGTACTCGTGATTGATATGCGTCGATAGTTGTTACAGTCCAGTTTATTTCCTTTTTTATGGATGGATGATATATAAGCTGTTTTCCAGTCTTCTAGAACAGGATGTCCATTTAGGCATTTATTGATAATTATTGTTAGATTTCTAAAGAGTTTTTCCGTTCCCCATCTTAACATTTCGGAGAAAATCCCTTCTGGTCCGCTAGCTTTCCCTAACTTAAGGTTCAAAACTGTCTTTTTTACTGTTTCTTCGGATACCTCTACTTCTTCTTCATTTACTACAAAATGTTTTGGAGATTCTATCATGTATTTCTGTCTAGTTTCTTGTAGTAGACCTTTGTAGATATCCAGATAATCAAACCACTGCTCCGGTTTGATTATCTGGATATTTGCTCTGTCCTTTGTTGGGTTTTTGACATTTGATATAAATTTCCATACCTCCGAGCATTTCCTTCCTCCGATATAATTGTTAACTTTTTTACATTTCTTATCCCACGTCTCGTTCTTAGCTAAATTAATGCCCGCTCTTAATTGTCTTTATAATCTTCCAGATATTGTTTATTTTTTGTTGCCAACCATTTTAAGTATTTTTGTTTCTTTTCCTGAACTAGTAACTCTATCTCCTCGTTCCACCAGTATTTTTTGTTGATCTCCTTTGCCTTTATTACTTTTAAACTTTTAACTTATAACTTAGTGATAAAACTGTTGTATTATTTACTCATAGGTTCTAAGCTTATTGATTAACTGTAGCAATTAGTAACATGTGCTTATTGTAATTATTGTACACAATATTGTTTGTGTCAATAGCTATTGCAGTCGAGACACATTAATTTAAATAAAAAAATACTTTTAGTTGATTAAGATGCAAGATGTTGTTCTTATCCAAGACTCATTGAGATAGGTAATAGCTATTAATATTTTGATGTTATTGGTGGTCAAACGCATAAGTATACGACACATTTTAACAATATTTACATTTGTGTTCTATTTTTCAGTAAAATCGATAACAGTAATTATGGCTCCATGGGGAAAAGAACTCGAGAAAACAGCGTATCAAGCCTCAGAGGTGTTGTGTACTGTGTGCATGGTAAACCTAGTGCAGGATGCTGTACAGTTCTTGAGGGGGAGGTGTTAGAGATGGAGGGCGAATCGCAAATAAACACCAGAGAGAACGCAGATACAACTGAACTTAGTAAGTATTATCATTTTTTTTAATAAAGTACTATACTCCAGTCGTCAGTAACGAAAATGCCACTGAACCTCTAAAAATTATACAAAAAAGCTAAATTTTGCTAAGAATGTCAATTTTGGGACCCAAAAACCTCTAAAATCTCTCTCATAGGGGGCTGAAAAATTTTTTAAATGAAATTTGTATCACCTCGACGGTAAAAAGCTCGATATCTTTTGATCAGAGTGACCTATCGACAAAAATCAAAATGCGCTTTAATGTTGCGTGATTTTTGTTATTTTACGATTCTCATGAGATCAATAAAATTTATCGGTCGCTTCAAGCGTTGGTTCTACAAAGATAAAGGTTCATTCTACAAAGTGCTACTAAATATTTTTGTTCACAATTATCTCAGCTATATTTTTTGTTTAAAATATTTTTTTCTACGGCGTACGTACAGATTTTTGGTAAATCGATGTTCTTCCCCCGCATGCGAGGGGAGTTTTAGGTGGAAATCCAGCGGTAGGAGCAGCAAACTTTTTTGCATCTTTTTGGGGTCCAAATATGATATTTTCAGCAAAATTCAACTTGTTCGTATGATTCTTAGAGGTCAAATTTCTCACCAATGGACTACTACGGCTGTGCAAGGGAGAATAACAATACATCCTTACTAAATAGAGACTAGGTATGCTTATTTTGATTCGTACAATGAATATAAAGGGAAATAGTTAAATTTCCCTATGATCTTGACTTAAATAATAACGGTGACATTTTATATTCCGAATCTTGATCTAAGTACAGTATTAAAAAATGTTTTATATTATTTAATGCTAATATACTTTTAATTAATCTTTTTAGAGTTTGAAATACTTATTTTTGCCCCTACCAAGAAGTGATCTAAATCTATATTAGCATCACGATCAGTACGTACATCCATTAGATTAGGAAGCGCCTAGTTTCTATTAGGATGTGATCTATTTGATTTTTTGTTGTTCCATCTGGCGAAGTCCATGTTACTTTATGGATTATCTTGTGGGGAACGTAGGTCCTTCCAACGACCATGCCCTTGCAAATTCTATTATTCTATTTCTATTGTCGCTGATGACATCATGAGCACTACATTTTCCAATGTATGGATTACAGTGGGTGATCAAATAGAGCCACCCCATAAAATTTTACTTTTTGTTTAATTATGTTATATAATTGAGCTATAAAACATATTTTTGTGCTTCATTCTATTTTACTGTGATTTAAAAACAAGTATTTAAAAAGAAATGAGAAATTACATGAAAAAACACATAAAATTATGCCTTAAGCCTAATACTTGGTAGTGTCACCTTTTGCAGCAATGACTGCCTGGCGCCCTCTTGGTATACTTCTATGCATTTCGGTCAATTTTGTTTAATTATTCTACTCCTGTGCCATACTGCTATTAAGCGCTGTATCAGTTGACACTTTGTGATTATAATTTCATTAGAAATTTTTTTCTCAACGATTTTCTATTGCATTCAGATCTGGTAAATTGCTAAGCCAGTCGAGCACCTTCATCTGGTTGTCAGCAAGGCATTTTACAATAGTTTTTGTCTTGTATTAAGGTGCCGAGTCATGCATAAACATGAAACTCTTATTTAGGAAACACTTCTGGAAGTGAGGAAGCCTTTTTGTTTGCGGTATTATCAAGTACTGATCCTGCCGCATTGTTCATTCGACAATGTAGAGTCAACCATTTTTAGACTGCTTATAGACAAAATACTGCTACAATACAATCCGCTTTGTATTTTTTCCCAGGTCTTGTCCTCACTACTACTACGACTATAAGAATATCACTAGAGAGTGATCACTGTTTATTATAACTCTAAACACCAAGAATACAAAATAATATGCACACGAGTTGCAAGATCATCTGACAAACACTGGCATCTATGCCATGTATTGGACAGCACTGACAAACATTGGCACCTATGCCATGTATTGCCACGCCCGCTGTGTTGCCAGACTATTTATTGTTCTTTCATAAAGTGTTACAATCTCTCTACTATAAAATGAAGTTGTCTGTTCACAACTTTACAATTTATAAGATAAACACCAAGGAAGGATTATGTTTCATCTGGAATGAGACAGAGGGCGGTTTGACTTCCAATGAGTTTTCAACAATAATTTCAGATTTTGTTTTATCAAACCTGCCCATACCTGAGAGAAAGAAAAAAATGTTTTGTACAGCGACGGCTGTACGTACCAGAACCGTTGCTGTACACTAGCCAATGCGCTTCTTCATATTGCATCTATGAACAATGTAATAATTGAACAAAAGTTCTTAGAAGTCGGTCACACACAAATGGAGGCCGACTCAATGCCCTCCTGCATTGAACGGAAGTTAAAAAATAAAACAGTTCGTATACCAGCATATTATATAACAATCTGTAAAGGGGCTAGAAAATTCACTTCTCCATATACAGTGAAGTATTTGGATTACAAATATTTAAAAAATTTTGATAGTTATTTATTTTATAATAGCATTAGACCAGGTAAACTTTGTGGACCTTCCCGAGTTGTCGATATACGTGCATCGAAGTATTTGCCTAATCAAACAATTCAATTCAAATTTAATTTTTCTGATGAATGGGAAAATCTACCCCAAAGAAAAGACCAATTAATTATTCCAACGACACTTCACAATCTTCCAAGCCTTTACACCAAAACACTATCGATTAAATATAGGAAGTATCCTGATTTACAATCCGTAACATCCATTTTAGAACCAGATTTTTATCCCTTTTATGCTTCAATTTCTAACGATTAAACACCTTGTTTGTGTTAAACTTTACTGTAGTTTGTAAAATTTATGTTTTTTATTTAGTACTATCACTTTAATTAAAATTTGTTGAGTTAAAATAATATATTTTTGTATTCTTCTTCTTCTTACGGTGCCTATCCGTTCCGGATGTTGGCGATCAACATGCCTATCCTAACTTTGCTTGCTGCTATTCTGAATAATCCGGTTGTCGATGTATTAAACCACTTTCTCAGGTTTTGAAGCCAAGATATTCTTCTTTTCCCTGGTCCTCTCTTTCCAAATACCTTGCCCTGAAGAATCAGTTGCAACGCAACAAGCCGTATCTCTGTTCATTCCTCATAACATGGCCAAGATATTCTAGTTTGCGCTCTTTGGTGGTGTTAATAATCTCGCATTCCTTGCCTATTCTACGTAGGATCTCAACATTAATCACACGATCCACCCATGAAATTCTTAAGATACGTCTGTAACACCACATCTCGAATGCCTCGAGTTTTCTTAAGGAAGCTTCGGAAAGTGTCCAGGCCTCTACTCCGTATAATAAGGTAGTAAATCCATAGCATCTAATGAGAGAGATTTTGGTAACAAGTGGTAAATCATGACTTCTGAAAAGAGACTTCATCATTATGAACGCTGATCTCGCTTTTCCTATGCGTTGTTTTATTTCATTAGAGTGATCCCATTGGCTGTTAATATTGGTATCAAGGTATGTGTAGCTGTTCACTCTGCCAATTGGATGTTGGTTAACCAAAAGCTGTGTATTTAATATTTCGCGTTTACTGACTACCATGTACTTTATTTTCTTCGTATTAAGATCAATTCCGTGTTCTCTACTTATATGTGATATACGCGACATTATTCTTTGCAAACCGTCCAGACTATCTGCAAAAACTACTGTGTCGTCGGCATATCTAATGTTGTTTAGACGCATTCCGTTGACTAATACGTCTTCTTGTAGTTCTCCCAGCTCTTGCTCGAAGATATATTCAGAGTATATATTAAATAACACCGGGGACAGAATGCATCCTTGCCTCACACCTCTATCTATGGAGACTGCCTCTGTTAATTGATCATCATTAGGCTAAATGTTCTGTAGTCTTCGCATGTCTTGGCATTTACTTTTTTTGGTATGGTCACGAAGGTCGACTTTAACTAGCTTTGGGGTATTTTTCCAGTTACGTATATGTTGTTGAATACAGTTGTTATCCATTTTATTCCCTGTTCATCCATAAGTTTAACGAAGTCTGCACAAAACTCGTCAGGCCCTACCGCTTTACCATTTTTAGTTCTTTTAATAGCTGACGTGACTTCTTCAATTGTAATCGGGGTCCTGTTTGGCATTCAGTGTCTTCAATGGTAGTCTGCCTTTCATCTGCAAAAGTTACTTCCACATAATTTTTCCAAGTGTCTAGTTTTTTTCCACAGTTAACAGTGTTTTGCTTGGTTATCTGCCAAACACCCAACTCTTCTAGGTTTGTATAAGCCTGCGGCTTCTTTAACTTTTTTGTGCATATTAAATGTATCGTGTTTATGTTGCAATTGCTGTATTTTCGAACACTGTTTTCTTAGATGTGTATCCTTAGCTATTCTAATAGCTTTTTTGATCTTTTTATCGATTCTTTTGTATAATGATATGTCTTGATCTTTGAACTTTCGCCTCTCTTCCATCATATCTAGAATCTCATTTGTCATCCACGATTTCTTCTTAATTTTTGATGGTTTGAGAAATTTCTCTCGAATGTCTTTTGAAACTTTATGTAACTTTTCTAGCTCCTGGTCCATTACATCCGATTGAATAACTGTATATACGGTATTCAAATTTTGGATGGACACTACGTCTAACCTTCTTTAGCCTGAGCCTAATTTTGCCAATCAGTGGGTTATGGTCTGATTTGATATCAGCTCCTGGGTATGTCTTGACTGATATTATGCTGTTCCGGAATCTTTTATTAATCAGAATGTAATCTATTTGATTTCTCACTATGCGGCCTGGAGTATCTTGAGGTGATTTCCATGTGTATAATCTTCTTTGTGGGAGTTTGAAGTAAGTGTTAGTAATCACAAACTCTTCTTCTTCTACAAATTCACCCAGTCGGTCTCCTCGCTCATTTTTTTCTCTAAGTCCAAATTGTCCTATGAATTCTCCCGATTGTCCTCTACCAATTTTGGCATTTAGATCACCCATAATCAAAGTTAAATCCTTTCTGGGGAGGCGTTTTAAGGTGTTCGTTAGTTCGTTATAAAATTTTTTTTTGTATTAATAAACTTAAAAAAGTCTTATTTTCTGGATCACTCTGCTTTCCATTTTAACAAATAAATGTTGGAAAATCACGTATCTCCGATATAGTGTGGGTGCAAAACTCGTAACTCCGTAAAAAAACTATAAAATTAAAAAAAAAACAATTAGCTATTTGAGGTAAAGGATACGAATATATATTTGATATATTTTAAACTAAAAATATGACTGCTAATATAATTAAAATTTTACAAAGTTTTTATTGTCTCCTATAAAATTTACTATTTTGGAGTTACAAGGTCTGCTAATTAAGGTAGCGAAAAGTACAATTTTGGAAAATAAATATTTATTTGAAATTGATTAAAAAAATTACCCCAAATTAAAAAAAAACATCAAATTTCGTTGATTAGAATCGAAGATATTACAACTTTTGTAAATTTGAATTTATGAATTCAGTTTTTGAAATAGGAAATCGCTTCTCTTTTAAATCCTTCATCTTTGGCGCATCATGGACGGCTCATTTTTAAAGCAATCTCGGGCCAACTCGGATTTTAAGAGACGTATAGGATATTGAGTGTTTTTTTTAATTCGAGTAAATTTAATATTAGTCTTTCTCTTCAATCTGGTGTTTCCAGAATTCCTGTAGATGTATCAGTTTACGCATAATAACGTTGTAGATAAAATCTTTCTGGGATAAACAATTTCAATTTTGCTGGTAATTTTATAGATGTCCCCATTCTCACGCGAAATTAAACTTTTTTGTGCATTTTTTAATTGTGCAATTTAGCAAAAAATAACAAAAACAACTTTACAATCTCCCATTTTAATGGATTTTCTATATTTTTTCAATAAAATCGTCTCACTTTTCTTAATAATTTACTTGTCTTTACCTTTCGTATTTAAAATCAAATAACGAACTTAAATTGTTTATAATTAAAAAATGTTTAATCTTTTGTATGTTTTGTTTATTACATATTGTTATCATAAAATTTATCAAAAGCAGTTGTTAAATACCAGTATCAAAAAAATTTACCTGTAAGTTGCTTCACGATTATAATGTTCTGAGCATGTAATCAAGTTAATTAGTAATTTTTTTATTTTGTTTCTTATTAATAATCCGACACCATGTCTGTGCCAGTAGTTATTCATGTCAACAAAATATATAAACGATTAATTTGAGAGTAAAACAGAAAATATTTTTTGTTTTAAACATAAACAATTTCACCTCTGTTATTTATTAACTGCCCTCATTTTGATAGTAATCTAATCAAGAATAAACTTACCTACAATTAAAATATTTACTTTTAAGTAATCTTAAACGGATTTAATTTTTGATAAATATATTCAACAGTCCCTAATATTATTTACCAACATCCCGTCGTCCCTAAATCTTTGCTATAAAAATTAAACTATAATTTTCTGTTGAACGACATAGTGAAACCCATCCAGAAATTGCACCATCGGAAAATAAACAGCGTGACTTTAGTTTTGCAATCGGCTCTATTCTTTTGCACACTACCCATAGATTTTTATTGACTGATATAATTTATTCGGGAAATATTTGGGATTAGACTATTTACGTACTAGCTATTGTTACTTTTTTATAACAAAAGAAGACTATAAAATTTGACTCTTCCAAAGTGTTATTTTAAAGTGGAAAAGGCTGGTTTGTGGTGTTGTGTCATTGAAAACAGCTAAAATGATTGAACTTACAGGTATGTTTAATGCTTTTTTGTGTATAGTATAACGAATACAATATTTTGGTGGTAAATGATATCAAAGACACATTTTATATTAAATAATGAGAAACTGTATTATTTTGAAATAATTTACTAATATTTTTTTTGGGAGTAGCTACAATTTCAGTTTAAAGTGAACGAATATCCGACTAATAGTTTCTGCCCTTCAGGGACGATTTTTAAAAAATAATGTTTAATTTACAAATGCGAGAGAATGAACTTTATTACGTTCTTTTAACAGTTACAATGTTAAAATCAGACTTCTCTGTACAAAGGTTCAACTCAGACTGAATAATAATTAATTAAAATGAAATACATTATGTACACATTGGAAAATAAAATAATAATTCACAAGTTGCACTTTTATATTCAGGTCGATCATAGTTCAGGTGCTGACGCATCGGATTTAGGGTATTAACCCTTAACTTGGCAAAATGTTAATTTTGAATCTAAAAATCTGAAAATTGGTATGTTTGCTGTTTGGGCATCATACAAATAACAGCAAAAAAAATATGACACTATATGTCAAAAATTTGGATTGTATACCAGAGTATACATTGCCAAATAGAGCGAAAAATAGGTCTGTATAGCATATCATACATTGCCAGATTATGAAGGACAAGGAATATGAATAAGAACTATCAAAATTTAATCAAAAATATTTATTTATTAATGTGAACTTCCATAAAACAATTCCTGTTCTGCACTAAACATAATCTAATATTACACTTGTTACAAAATATAGCAGCTTGTCCCTTCTTGCAATTTCTGCACCTGCCCATTGCACTGTATACTGGAAAATGATCCAGATGATCTAATCTGATATCATCTTGGGGTCTAGGTTTTACCGGGTTTTTAATTTTTTTTTGAAGGTAGTAGGAAGTGCTCATCCTCTTTTTATTTTGTTAGCCTGCAGTAGACTTTTGGCAAGTTTAATTCTAAATTGTTTCAAAGGAATGACTGTTTTTTTTTCTTCTTGTAGAATGCTTGCATCACGTTTATATAGTAGCCAAGCATTATTAATGGATATTTCTATAATTTGAGAAAAAATGCCCATATACCATATATGTGTTTTGAAGCGTATTCTATATAGAGCAATCAACATGTCTGCCAAATTCACACCACCCATATGACTGTTATAGTGTTTTATTAACTGTGGGCATGGAATGTGGATTTTCCTGTTATCCATTTTCGAGAATCTCTGTATGGTTGCTATTGGAATGGAGGCTACATATGAACTACATAAGGTTACGGACTTATTATCGTACCACTTTACAACGACAATGCGACTATCATTGTCTACTTTTTGGTCAAAAGAACCTCTCACAACTTTTTTATTTTCTTATCAGATTCAAGTGGGCAACCCCGTAGTCTGTCTTTTCTAACAGTTCCCAAAGAAAGTATTACAGATTTACTTCGAAGATAGGTAATAAGTTCTAAACTTGTAAAATAATTATCGAAATAAACTGACGATAAAGGTTTATTTTGGATTGTTGAACATAGTGCTAAAACACATTTTGCCCCAAATCCCATGTTATTTTTCTCATCCGTAAAATGATGGTTTCTAAATGTATCGTTCCCTCCACAGGGAAAGAAATCATACACTATCCCTGATACGCCACAACGAACAAACATTTTGAAACCCCATTTTTTTGGTTTGTTCTTTACATATTGTCTTCTCGAGCCTGCCTTTTTTTCCCTTGTATGGGACCATCATTTCATCCACTGAGCATCTAGACTCTGATTCAATTGTCAGACAGTTTCTTCGTAGACGATCTGAAATAGGCCTTATTTTGAAATATCTGTCATTATTCAACTCCTCATTGTTGACAAAATGTAGGCTGCGTCGTATTGCTTGATACCTCTTTAGTGACATTACATTTGCAATAAGTTCATAACGCGTCTCTTGAGACCAATAGTCAGTGTATGCCGGCATGTCAACAATCCCCATTAAAATTTCGATAGCTAAGAAATCGTGCATCTCATCTATACTTGTGTCTACACATTTGTGAAATATTTGTGTCAAGTACAAGTTAGTCTGTTCTACGATTAATTCAACAATATCTGGACTAAAAAACGTTTTAAAATATTGCAAAGGTGTTTTTATATTTTGGGGTTTTGTAAAAGCATTACTCTGTTCTGTTGTTACCTCATATTCAAAATCATCAGTCGTCCAGTTGAATGAAGGCTCGTCTTTTTTTTCCTTCCGTTTTATTGAAGAACTTGCTTGTTTTTGGACCACTGGAGAAAATTGTGGCACTACTGAGGGAGTAGCTGCTGCTAGTCTGCCTTTACTGACTGAAACAGGTAATATTTCTACAGCTTCTTCTATATCTTCTTCAGAAGTTATATTTTCTTCAACATCATCTGTGTCTTCTGTGAATTCTTTTAAAAAAGTACGAGATAATACCTCTTGTTCATCAACACTACTACTCTCTGGGTCGCTTTCAGCACCAACTGGAGGCAAAAGAGCCATTATTCTATCAATGGTCCTTTTTTTAGTCTGAAAAAAAAATTAATGTCAAATAAGCCATATCGGGCGGTTTATACTATACAATACATAAAGTTTTAAATGGATTTGCTGAAAAAATATTTACATTACATTAAAAATTTGTTTATACATAAACAGTATAATGTTTCAAAAATAAGTTCCCAAAAAATTAGCACTGTACAATGAAAAACAATAAACTAATATAAACACTTACCACTTGTTGGTTGGAACAACGCGCGTGCTCAACCATTTTGTCGAGACTGTATCCATACCATCAGAACTAAATGCGCGAAACTAAGAATTTTCGGGCTGATTTCCACTCAGCTACTTACGGTAGTGTGTACTCAACTATACAGTGCCAAGAACTGGGTTTCAAATACTATTGATTGTCAAATAAAAAATTTGAAATATTATGTGTATTATAACATACGTTGCCAAGTTAAGGGTTAATCATGGGGTCAACGACTATAACTCCTTCACCCTTAGTTTCTGTAATTTTTCATGGAATTGAAAAATGACCTAGGTTGGGCTTGTGGCACGTTTTCTTCAGGATCATCTTGGATGTGTACACTCTCCATGGGACTATTATCTTTTCTTTGTGAATTAGTTCGTCTTATACATTTAATAGCAAAATGTACAAAAATTATTATAATCAAAAGTAATATTGATAGGTTCCAAAAATTAAAAGGACTAGTAGCTTTTAAATTTTTAAGTATCAGTGTTTTAATTTCTTCTTGTTTCTTCTTAATTAAGTTAATCTTGTCCAGTTGGACATCTTCGATATGAATTTCGGGAATTTCTTCTTGATGAAGACGAGGAATAACTATATTTGGAAGTAATAGAGATAATTTCCAGAAATTACTTAAAGGTCTGTAAATTTTGGTTTTGGTTACAAAAACAGCGATGTAGTGGGACTCATCTATTTTTTGGATCATATTTTTTTAAATGTGAACTTCTATTCTTTGACATCTCGTAGGGGTTTGGCATCTCAATTTGGGCTTCAGATTTGAGCATGGTATAGACGTGTATTGGTAAAAATTTTCATTCAATATCAGATAGGTGTTAGGAGGCACTGTGGTAGTTCGATTTACAGTAGGAATCGAGTATAAATGAGTCCGCTAGATGCAAAACTTTGTATTTACTGTACAAGTCAAACTTAGTTATTTGCAAAAAACTGATAAATTTTGCAAAAAACCTTAGACATAATAAATGGCACTTTTTTGTGATAGATAAATGCTTTATTAGGTAAAATATAATGATTTTTTTCTTAGAAAAGTTATTGGGTTTGCTAGAAAAGGAAGAAAAATTTGAAAATACCGAGTTTTGCAAGTGAACTATGTAAATACAGATTTATGCAACTCATTTGCAAATACATGATAATAGTCAACCATTAACGATATTAATGGTTGTTATATTAGTCTGTTTTCTAAACCTAGTGTGTTAGGAATAAGGAAGAAATCATGTGGAAGTAAACTTTTAGTGAAGTTTATTTTTATCCAAAGTACAAAAGATATTACAAATTATAATATGTATATATTTATATTAATTCCTAAACTCTGGGTCCTCATCATCAATATGATCATTTTCTGCAGCACTCTCATTATTATTTGTTTGTTCGCCAGTATCTATAATTTTATAAAATTTGAGATACGGCTGGTCTCTCCAATTTTCACCAAAATGGTTTCTAAGGAGAGTGCCTATGGACGATTTATCTCCTTTCAATGAACATCCAATCTGTTGTAACTTTGGTTTCAATAAAGAAATCTTTTTCCCTTTTCGTATTATAGACTCTCTGAACCCTATGTCAGAACGATAAAATATTTCCCCCCTTACCGTAGCCATATAATCTTTGTCCTTGGAAAACATAAATCGTTTCGTTGCATTACATTTAAAATGCCACTGGGAAGGTTTTTTAACAACAACGTCACTCGTCTTTCTCCAGTCTGTTATCTGCCAGTCTTTACCAAGTCTCAGCACCTTTGAGTGTTTTCCAATTATGTCTTCATATTCTTTTCTGTTTATTACAACGTTCTTCTTTTTTATCTCCCTTTCTATCATACAGAAAATCCTATCTGGTGGCAAAAAGGAATGACCAACAACAGGAAACGTAAACTCCACTTCCTTGATGTGACCAGGTGCTTCATAAACCAACCAGTAGATTATCATAGACATCATCGTGCTATTTTTGTTCTGTCCACCACATCTATCTGTAAATAGATGAACTTTTTCGATTTGATTTTTAAAGTTGAATTTTATGAGAGTATCATGTACAGCAGAGGCAACAGCATTTGAATCTTCTGGATGTTCAAACTCCAGCCACACATATGACGTCACATTTGCAGAAGAAAGATGGGATTTCGAATTTCCAGCCACGATGGTGAAATTATAAAAATTTATTTGCTGTGAGAAATAAGCCGCCTGGTCGGGAAGCTTTGGCAAAGAAAGATTTTTTTGACAATCAAAAGAAAATATTTGTATGTTATGATTTGATTCATTTTTTAACAAAGAATAAAAGGCTTTAGCTCTTAACGTATGAACTCTCTGCTCTGTTATAACCTTTAACTTTTCTTCTTCTGAATTTTCTTTTCTCAAAATTTCCTTCGCTCTGAGACACGCAGAACAAGCATCTACTAAGGGAGTGCCGAATGATATGTTGTAGTGTTCATTAACGTATGTTCGGAAATATGATAACTTTACGGAATGATGTGGATGACGTTGACAATACATTCTATAAAGCTTTGTAAAATTCAGATCACATGGTAAATACAATCTAGTCGATCGTCCTCTATTATAATGACTCTCTGCACCGTTCAAACGCCCCATAAATGTTTGGATAGATAATTTTATTGGATCAAATCTACCTTTTGTTGTATCTTCCCCTCTTCTATCTTTTGGTATTTCACCCCGGATAACAAACGTTCTTACAACACGCTCTATTCTTTCAGAACTTAAATGAGTTATTCCAAGAAATGCTGTCTTGCATACTCTTAAAAGTCCACCCTCTACTGTAGCAACAAAATATTTAATTGAAATTCCATGTAGCTGATCTCTTGGGCTTTTGACCTTCACAAAATTTCAGCAAAAAATATCTTGTTTTATTTTGTCAGTTGTTGAATACAGATTATTATGGAAACGCTAAATGTCTCGCATCTTTAAATCTATACAACAATACACTTTGTTTGTATGGTTACAGGTGGGAAAACCGGGTAAATCCTTAGGTTTATGCCTAAAAATATTGACAATAAGTACCAAACCTATCTAGTTAATTGTAGACACCTCTTACCTCTTAAGTTTCATTACATTTCGTTTCCATTTTTCTGTTTGTACAACTCGTTTTCTCCCTTTTCCTTTTTCACAATGTCTAATATGCACATGAAGATCCATAATGTTAATTATTTGCAATAAACTTGGTGTTTTTAGTACTCAAATAACAAACAGTGAAACCGGTAATGGTGAATGATGGAATAATTGACATGTGCACATGAGACGTGTCATGTGACTCAAACAATGTAAGCGATTGGCCAAATGCAATTACACAGTTATGCAACTGGCATAGGATGACAAATACAGAGTTTTGCGTCTGACTTAAGATTTCTTACGCCTTTTTCTTAGTAAATACCTTACTTTGCTGCTGAATTTCTACATCAGCAGATAGCTCTAACATGTGACAAATAACTGTCTAAAACTCAATTTTTACAATTTTTGCAAATACAGAGTTTTGCATCTAGCGGACTCAAATGATAGTAGGTGTATTCGTCGGAACAATAACATGGACAATAAAAACAATTGTCAAGTTAGAGTAGTACGCTTCTGTTTCTAAGATATTATAATATTTATTTATGTCTGATGTGACATTCGGATAAATTAGTTCGTTTCTTGAATGATATTTCATAATTTGAGTTAATATTTACTTCAGTTCATTAATCTTTACTATACTACTATTTAAAATATCTAGTCTCGCAAATGTTATAGAGTTTTCTATTTTTTTTATTACTGAAATACTGTATTATAATATTTATACTTATACTTAATTGATCTAAAATATTTCTAGTTATAAGGAAATCTTCGAAATTAAAAACAAATTTATTAAGGTTTGAACGAATAGATCTAAACCAGAAAAAATTACTTCTTGATTACTCTTTATGAGAGAAATAGTATTATTAAAATTCTCTACAATTTCTGTCGATAAATAAATGTGTTTATTAAGTTTAGTTACAATTTTATTTTGGTTACTTTTTAGTTCTTCTATAGTGCGCTATCATAATGTTGTGCGTCTTCTGTATAGGTTATTCCACGAATATACGACTGTTTGGAATTATTGCTACAACGAATATTTTACTGTACAAGTAGAAGTATGAAAGTAAATTGGTCTAATTATTATTACATAAAAAAGGATCTTCTGTTACTATGACATATAAACTAAAATTATTTCAGTTAGTAGATGTTCAGATAGACGCAAAATTTATTGTGAAAATTAATCCAAATATAACAGAAAAATTTACGTAAACGCTCCTACAAATAAATACAATGACCGCTATGAAGTTAAAATGTGTTGATCAGCCATTTAGGTTGAATTTCGGTGAAATGTAAACACCAAAGAGGCGCGCCGGGTATCTTTATTACTTTATTAGGTACTACAACGGTAATAAAAAGAAATATATCATTTTTAATATAAATAAAAAGAAATTGGCAGAACGATGGTTCAGAAACCAGAAAAAGAATCTGGTATTCCACTTTGTTAGTTTTTTGTTTGCTTTGAGTGGATATACTCTTAAAAGTTCCGAAAGTAACGGGTTTAACATGGCGGCTAATGATAGTTAAAGTACCGAGTCAGTACAGATATTAAAAAGTAACGAAAATTTACATACAGTTTCATAAATCGCCGACTGATTTTAGTTTTAAAAACCGTCCGTATAGAGTTGTCCGGTGAAGAGACGTGTGTTAAGAGAGAGTTTAGTGTAGTGTATTTGTTTGTAATGGTGATTAGGAGAATAAGAGTAAGAGTAAGTTTTTTTGTTTTTTTAATACTATTGAATATTGAGATATGTTGAATATGAGAGTAATTATAAGAGTATACTTCAAAATCTGAATTACAACTATGCTATAAACTATCAATTCTATATTTAGATCATAACTTCATATTTAAATCTAAGGTATATATCTGTCATAACAGTATTTTAAAAATGGGGAGAATTTACCATTGTACAATTTAGCACATTGGACCATTTAAGTCGACACCTTAAAGCGAATTTAAAACAGTCGTATATTCGTGGAATGGAGTATATCCAAGTTTCCTGTAATACATTTAATAATTGAGCCTAGTCCGTCTATAAAACCTCTTTTTGCTCTGTGGTTAGGTAAAAGTGATTGGAGTTTTTGTTCAGCTAATTGTAGCTGGAAGAAAAGGACACGATCAAATTTTTTTTCTAATTCGGAATAATAAGGACTACTAAGGCCGTCTTTAATTGCAGCTGTTACATTTTGGTAGGAAAGTCTTAGGGTATTAATTTCTTTTTGAATTGGTTCTAAATTGACATAATGAATCAATTAATTAGTACTGGATTTAATTTTTGCAGTACCTAATTTAGAAGGGAGTATTCCGGGATTATCTTTAAGATTTGTAAACGTGATTTCTTTAGTTTCGGCTTGTTGAAGGCCCAGGACCATCATCGTTGGTATTATTATAGGAATCTGCAAGAGTTTTTTGCGGTCAGTTTTTGGTTAGGAAATTCCAATAATGACGGAATATACAGTGAGATGCATTTGAAAAACCAAAGTTACTAATAATATAAGAGAAACGGTAAATCTGGCAACATTTCAAATATCAAATATGAAATCTCATATGTACCTTAAATTTTTTACAATTATGACTATCAATTTACGAGATAATTGGCCGTTTCCAGACTTTTGGGCCACTCTGTATAGCTATATTACTGTAACGTGGAAGTGAGAAGAACTTCAAACTTAATGTAAAATACAGAATGTTTCATTTAAGATAACATAACGTTCAACTTGCTCGGCGTTATTCAACACCCTGTAATATTGTAACCAATTTTAAACTGTAAAGCATAGCTTATTTAAAATTAATTAATTGCAATTAAATAAAAATATTGAAAAAATCACTATATAATCGAATGCCTATCTTATAAAATTTACGTCAAAGATTTTCTTATCCCGAATTCATTAAAATTTTGACATTCTGTGTTTGCGAATAATTTATTCAAGGTCCATGCAACACTTGTTCTAGTCTCGTATTATTTGTTATGGATGTACAATCATATGATTGAATGAATTCTCGATACAAAAATCATATAACGTCAATAACAGTTCTCTGGACAGTTATTTGGCGTACAATTGTATCGATGATGGTGCCGAAGATGGTGGATGTAGAAGATGGATGTAAGTTTTTAAATAATTTTTTGAATTTTATAAATAAAATTTTAAAAATAGTTATTTATAATTCAGGTCATTCATTAACAAATTTTTCTTTATTTAGTAATTACCAATTATTTATAAAGTAAAACTTCAAAACAAAACAAAATTAATAATGAATATTGGAGTTTGAAAGGAATTCTCTCAAAATATAACAACAAAGCACTAAAAGTAAATACAAAATCTTAAATCAATATTTGACAGAAAAGTGAAAATTGTGACCTACATCAGTTATTTGTGCAGTTCTGCGTAAGGATGTATGTGGATCTTTTCTTCTTTTCGCTGCTCTACTTCTGAAATTAATGACACACAATATTTGAGTTTGTGGCTTGCTTCTTCTAATGATCGGTTTTTCATTATCAAGTCTCTATTGTTTCCCGTTAGGTACTACTAAATACTTCGTTTTATCAAAATTTATTTTCAGGCCCCATTTGTGATATTCTTCATTAACTGGTAACTTTACTTACCATTCAGTGGTAGGTAATTCTGCTTTGTTTTTCCACTCTTTTAAAACTTCATTGAGGTATATTTTAAATAGGGTTGGGTTATACAGCGTCCTTGTCTAAGTCCTTGTGACACTTGAAGATTCTAACACAGCTTGTATTCTTACTGTACAAATATCTTACAGTTTTTATATAAGTGTGACTAATGTTTTATCTTTTTATTCCAGTCCAGAGCCTTGAAAGTGGATTGCTGTCGTATTCTTTTTTCAAATCAATAAAAACTAAATGAGTTTCTAGGTTGTGTGCTAATCTTTTATTTGTAATTTGTCGAATACAAAAATTATTATCTACGTAGGATCGCCTAGTTCTGAAACCACTCTTGTCTTCGGTTTCTACAAACTGGCTTTCAGTTCGCGCTGTCAAGATTTGTCCATATGGCCTCCCAATGCTACTAATAACAGTAATTCCACGGTAGTTTTAACACATCCTTCTGTCTCTCTTCTTAAAGATATTAGTGACATAACCTTTATTTACTATTTGGTAATTTATTGAGTCAAGCTCAATAACCTGCGGTATGTAGATGATACAATAATGTTTTCCAATACCATAGAAGGGCTGCAAAACTTAATGACCAAAATAACGGAAACAAGTAGAACATATGGACTGGATATAAACACCAGCAAAACCAAGCTAATGATCATCAGTAAGGAAAACAGAACTGGAGCAAATCTCTATGTGAACCAAATGAGAATTGAACGTGTCTTACTGAACTATAATCATTAAGTCGTGGGACAATAGGTACCCAAGAGATTAAATATCGCATCGGAAAGCAAAAAGTGCATTCTTGACTATGAGCTCTGTGTTCAAGAGCTGTGACTCACCCTAGAAACAAAAATTGCTCTTTTGAGTTTTAGTTATACAAAAGGATCCTGAAAATACCATGGACAAACAAAGTCACCAATGA
This sequence comes from Diabrotica balteata, assembly GCA_918026665.1. Taxonomy (NCBI): domain Eukaryota; kingdom Metazoa; phylum Arthropoda; class Insecta; order Coleoptera; family Chrysomelidae; genus Diabrotica; species Diabrotica balteata. Next base: position 72,515,783 of record OU898285.1, read on the forward strand.
AGAAGCACTACGAAGGATGAACACACCCGCGGATTTGTTCAACATCGTGAAGGGTCGTAAGCTGCAGTATTTGGACAGATAATGAGAAATCAAGGCCGATATGAGCTACTCCAATGCATTTTGCACGGTAAAATTGAAGGAAAAAGAGCCCCAGGACGAAGAAGAATATCCTGGCTTGCTAACCTAAAAGCATGGTATAAAAAGACCTCAACACAACTGCTCCGTATAGCAACCAACAAAGTCATCATCGCCAGAATGATCGCCAACGTTCGGAATGGACAGGTACCCTAAGAAGAAGAAGGTAATTTTTTGTTGTTACTTTAGTCTTCACATTTTCCATTGGTATAAATATGATGTCAAATATAATTTTTTAATTCTTCTTCTTCTTAACATGCCATACACCAAAGTGCGTAGGCAACTATCTCATTACTAGAATTCTGTTCTTAACGGCGTGACACAGCTCGCCTGTATTGTGTATTCCTGTCCATTCTTTAATATTCCTTAACCAGGATAATTGTTTGCGGCCGGCTCCTCTCCTACCTTCGATCTTCCCTCGTAGGATTAACTGTGGTATTTCATATTTTGCTCCTCTCAATATGTGCCCAAGGTAACCAATCTTGCGTTTTTAAATTAATTCAAAGAGTTCTCTTTCCACGCCGGCTCTCTTAAGGACGTCATCGTTTCGAACTCTATCCACCCAAGGTATGCGCATCATTCTTCTCACCGACCACATTTCAAATGCTTAAAGTTTGTTGATAGATGTTTTTTTCAAAGTCCACGTTTCCATGCCATAAAGCAAGATGGACCATATGTAGCACTTGACCATTCTGTAGCGTATTTCGAAATTTATGTTTTGATTACATAGGAGCGGTCTGAATTTCACAAAAGCTTGTCTTGCCATTTGTATTCGGGTTTTTATCTCGTGTTGTGGATCCGATTGGTCATTGATTGTGGTGCCAAGATATTTAAAAGTTTTCACGCGTTTTACACGATCGTCACCTATGCATATTATCGGGTTTTCTGGAGGGTTTCTGCTAATGACCATATATTTCGTTTTCAAAATGGTGATTTTGAGGCCATATTTTTTACCTATGCTATTCAACCTATCAAGTAATAACTGCTATCTTCCAAATTATCAGTTATAATCACTTTGTCGTCCGCATAGCGTAGGTTGCTAATTGGTATGCCGTTTACCTCAATGCTTAATTCCGTGTCTTCTAATGCTTCCGCAAATATATTTTCAACATATAAATTAAAAAGCATCGGAGAGAGTATGCAGCCTTGGCGGACACCTTTCCGGATTTCAAATTCATCCGTATATTGGTCTTGATCTATCCTCACCTTTGCCATTTGGTTCCAGTAACGATTCTGAATAATTCTGATCTCCTTCCGGTCAATGTTTACCCTATGTAGTAGTTCCATCATGATATCATGTTTAACATTGTCAAACGCCTTCTCGTAGTCGATGAAGGTGAGGTAGACATCTTTTCGTTGGTTTAATTCTATCTGTATCTTATATCGCCAGTTGTTGAATGTGTAAAAAATTTGAACATAATCCACTAATGATTTGGTCCGTGCTGGACCTGCATGTGTTAGTGCATTCGATGAAAACGCTTAAAAATGTGCAAACAGGCAAATGATCATAAAGATAGGAAGAAAAAACACTTTACGACAAAATAAGAAATGACGAGAAAAAGAAAAGAATGAACAACAATAATTGACACTATTGAAGCCAAGAGTCTGAGATGGTACGGACATGTAAGACGTATGAATGGAGACAGATGGCTAATGGAAATGATGTAGTGGAGACCAGTGCAGATAAGAAGAAGAGGACGCCCGAGAAAGACATAGCAGAAGGGCATCAGATCACCGTGACTGAGAGATATCTACAGGATGATGACTGGCAAGATAGAATATTTGTTACCTACGCAAGTAGAAACTCTCATGTGTAAAAAATAAAAAAAAAGCAAGTAAGATTAGGATTGAGATGCATCACTTTTGAAATCCAAGAATTCTTGACCGAAATAAACTGATTATCTTTATTTTAAGTTTGGTAACTTTTCCTTTCAAAGACATTTCATTTAGATAAGCAAAAATTTGATTTAGCATATGTGCTAAACGCATCAAGTCGGATATGTACATGTGGATAATGACGAGAGTATTTGAGGAATCTACTGGGCTATGCAGAAGAAGGCATGCTTATGTGAAATTTAATATAAAGCGTGCGACTGGTTTTTGATCAATTCCTTTACTGGCTCAAGTTTATCTTTGAAGTGGGTGAGTGGAGAGCTGTTCTGGTAAGACACTTAAGGTTTGTTTTGGCTCAACTGGCGACTTGGATTTAAGGGTTGAAAGTGATCATGTGATAGGAAAGACTGTGTTGGTAAAGAGACTGGTCGAATTTGGTAAAGTGATGGGAATTGTGATGATGAAGATTGTATCGTGAAGAAACGATCAGAATAGTGTTTTGTGATTTCAGTTGAGCCAGAATATTTATATTGGATACATTTAATTTTCACTGTGATGGATTCTAAAGTTATGATTCCGAGGCTTCATAATCAGGGCATTGATGACCAGAGGTTTCTTGAAGTTTTTTTGTCTTAAGGTAAAAATATTAGTACCTTCATGAGTCACTGAGATTGACTCTGGAATGATCAGGTTGTTTGGTTGTATATATACTTGCCATTTAAAGCTTAAGATATAGCTATATTAAGTTATGGAAGAAAAAAGATGTAGTTCAGAGTTTTGTGATTCACTATATATAGTGTCAACTATTTTGACAGCAATTTTAAAGTCCATAAAATAATATTGATGAAATATTATACTTCGCCAAAAAAGTATCGCATCGCTTATAAAATTACACATAGTTCTTACACAGCATTTGGTTAATTTAAATTATTTCTTTCTGGACCTTAAGAATATTAAGGCTAGAATAAATATTAAAAAGAAATTTGTAAATACAGCTTACTGTTTAAGACAAAAATGTTAATTGCTATTTTGTCTGGTTTTTATATTATCAGTCTTTATTTTACTTTTGTAAAAAGTGTACAGTTTGCGTTTAATTTAAAATTTCGTATTAAATATTGAGTATGGAAGGTCGTGATGATATAAATTTAAATTCAACGAGAGATCAAGTGGTTAGAATAATTTCACTTATTGAAGACGAAAGGAGTCAGAGATATGTGGCAAATTTAGTGGGGGTAAATTAGTCGACAGTATCACAAGTGGTAGTAAGGTACCAAGAGACTAGTTTTTATGAAAGACGAGCTGTAACAGGTCGGCCAAGAGTAACTACGCATGTGGACAATAGATTTTTAATCCTTCAGGCTTTGAGTCGAAGACATGTGCGAGTCAACTTCAACATGACTTAGCCGAGACTCGAAATGTACGTGTGTCTTCAGAAACTGTTAGGCACATCTTAAGACAGTCTGGAATTAGGGCCAAAGTAGCTGCCACTGCCCCGAGACTTACAAGGAAACATCGTATAGCACGTCTAACATTTGCAAGAGAGCACGTAAACTGGAATGTCGACGACTGGGGTAATATACTTTTTACGGATGAGTCAAGATTTTGTTTATACACTAAGGATCGAAGAATACCAATTTATAGACGAGATGGCAAGCGTTATTTTCAATGCAACCTAAGACCGGCGACAAACTTTGGAGGAGAATCTATTATGCTCTTGGACGGAATATCTCTTAGGGGTCAAACCGAATTGGTACAGCTAGATGGAGTATCATTAACTGCTGATAGGTACATTAGAGAAATTTTGGAAATGCATGTTGTTCCTTACGCCCCATTTATTGGTAATGACTTTGTTTTAATGCATGATAATGCACGCCCACACGTCGCTAGAATCATTATAGAGTACCTTCAAGAGGTGAATTTACTAGTTTTGAATTGGCCAGCGCACAGCCCGGACTTAAATCCAATAGAACATGTTTGGGACCATCTTTACAGAAGGGTAAGATCTGGTAATGTGACGCTAGCTAATCTTTAGGACCTGCAGCGGTTGTTAACCGTAGAATGGGATAATATCGATCAATATTATCTAAGAAGATTTATTGTAAGTATGCCACAACGTTGTCTAGATGTTATAAGAGCTAGAGGAGGCAATACGTCTTATTAAATTATCATTACTTTTGATTTTTATTTTTTTATTCAATGTTGTTTGTGCGCTTACTTCTAATTTATGAAATAAATTAAATAAAACCTTTGTTTTTCGTACATTCTGCATTTTTCTTTTAATACTTGTTACGTACTTAAAAAATAAAAAAAACAACAATAAAAATCCATGTTTTAAATTATTTTTAATACAAAATTTGCGGTTTCATAGGGGATGCGATACTTTTTTTGGCGGAGTGTATAAGCGAAATCGCTTTAGATCGCATGAAAAATTTAATATTGTATATTATTATATTTACGATTTAAGATCACCGGATACATTCTTTATCGCATTTACCAGGAAATTTATTAATCAGAAGGTTACAAACTTTTAGAAACGATTTGGTATGCATGTCTGCTAATTTAATTAAAATAGTAAAATTATTTGTAAATTTCTCCTTGGGGTTCTTAGAAATCCGGAAATACATAGCCCACCAGTGTAAAAACACAGATTCCAACTTAGCGCCATTTATAAAATTCGTAGAAACAATTTCAAAGGATTTAGTTTACGATTGTAATAAGATCATCTCTGATACAGACTGGGAAAGAAGTAAAGATTGAGATAGAAAGCGGTGAATAAATAAATAGAGCAAATCAAGTTATGAGGTGAATAATATGTAGAAAAGCAAATAAGGAGACGATTAAAAAGTATATCTTATTAAAGATGTTGTTAGATCAAGAATAACCTACGCTCAAGAAACACAACTTGATACAGAAAGAACATAAAACTACAGAAACTAAAAAACTTAGAAAGTCAACGCATACATACATAGAAAGAGCTAGAAATACTTAAGGCAGAGATGTGAAGTAAATAATATCATGAACAGATCAAAAAGAAGAATACAATAGAGTGACCATAACAATATGGTTATATGGTCAAGTTATAGGTTAAAGATCTATAACATTTAATTAATCTATAAAGCTTAATTATTGATTGTATCGATTTTATATCAATTACATAGATTGGGTAGCAGGTAGCACTCTTCTACGATCCCGATAGAGGATAGACTGCTACAATGTTTGATGATCCTGACTTATGCAGCCGCTAACATCCCTCCTTCTTATTATGAGTGAGTCAGGTCTTTATACCCTACTCCTGTCTTTTCCCAAATTATCCCTACCTACAAGCGTGGCGTTTGAATATGCTAAAACCTCCCAATTGAAGATGTCAAATTCCCAGCAATGTATCGTCATTTACAATACCACAAGAACACCTTGACGAATTAGAACAAGAACTCTCAAATATCAAATGGGATATACTTGGTCTGTGTGAAACTTGCCTACCAGTAGAAGCATAATAGAAAAGATCCCTATAAAATCACATGTCTAGTCATCGCTTTGAAAAGTAAATATCGTTTCTTAACATACCATCAAGAATTTTTATTCGTTCTGTTACACTTAGAAATTTAAAATACCCCTTGATATCATTTTGCGTCCGATATATCTCGTCTCAAATAAAACTAGTTGTCAATTTTCGGTTTTGCAACCTGACACCTGATCGTTTATTTCTCGGATTTTGACCCACGGCTTTCGGTAGACAAGAGGTATAATGTCTACTCGGAAGTGTGTCGATAGGTTTTATTGTACAATCTACAGCTTTGAGATTAGCACTGGCTGCCTTCAGAACTAGCCCTATTAGTAGCTTACAAGCTAGCGAGAGAACCATCTCTGTATATTAGACGCCAACAATTATCCCTAAACTATATAGGAAAAATATCAGCACAGAAACAACATTCAGTATTCTCCCAAATTTGCCATCCCAGTATTGGTTCTACAAAACTAACTAAAAATAGTACTCCCCTTATAGAGCGAATAAAATCTTCTAACTTTGATATGTATAAGCTAAATTGATCTCCACAAGTCAGTGTAAATTTTCCTCCATAGACAATCCAACCAGTTACCATTGACTTAACCCTCACAAAATACCCCAAATCAACTACAAATCCGATTTTCATTAAACACTTGTACTCCGAACTGATATCTCATTATCCTGATTTTCTCCAAATTTTCAGTGATGCCTCTAAACCTCATGACGGACATGCTGCTGCATATTACTGTAAATACACTACTCACACTATATCCATACCTACAAACTGCAGCATCCTCACAGGCGAGACCACAGCCATTTTGGAAGCCTTAATTTTCTTCAAAACGCGTAGTGAGAATAAATGTGTCATCATCACTGACTCAATAAATGCTCTATTAGGTGTAAACCAAATATACCTTACAAATCCAATATTTCGGGCTATAAAAAATGAGATAAATATAATTCAATCAAATCAAAAAGAAGTAGAATTTATCTGGGAACCGTCGCATGTAGGAATCGCTGAAAATGAGAAAGTGGACAGCCTAGCAAACACAAGTCGAATAACCTCACAATACACAATCAAATCAAAAAATTACCCATACTCCGATCTGAAAAACCTAATTAAAGACCACTGTTTGAACATATGGCAAGACTACTGGAAAGATTCAGGAACCAAACTATATTAGATTTATCCCCTTGTGAAGACCATCTTGAATAATCCATCCAATAGAAAGGACCAAGTAATAATTAACCGACTAAGAATTGGACACACTGCACTGACCCATAAATTGTTAATCAACAAAGAATCTTCTCCAACCTGCAGAAACTGTTCTCTCCCATTGACGGTGAAGCATATTCTGATTGACTGCCAGTACCACGAAGAAACAAGAAGAAAATATGGAATCTCAGATGACATCAAAACCACTTTAACCATAAACATTGACCATGTATTAAATTATTTAAAAGATTTACGTTTATATACATCTATTTAATGTAAATAAAATGAATTCTTGTGCACGTTACTCCACTAATAACCCTGCGTGGTTGATGTGGATTATATGTTAAAATAAAAAAAAGGTTTTATTGTTTTTGGAATACTTACTCAAAGGTAATAAGTCTTTCAGTTTAAATGTTTTATTTATGAATTTTTTCGTAGATATACGCCAAAAAGTAGTTTACTGCTGAAATTATATCAACAAAAAACCCACTTTATAAAAGTACTAAAATCCGTTAAAACTGGCGGTTTGCTTCTTCCTGTAAATTGTTGGATTGAAGCGGTTATTAAGGCATTATATATAAAAATAAAATGGCTCTAGGCCGCTAACATAGCCAGATATGATGATAACAGGTGGACACGAAGAATCCTAGAATGGAGACCAAAGTCAAAGATAAGAAGCGTTTGAAGACCTTAATAGCAGTGACAGTGGATTAGATTGGCCCAAGATACAGAAAGATGGAAGCAATTGGGAGAGATTTACATTCAGAAGTGAATGGAAAATGGTGTAAAAAGAGAGAGACACAAACTTTTTTAGTTAATAAATTAAACATTCCCTAGTAACGTCAATAATTGTTTTTCCGCGTTATCACATGGAGAACTCCATGGTGGTTTTCATTTGAAAATTTATGGCAAATGGCCAATTTTACTCACGAGGACCATCTTGAAAACGTTTCTTAAAATTAGAAATGCTTAGTAAAATATATAGAAAATTGGACGAAGAAAAAAGTTATTCACACATGAATTTTAGGAAAGGTCTTGGAACAAAACAAGCATTTTTTGGGGTAAATGTCTTGATACACTGATATCTCGATAGAAAGATCCCAAATCTTTAATGCCAGGCATGAAAGTATTGTAAGGTTCATTCTTGCGACAACTCCCCAAAATATCAAGGATAAGAATGACTTAAAACTAAAAACTAAATACTAGGCTAAATATATCTCACCCGAGACCTTCAATTTGTTAACTAAATAGTTATCAGAAAATCGTTTTACTACGATTTTAGTTTTTTTATATCTTGAAATATCGATATCGTGTTTCATATTATTATCGTTGCTTTAAGGATTGAATATAATATTTTCAATAGAATCGATGATTTTATCTTTAAATAAATCACCAAAAAATATAGAGGAAAGTCGCCTAATATGTGGTACGTTTTTTTTAAATACTATTAAAAATAACGTAAATAATTTTCGGTACTATTTTTAAATTTTAGGTTTTCTTGGACACTTTTTAAGCGTTTAGTAAAAACACAGCTTAAAAAAAAATACAAAATAAAATATCATCATCATCATCATTGGCTTTTATAACTCTTCGTGAGTTTTTGCCGCGTTTACTATTGCCTTCCATTGATTCCGATCCTGTGCTATTATTTCCCATGGCCTTACTTCCATCTTCTCCAGGTCTTCCCTGACTGCGTCTTTCCACCTTTTTCTAGGCCTTCCTGTCGATCTTCTACCATCTGGTCTTTCCCAAAACACATTGCTAATCAGTCTGTCGTCATCACTCCGTACCACGTGGCTTGCCCATCTTAATCTATTGGCTTTTATGTATCTTACGATGTTTCCTTTCCCGAAGAGAGTCTCTATTTCATTGTTGTATCTGCTAAAAAAATAAAATATGCGGTATTAAAAAAAAAAGTTTTCTACACCATATTAGAGACAAAGGGTCTAATATATGATACCATTTATAATGTAAAATTTCAAAATACATTCAATTATTTTTTGTTTTTTGGATTAAAACTCTTTATTTATAAAATCACATATAAAATACATTTAACAAAAAGGTATTTCTTTTAATGAAATGAAAATCTAGTTATCTAAGAATAACACCGCTCATCCACAGAAATCTTTTGCGCAACAGAAGAAGAAGAAGAATAACACACAATAAATTTATTTATCTTAGTAAAAGTCACAAATATACTGGTCTGTTTCACACCCAGAACGTTCAACATGAGCCAATTTGAAACAGCCCTGACACATCACCCATTGTTCACCTCTGTCATCTTCAGAATATGGAGTTTCACAAAAATACAAACGGCATCTTCTTCAAAGTTTTCTAGAAGGTCGTCCACATCTGAACCTTGTTCCTCTACTGCAGGGACCGAATCTAAAGATGAAGGACTGCTGGATCCTCTTTTAAGTTTATTTGTTTTTTTGGCCACTGACAATTTCTTTTTTTTGTTGGGCAGGTTTAGTTTTTTTTTTGTTTATTTGTTTTTCAATTATTTACCTTTCTTTTACCGCCAGAAGTTATTTTCCTTTTCCACGAAAATTCTTTATTTATTACTTACTATTCTTTTCTTTATTTATAAGGTAATTTCCTTTTTAAATCATCATCATCAATTAGCCAATCGCGTCCACTGCTGGACATAGGCCTCCCTCAGTTCTTTCCAGTGTTCTCTAGCCAGTTTCCCGCCATACGTTTTATATCATCGGTCCATCTAGTCGGTGGTCGTCCTCGGCTTCTTTTATAGTTTCTGGGCCTCCATTCCATAATACTCAACAGGTTCGAGGTTGTGAGCTCATACTTATATCTGGGATCATTAATCACAAACACAGGGTCATTACAAGAAGAGATTAAACGTAGATCTGATCTAGCAAAAGTTGCCACAGCAAAAATGACCAAAATATGGAAGGACTGTCAAATTTCAAGAGCGATAAAGATGAGGTTGATCAACTGCTTAATATTCCCAATACTGACCTACGGATGTGAATCTTGGACTCTGAGACAATCGGAGAGAAGAAAGATAGACGCCACTGAAATGTTCTGTTGGAGACGAATGTTACGAATTCCTTGGACCGACCGCAGAACAAATAATTCAATTTTAAGAGAACTAAAAGTTAGCCAACGACTCTCTAGTAAAGTCCATCTCCAACAATTAAAATATTTTGGGCATGTTATGAGAGCAAACACAGAAAACATGGAAAGACTCATAATACAAGGAAAGGTAGAAGACCGAAGATCACGAGGAAGATCCCCAACAAGATGGATAGATCAAATTACAGGAATATGCCAAAGACCTATGCATGAATTAAAAGAAATTACCAGAGACAGAGACCTCTGGAGACGGACAATACACGACATCACGTCGATCACTACACTCCCCCTGGGAGGTCAGGATTGAAGAGAGAGATTCCATAATACGTCTTGTCCACCGTCCACCGTGTGTTATGTCTAAGTGCCTTGTCCAGTTCCACTTACGCGTCGTGGTTCTTTCGATGACGTCTTAAACTCCTGATCTTTGCCTGATTTGTTGGTTTGTTATGTGGTGTCGAAGGCTCACGTTCATCATTGCACGTTTCATGGCTCGTTGTGTAACTCTGAGTTTATTCGCAGATTTTTGCGTGAGTGTTAAAGTCTCTGCTCCATAAATTTGTACAGGCAAAACACATTGGTTATAAACCTTACGCTTGAGACACATGGGTGTTGAACTTTTTAGAATATGGCTTAATTTGCCAAATGCTGCCCATGTCAGGACTATTCGCCTCTGTATTTCATGTGTTTTTCTTGTCTCTGCTTATTTTGATCTCGTGTCCCAGATATTTGTAAGTGTCTATTTGTTGTATGATATTATTGTCAATAGTTATATTTCCACTCATTACAAGATTTGTCATAAGTTTAGTTTTCTCAAAGTTTATCTTTAATCCTGCTCTTTCAGACATACTTTTAAGCGAATGTATCATAGAAACTGTATCCTGTAATATCAGCGATTTATTATAACATCATCTGCAAACCTTACATGATTTAATCTTTCTCCATCAATATTAATACCCATATCTTGCCATTGAGTGTTCTTAAATATTGAATCTAGAGCTCCCGTGGACAATTTTGGTGAAGTATTGTCTCCTTGTCTAACTCCTCGACCTAAGCTGAATTTTTCTGCGTCTTCGTGTAGTCGTATACTTGATGTAGCGTTCTCGTAGATGTTTTTGATTGGTGTCGTGTACCTCTAATCTATTCGGCTTTGATTTAGGGCTTCTAGTACTGTTTCAAACTCTACAGAATCAAAAACCTTCTCGTAATCGACAAATGTAAGAACCAGTGGTATGTTGTACTTGATGCACTTTTCTATTAAGATCTTTATAGTATACAAATGGTGGTCATTTGTGCCATATCCTGTCCTGAAGCCTGCCTGTTCTTTGGGCTGATAGAAATCAAGTTTAGGCGTTGGTCTTTTGTTAAGATTTTCATAAAGAGTTTGTACATATGTGTCAAGAGGCTGATGGGTCTATAATTTTCTAATTTAGTAATATCGCCTTTTTTGTGTAATAAGACTATTACTGCATTGTTCCACTCTTTTGGAATCGTACCCGCATGTAAGCATATATAGTTCGCTTACTGATTTTAATAGAATTTCTCCTCCTGCTTTTATTGCCTCAATAACAAGTCCATCATCACCAGACGATTGATGGTTCTTCATTTCCTTTAAAGCTGCTCTTACTTCTTGACACAGTAATAGGTAAAATTAAATATTAAATTAAATACTGCTCTCTAATTCATCTTTGTATGGAGTACTTGTTACAAAAGCAGTTTTGCCACTTCTTGTACTCTTTTTAGAATCCGGGGGGAAACATATTGGTTTTCTTAAACCCATTAATTGTTGTATACATGGTCGCTGCTTTTATATTTTAATCCAATTGGATACAAAGATAGATAATTTTAAAATTTATGACCATGATTTTTAATGTAAATTAATGTAATGTAAATTTATGAATATTAAATATTTTCTATTTTTGATTTCAGTTAATAAACACTGCCATTCAAATAAAACGCCTGAAGTGGACAACCGGGCAAGAAAAAAACTTATTATGGCCAGTATATTATGCGTAATATTTATGTTAGGAGAAATCGTAGGTAAGTAATATCACCGTAAAATAACAGACTCATTCAAAACCAAAGAAAAAATGTACCACTGGTGTTACCAGATGATTACACCCATCGAGCAACATCCATCCCTCGGACCAGAGGCCCCTTTGCATGGATTATGTTAGTCTCCGGATATAATCATCTTAATAACACCCTTGGTACATAAATAATCATCTTAATAACACCCTTGGTACATAAATAACTGTTAAACCATTGTTTTTAGTTGACAAAGAAGCGCATATGACAGGGAGGAGCTCATTTGTACAATGATAATTTAAAAAAGCAAAAATTTGTGCCCTAGATCTTGTTTCTCTTTCTTATACACGCCGCAGCCCGAGCGCCAGTTCTGTCATAATCGCTTCATTAATGATTACAAAACAATGTTTTAAAATAAAATTGGCCCACAATAGTTATCAGGAAATGATAGAACAAGGTTTGAACATAAATTTAGGTTCTTGGTGAATTCAAAAATAATGTTTTTTACTTGTGTTTTTGATCCTTGAACATCGTAATTTTGGTTTTTCTCAGTTTTAAAGTATTTATAACTCGAAAACGATCAAGTTTACTATAAAAACTTTAAGAGACTTATTTTGTTCAAAATGATCCAAAAAATAAAAAAAAAATTGTGCGCGTTGAAAAAATTTATTGTTATAATCTTCAGTTACATTTTTTCGCCTAGGCGACCTCTTGAACCTTATTTTGGGGTAAGTCATGGGAATATTTTTCCGAACGAACCCAAGCTTTTTGCCTTGTATATTTAGTTATAGTTGATAGTTATATAGACAAAAAATTTTTTTTGTATTCTTTTTGTCATATTTATTATGTGCATATAGAGTGTATTTGTAGCCATTTTCTTCTCTACTTTTCTTTTTTCTATTCCGAATATTTTTAAAGATTTATGATCATTTTTAACAATTTTTCAACACATATGACTATATTTTTAAAAGTTTGACCCAACGTTATCTATGTTTTTAATGCGTGTGCCATTTTTATTATTAAAACCATAATAGGAAGCGGTTTATTATGTAATATTTTATTTCTAAGTTGTTGACATTTTCTGCCTCATTAATATCAGTTAAAAATGGTTAATAAATGAAGATTGGTCGAAAATGGTTGTATTGAAATAAATCGTTCATGTATATCCACCACATGATAAATTCAGAATTTATTTACAAACATTTCGTGGAATTATTCTATTAAGTTGTTTCGTCAACTTTAATTATCAAATTATTAAATGTTTTTACTGTCGATATTTGAGTGTAGTGGATACACACTGCATAAATGAGAGGTTGTGAATTCGAATCTAGGAAAGATGGAATATTGTAGTTACAATTTTGTAAACATAGCTTCAATTTCCATTTGTCTACATGGGTATTTGCAATTGTCAGGTTGACTATTGGAGATTACGATTGAAATATCTTTTTATTGAATATTAGCATACAATTTTGAAAAATATGTTTAAAAAAAGGCATATAACTATTATGTCTAGATAATACACCCTTACCAAGTTCTTTATAAGGAATTTTTAATCTTATAATGTAGTTGTGTCACTTGATTTCACGCAAACCCTCTTTTGCGTCACCGTATATGTACCACTATAGTGTATTTTTATGTATGAGAGAGTAATAAAACAATAAATTATGTATGCAAATCCCTAAACTGTTGATACGGGTGACTCAATGAAAAACAGATATTTGTCAACAAGTTTACAGAAGTATATAGGAAAACAATTTTAAATTGAGTATGACCACCAGGTATAAAGGTTGGAGCAGAATAGAATACAATAGTTGTGAGGGTTACTAATCCCTAAATAAGGTTGCCAGTGTCGGAGTGATGGAGGTTAACAGGTACTGATGAATTTGCAAGAAATGTAAGATAAAATAAAACGTTTTATTTTATCTGAAATGAGTGCATTCCGCGAAGTAAGGGTTTCAACAATCAAACATTTAATTCTTTAATTCCAGGAATCTACGACAGTAATTGACTAGATAATTACCTTCTAAACTTATTCCACAGAAAATGTGATAGTGGGTTTTTCCATTTTGTAGGAAGGTGCAAGTGGCGTATTCAAAATTCTTAACAGTTCACTAAAAGTAGGTACTTCAGTTGCAAGGTGCAGTTTATTGTGTATACTAGTGTTATGGAAAATTTGGAAGTGCCGTGTAAACGCCGAAAAATTGGTCCTTTAACAGTTAATGAAAAAACATTAATATTTAATTGTTTTAAATCATTTACAGACAAACGTTTATGTGAAAGTGTTGATGAGACCGTTGAGTTAGTTAGCAGTACACTTGGTGTTGGGAAATCTACGATTTACAGAGTTATTAAAGAAGAGAAATGTGGTAGTTTTCAAATGCCACGTAATGCTCCAGGGAAACCAAAATTTCAAATAGAATATCATTTTAAAAACATTGGATAAAGTTCTTGTCTCAGTTCGAGATGATAAGGATTACCCAGAAATGAGTCGAAGTACGTTATGGAAACTCTTAAAAGAAATAGGCTTCCGCTGGAAAAAGAATCCCAGAAAGTCTATTTTATTAGAAAGAAGCGATATTGTCATATGGAGAAGACATTTTCTAAGAACCATAAAGGAAATGAGAAACCGAAAAAAGAAAAATATTTTATCTTGATGAAACATGGATCAACGAGGGTCATACACCAAATAAATTTTGGCAGGATGAAACTGTTACAAATCAAAGGCACGCTTTTGTAAATAACTTATCTACTGGTTTAAACCCACCATCAGGAAAGGGACGCAGGCTGATAATAGTACACATTGGCAGTTCAGACGGTTTTGTTGAAGGTGGTTTATTACCTTTTGAATCAACTCGTACCGGTGACCACCATGAAGACATGAACGCTGATGTCTTTAAAGAATGGTTCGAACAAATGATAAATCTTCTTTCTAAGAACTGTGTAATAGTAATGGATAATGCAAGTTATCACTCCAGACTTATAGAAGGACTGCCCACAACCAAGTGGTTAAAAAAAGACTTGCAGAATTGGCTAAGTTCAAAAAATATTACGTACCATCCCGGATCTACAAGAAAGGAACTTTATTCGTTGTGTGCCCTTCATAAAGAAAAATTTAAAAAATACGAAATTGATGAAATTGCCAAAAATCGTGGAATGACAGTACTTAGATCCCCACCATATCATTGTGAATTAAACCCGATTGAACTAGTATGGGCACAGATAAAGAGTGAAGTTTCAAGAAAAAATACCACTTTTAAAATTCATGATGTTAAACAGTTGTTTTTGGAGGCCGTAAATAATGTAAAACCTGAAAACTGGGAAAAGGCAGTAAATCACACTAGTAAAGAAGAGGAAAAAATGTGGAAGCTGGACAATATTACTGATAAAATGATCGAGCCAGTTATTATAAATCTTGGTTCTGAAAGTTGATCTTCTGAATCTGATTTGGATTTGTAACAAGTAGCTGTAAGTTTTATATTAATATTTTTATTCATCTATTTAACATACCTTAGACGGTTTTAAAAACTCTTTTTCTCTTTTGTAATTTGTAAAAATTAAAAAAAATGTGAATTTTTTAAAACCCTTTTTAATGTAGGCCAGTCAGTTCTAATATAGTGTGTGATAAGAGAGGTCACTTTTGTTTACATACACATAACACAACACTGAAATAATTCATTTATTTTTTACAATTATTCAAAGTAATTTTTCAATTAATCTTGAGCACGCCCATGGAGTGGTCGGAGGTACCAGTTAAAATTATGCTAATTACTCTCTCGTTCATAAAAATAAACTATAGTTAGCTCTTCATAGAAACTGATTTTTTTATACTAAGTTACGTTAGGCAGTAGACTTGCTTTATTTATTTATTAAAATACATCTAAATAGATAATAAAATTAAACATTATGTACAATATTAATAAATGTTTATTTGTTGTCTGAGGTGTCTGAATCCAGCGTCACCGTGTGTGTGTATACCACTATTCAACTCTTCGTAGAAACTGTGATACTGAGGTGGTATTACACCTTGATCGCAAAGGTACTTCCTATTACTACTAAAAATCTTCCAATTTTTTCAGCAGCCACTTTCATAGGATGAGTATATACCTTTTGAAGTTCTAAATTATTATAATAATTGGTAATTCCCCTTGTCGTCCGTCGTATGAGTTTGATTCTTTTGAATTCAGGGTAGGACTTGTCATATTTGAAATAAATCATGTTTAATATACTTAAGTAGGGTTATTTTCAGCCAGTTAATCTTGTTACCATCAGTGTCAAATTGTTTGTTTTTAATAATTTTTTTAAGCTGCAGCATCAAAAACATAGCTTGATTTATCTGTATTACCTTGTATTTGGATTGTTTTGATGCCATTCCGACCGCTGCATAACACCCAGCAGGATGATATATATTTAAGTTTTTGGTTGATTGCTCAATATGGGCGTGGGCCGAATCGCATTCCATCATTGAATGTCCTGGTTCAAAATAACCATGTTCAATTTCGGGAATATCCAATACCTGTACGGCTT
Organism: Diabrotica balteata; assembly: GCA_918026665.1. Classification (NCBI taxonomy): domain Eukaryota; kingdom Metazoa; phylum Arthropoda; class Insecta; order Coleoptera; family Chrysomelidae; genus Diabrotica; species Diabrotica balteata. Next base: position 72,532,117 of record OU898285.1, read on the forward strand.
AAAGAAGAGTCGCTGCTGAAAAGACATTCCGGTTTTGACCACCGCAAGTACCACTCATGACAACAAATTTTTTACCATTAGCATGGCCTGACAAATAAGGATGATATTTCATTAGAGCCTCTTGCAGCAATACCTTCATGCCACTTGGGACACTATCTCACAGCCTCTAAATCTATTTGTATAAAGTTGTTAACATTATTTTCTGCTAGCAACTTATTATCATCGTGAAAATTGCGTGCTGCAATCTTACGGCGAATATGATCCATATGTAATGGAAATAACGTAGGCTTTTGATCTACGCTGCAATTTTTATATTCGACTCAAGAATCACAGATATCTTTGCGTGGTTTATGAAATTTGTAATTTAAATTATTAAACATTTTTCTATAATGCCATATTTTCTCTGGGATACAATTTTGCTCATGGCAACGATCAACATACAAATTATATATTGTTGAAAGTGATAGATTTTCTGCTAAAGATTTATAGTTTATTTGTTTTTTTCGACAGTAATGGGATGGCACGCTAGGAAATGATAGTATGTGATTTTCTCTCATTTCTTTGTCTTAGTCGGTCTATTAATACCGGGTTGGTGATTTCCCCTTCTGCTGGGTACAACAATATGGGCTTCATTTCTATTATTTAAAATATTTCGTACGAATCCTTCAGATATGTCTAGTTTTACAAGAAAGAAACCTTGACATACTTGCACTTTTTGGCCAGCATTGAACAGAAAAAACTGATGCGAGTTGTTTCGCATTGAATTTTTGCCAGTAGTTTTGACTTTTTTGGTCGTCACCTCAACCAACGTTGTTATATATTGCCTTTGTTTTTCTGAATTTCCCAAGGCCCAATACGTATTATGAATTTCTATTCTGCGATCTTCCAAAAAAACTTGACTACATTTTCTGGGACACTTTGTACAAATCTTTGCGTTGCCAGATGCTAATAATAAATGTGTACCAAGAGTTACGTTTTTTTGTTTCTAACCATAAGAGATTTATAACAGAAATCCATAAACGTATTTGCAGATAGGTTTATCTGTTTCTAAATGTTATTAGTATTGAAGAGATACGCCAAGGTTTAGATTCCTAACTAAGAAATATTGAGTTACGGGGCTTTGTTATTAAATAGAACTAGTTATTTTTTAATCAATTATTCACTTATCTCAAAAACGGCCAAATTCGAGATACGTTTATTTATTACTAAGGGGATGAATTATGGACAACATTAAAGGAACGCAAAAAAGACAAATTAGGTTATAAAGAGATTATAAATATTTATATTGATCAACACGGTTTTTTTCGGTGAATTTTTTCTAACCTTTAGGTATTGGCGAATTGCAAGTACTTGGATGTGATACATCCAAGTCTTGCATTATTTACAATATACATACAAATCTTGCATTATTTACTGCAAACTTCATAGATTTCATAAATTCATATTGTCAATTGTCATATTTCATATTCGTTTGTTTATTTACACCTTCTGTCACTGAAGAAAATGGGATTTAGGAAATGCTGTGTTATAAATTGTAAAAATACAACAAAAAATTATCAATTTAAGTTTTATTCGTTTCCAACTTCGAAGCACAAATTACTACAAAGAGAAAAGTGGATTTATATCATAAAAAAGCATAAGTACCATATCCTAGATTATGCATTATTCTTGCGCCCGATTTTAAAGTCAGTTTGAAATAAATAATAAATAAAAGTTCACTTTTAAGTGTAAATTTTAGTTTTATAACACTCACTAAGAGTTCATCGCCAATCTGTATTGGAATCAGACAGCAACAGTACGTCTTCAAAATTCCAACGAAACAGAAGATTTCTCCATTAAAAAAGGAGTAAGGCAAGGTTGTATACTGTCCCCAATGCTGTTCAATTTATACGTAGAAAAAGCCTTCGCAGAAGCAGTGGAAGACTCTAATAAGGGTATTAAAGTTAACGGCATATTTATTAATAACATCAGGTATGCCGATGATACAGCCATAGTGGCAGATAACATCGAAGATCTTCAATGCCTTTTAAATGATCTAACTCTTGCAAGTGAAGCTCGGGGTTTGAAAATAAATATCAAGAAGACAAAATCAATGATTATAAGTAGAAATGATTACCCCAACTTCTTCTTCTTCTTCATGTACCATGTGCTTTCAGAACGTTGGTTACCATCATAGCCATTTTAATTTTATTCACTGCCACCCTAAATAGCATGCTTGTATCTACACCATACCAATCTCGCAAGTTCTTCAACCATGAGGTTCTTCTTCGTCCTGGACTGCGTTTGCCTGCTATTTTTCCTTGCATGATATTTTGTAGCAATCTATATTTGGGACTTCTCATTACATGTCCGAAATATTCCAGCTTTCTCTGCTTGATGCTTTTTATGATCTCAGTCATCTCAGATCTCAGTACAGTATTACCCCAACGCAAAGATATATGTCTCTGGAGAAGAAATCGAACAAGTCAGTCAATTCAAATACTTATGATGTTTGCTGAATGAGGGTTGGGACCCCGAGAATGAAATAAAGAGCAGAGTTGAACAAGCCAGAAATGCTTTTTTGAGGCTTCGTAAGTTTCTGACTGATCGCAAATTGGACTTCAACCTCCGATACAAGATGCTTAAGTGTTACGTGTGGCCTGTTCTCCTGTACGGAATGGAAGCATGGACGTTAAAGGCCAGTTCCATTAACAAACTTGAAGTGTATGAAATGTGGTGCCTGCGTCGAATGCTCAGAATATCAAGGACGGACAGGGTCAGAAATGAGGAAGTACTCAGAAGAGCGGGCTTACAGGATAGGGAACTTTTTAATTATGTAAAAAGTAAGAAGACTGCATACTTGGGACACATAATACGAGGAGAACGATACACTTTTCAGCAACTGATACTCGAAGGGAAGATAGAGGGTAGGAGAGGTCTCGGACGTAAAAAAATGTCATGGCTGCGCAATATTCGACAATGGACAGGAATCCACAGCTATGAAATGCTTCGCAATGCTGCTAAAAACAGAATTATTTAATCCAGAATATTTAACATCTCACCTGACAAGACGATGTACGGTGGACGCCTACGCAGAAATGCACGGCACCTTAAGAAGAAGAAGAAGAGTTCATTTTAACCCAAAAATCAAGTTTAATGTTTAAATTTTATTTTTTTGAAGTTTACAAAAATGCATCAAGTTCAAGCTTTTCTGAAGATGCATTAATATTCGCTGTCCAAAAGTTTACAGGGAAAGAATTAATTGTTCAAACCAATATGATAATATCATGGGCTTAACCTGCTACTTTATGCATTAGCATTATTTATGGTAATTTATTTTTCTTAATTCTTCCATTCTTTTTTGACATTTGCCACTACTAAAGCTTTTCCATTTGACTCAGTGTTTGGTTGAAAAGTTATTTGGTGATTTACTTTCTCAAATCCAGTTTTTATTATTGCATCCATATTTACAGTAATGCAGTAATTTAATAATATATTTATTTGTATTTACACTACATACAACGTTTACCTTTTAATAACACCGACATAACCTCAATCTTACTTTTTCTTCTTATTCTTTTTTGGGCTGCGTCCTTGACAGTTATCCGGTAACCTCGATCTAACATGAAAGCGCAGTAAATTTTGCTGATTTTCGACACCAGGTGTCGCTGTTCCGAACTTGCACGGTCCCACTCACGTGCTCGCTACCTAATATTTTAAATTATAAAACGATTAAAATAATTATTCTTGGATACGTGCTCTGCACGTATAGGGTATAGGCCAATCAAGTTAGCAAAGCTAAGCCTTTTTTCTTCACTAGTGTATTGTAAGTTACAAAAAGACTCTCATCGAGAGATTTTTTAGTGGAACTATATTAAAATAAACAATCAAAACATTATCATGCTCATTATTTAAAAAATAGTCTATTTAGAGATTTGACGTCAACAGCAAACTTTTTCAAAAAATATATATATACAAATTAAGATATGCTAAATTAAAATCGGTTAATAAACAAAAAAGTTATTGCAAAATTAACAACAAAATCGCTGTTTATTGAATATTGGATCTCGATAATCCAGAGCTTGTTTTATTATTTAAGACGTATACTAATAACCTATAAAAAAAGATAAAAAATTACATTTATATACACAAAATGATTTAATAATAAACAGTACTTTTTAAGCTTATAAACATTTAAAGAACTCCGTAGAATTTTTCCCTTTTTTCTTTTATAGAAAAAGATAGCCCCTTTTTAAATCACTGTTACATTAATTAACAACATTAAGAGCTGAAATTAACCAAATAAAACTTTTAGCAATAAATTTTTTTTCAGTGTTCATTTTGCAGGATAGGTTAGGAAAATTTTTATTTCGAAAAGGAATGAACATGTGAATACCGGTTTAGGATCGTTGGATCAGGCTAGAGTTGAATGTGTTTTTGTAATGGACAAAAGCAAATCAGACCGATAAACACAACTGAGGTGGTGGTGTTTTGTGGTGCAGCATCTTAGAGACTGTTGAGATGTAGTCACTATTTGAATCAGTTGATTGATTAATCAGGGACGATAGTCACTATTGGCTCCAAGAATCACATACATTTTTAGCCTTATAAATTACATGAGGCGGTAATATATTTCCCTTAAAGTTTGTTTATGTCTCTCTAGAAACCCGTTAGCCCAATCATATATATATATATATATATATATATATATATATATATATATATATATATATATATAAGCGAGGTTCCTACAGCCTCTGCCGTTTCTCGCATTTCGACCGCCATCGTTTTCTGTCCATCCATTCGTCTTCTCTGATGGCTCTATCTCTCATTATGTGCCGTACATTTTCTTCCAGGCAACTGAAGGCCTTCCCCTTCTTCTTCTTTGTTGTGGTATGTAATTTAAAGCTTTCTTTGGCCATCTATCTTCATTCATTCGTTTCACGTGACCATACCACACTAGTTGTCTCGTTTCAATTCTATCTACACTGGAATATACAGTATTTGTCCTCCTTCTAATATCTTCATTCCTGATGTGATCTTTTTTTGGATATACCACACGCTCTCCTTAGAAAATCCATTTCTACTACTTCTATTCTTTTTCTATCCTTCTGCGTTATCTGCCAAACCTCTGCCCCATAAGTCATAATAGGCTCTACCAAGGTTCGATAGATTGTCAATTTCGTTTCTTGTCTAATATCTTTAGACCAAAGTAGAGAGTTTAGAATGTTTACCACTTTTTTTCCCTGCTGTGTTCTGTTTTCGATGTCTCTTTTGGTAGTGCCTTCTTTAGATATTATAGATCCGAGATATTTATATTCATTGCATGTTTTTGTGTTTCTAATTTCTAACTCTGGATCTTCTTCACCATCTCCTATTTTAAGATACTCTGTCTTTGCCATATTCATATTGAGGCCCCATTTTTCATATTCTTTCTTTAGTTTTCTAAACATGTAGTCCATGTCTTCCTCGTCATTCGCTACGACTACCTGATCATCTGCGAAAAATAAAGCTGTTAGATATTCACCGCCTATGTCTATTCCCATTCCGGATACTTGTTTTCTCCACTGCTCTAGCGATGATTGAATATATATTTTAAACAGGGTCGGAGACAGACAACATCCTTGTTTAAGCCCCTTGGTTATTGGAAATGATTCAGATATAAAGTTTCCTTCTTTAATGACACTTCTTGCATTTTTGTATATATTTGCGATAGCATCCACATACTCTCTACTGAGACCTACTTTCGTCAATGTATAAAATAGTTTTTTCAAAGGTACCGTATCATATGCCTTCTCTAAATCTACAAACAATAGGTGGGTAGATAGATTCCTTGCCTTCCGTTTTTCGATTACCTGCTGCAGAACGAATATATTATCAATGCACGATCTTCCTGCCCGAAATCCATTTTGTTCCTCTATGTCTTCATATTCTGATTCAATTCGTTTTTTAATTATTCGACCGTACAACCTCCCAACTGAGCTAGTAACAGTTATTCCTCTATAATTAGAGCAATTGCGTTTATCCCCTTTTTTGTATATTGAGCTGATGTATCCAACATTCCAATCATCAGGGATATTTTGTCCTTTTAAGCATTTGTTAAATAGTTTAACCATCATCTCGTGTAATATTTTTGGTCCATACTTTACCAGCTCAATTGGGATGTCTCCAGGTCCTGCTGCTTTACCGTTTTTCGATCTTTTGAGGGCATCGCTTAACTCTCCGGTTGTTATCTCAATTATTTGTGTATGTTCAGATATTTCTTCCATTTCGATATCTTGGAATTTACGTCTATCCTCTGTCAATAAGACCTCATAATGCTGTTTCCACTGTTTCAGATCTATTACTTTGAAGTTAGATTTTTCCTTTCCTTCCCTCCGGAGAGACTTTATAACCTTCCACGCTTGCCCAACTCTTGTTCCACCCATATACCTATCCACCTCTGCACATCTTCGATCCCACATCTCATTTTTACTTTTCACTACTTCTCTTTTTACATCTCGATTTAATTTCGTATATACCTTGTGATCTTCCTCCTTTCTCGTTGACATCCATTTCTGATAAGCAGTTTTCTTCTTGTTTACTAACGTTTGCATATTCTCCGACCACCATTCTTGATTTTTTGTTTCATGTTTGTCTTTATACCCCAAAGCTTCACTTGCAGCCTCATGAATGTACTTTTTAAGTTGTTGGTATAATTCTTCCGCTGTTATATTTTCTCGATCCACATTTTGTAATTTTGTGGCCAGTCGTAATTTGTAAAGAAATTTTGTTGAATCTTCTTTTAAGCTTTCTAGGTTATATTTAGGAGATGTTACTTTTTGTCCCTTTTCTATATTCTGTACCTGATTGTTATTGTTTTTGCGATAGTTAACTATCACATTGGCCATAAGTAAATGATGGTCGGATCCACATTCTGATCCACGGTATACCCTTACGTCAGTTGTTTTCAGCTGGGAAGTTTGACGTTGGATGACAAAGTCGATTATCGAGCGCAGATTCCTAGTAGGTTGTATCCATGTAAATTTGTGGATGTCTCTATGTTGAAAAAATCCATTCATAATTTTGAGAGACATTATTTCACAAAAATCTCTAAGACGCATTCCGTTGTCATTGGTTATTTGTTCTCCATATCTTCCTACGACTCTGCTATTTTCTTCTGTCCCTACTCTGCCGTTTAAATCTCCTAGTATAAAGATTTCACAGTTTTCTTTAACTTCAGAGAGTATTTCATTCATATTGTCGTAGAAATCGTCTTTACTTTCTGGATTTGCATCTTCGTTTGGGGCATATACTCCGACAATTACGATATTGTGCCCATTCTTTTTCATTTCCAGTTAGCCCAATCATACCCAGGAAAATTATTTTTAAAGAGTGAGTGTTTACCAAGACGGTCTAGGTAAGCTTTGCAGTTAAACAAAGATCCAATGTATCAAGATCCATCCTGCAAGTTTTAATCTGATGGACATCTTCATAATTTTAAATTATAACTAAATTTTAAAACTTACTCAAAATTAGTAACTGGTCTTTTTATCTACATTTAATGATTCCTTAAAATATTAACAACAGTTGCCAATAATATTTTTAGTATAATTATTTTTATATCAAAGTTTAAGAATATTCATTTTCTTATAAATTAAGTTAACAACTTCGAGGCCGCGTTTTAAGTATATACAAGAAAAGAACTTTTAATTTTTACATAAAATATGTTCAACATACATTTACAATAAACATAATTAGCATAAACTTTACTAATAACAAAAAGAAAATACTCATGCTGAAAACATTTTCGAACTTTTTACTAAAATTCACCCCAGCGGTTAAGTACATCCCATTTTACGGGGCAATTTTTCACAATTAAAAAAAAGTTGTTTTGACCATTTGTGACCGAGATAACCTTTTTTTCAGAAATTCACCATTTGTTTATTTATTAATATTAAGAAATGAAACTGTGCGAATACAACATTCAATACTTATAATTGAGAATGACTATTATAAAAATTGAAAATAGTTAATTTTATAATTATAAATACCGATTTGAAAAGTGCGAGTTTCAAATAATTCCAAATATGAAAAGTGGTGGGGAGAATGAACTCGTCGCTTTCAAAAGTGAAATTTGCACTTCAAATGAAATTCGTCTGAAAATTTTTAAATATTTCCGGAAGTAGTGGACCAATTTTGATGTTTTTTTTTTTATTTATTCAAGTTACTTCGGTATTAAATTAAAATGCCTTGATAGATAAGTTGGCTTTCATAATTTGGTCAACATATTTTTGTAAAATCTTTATATTGTTTTAAAGCTATATTGGCCATATTTTTGGGGAATAAACTAAAAATTTTAATATATTAGTTAAAAGGTTCATTACTAAAATGTATTTAAAAAATAGTCAAAGCTAGGTTAGGTCTTTTTTGATATTTTAAAAAATGTCCTTAATGCGTGTCGTAAATTTTTCCTCCTGTCGTAGTTTCCTCCCAACTAATGTTTTAGTCATTATGAACTACGGATATCACCGAATTCTGTGTGTTATGTTTATTTTTAATCCGTTAGGTTAAACCTGACTCAAGGTGTGTTTAAATTTCCTCTATCGTAGTTTAAAAACAATAATTATTATCTTTTAAAAGGAAAAGTATTGTACTAATTAATTTCTATTATATTTTTCAGGGGGATATTTATCAAACAGTTTAGCAATAGCATCAGACGCAGCTCATCTTCTAACAGATTTTGCCAGTTTTATGATTTCCCTATTTTCACTCTACATGGCCAACAGACCTTCAACGAAAAAAATGTTATTCGGCTGGTATAGGGCCGAAGTTATTGGTGCTTTAACTTCAGTACTCCTAATTTGGGTTGTTACTGGCATCTTAGTTTATATGGCCGTACAAAGAATCATTTACAAAACTTACGAAGTCGATTCCAAAGTTATGTTGATTACCTCTGCTATCGGTGTTATTGTTAATATCATGTAAGTATCTAGATTATATTTCTTATATTAACATCTTTAGGATTATTTGTATGTTTCTTAAATTATTTGTGTATTTATATAATTTGTGTTTATCGTAGATTATGATTTGTGTATTGTGTGTTGCATATGTATTGCATCCATCACACAATATAAAAACTCCATCGAGTAAGAATCTATGGAGAAGCTATGAGCATAATCATACACGATCTAACGCAACGATCATACCAATATGGCCGAAGTGAGGTCATTTTTAGTCACGTGATTCCCCTTTCCATAGATTCTAACTCGATGAAAAACTCATAAAACAATAAAATACTTACAAAATAGTCAATTGGATATTCCGAGTGTAAAAACATCACCCTCAGGTTTTTCTGTCAAACAAAAGAAGGCTATTGCCTACAATATCAAGAACAAGTAAATTAACAGTCAGTATTTTAAAATATAGCCGAACTTAACAACTTGTTGGTTATACTTTTCGCACAATGTTTTAAACTTTTTTTTTTAATAAAAAAAATTCTAAAGGTAGCTTATGAAACAAGAGGATTTATGCTATAAATAATATTAAATATTTCAAAATAATTTTGCAAAAACATGTCGATTTTTTTCTTATAAACGCATGAAAAGATCATAAGAAATTATATCGATTATATAACAATTAATGAGAGGTACCAAAAATCAATCAAAATAACTAAAACACTACCTGGAGCCGATGTCCCCTCAGATCATAACTTATTAATCAGTGACATAAAACTCAAACTTAAAATAGTAAAACTCCAACAACCGACTAACCGAATAAACACTGATTATATTCAAAATAATATGTAGTCATGAAATTACACAAGAGATAAAAAAGAAGTTCGAAAAATCGAAGAAAACACATAACGTCGAAGACCACTGGAATCATGTCAAAAGCATTATGCAAGAAACAACTAAAAAGTATAAAACTATTAATAATCGCAAACAACAATGGATGTCTTGAAATAGAAGAACTGCAGAAAAAGCATAACACGTTTAATATGAACAAAAAGGTGAAAGAAATAACTGGAACACTGTAACCTCGGAAATCTTTTTTGGGTGGTGCTAGAAAGATAACTAATGGAGACACTGCGGACGGCAGCCAGATGGTTGGTGGAGATCGAGTCGTGGGTTCGAAACTAGCTTTTGGAACCGGGAATGGATCCAACGGAAGAAATAGGTAAAGATAGGATAAGAGATATTAGAAAAGATACAGAAATAAACAAAAAGATAGATGGGTAAAATTACCAAAGATAAGAGAAGGGCGCCACTCAATTTTTTGGGGTTAAGGAGAAAATTAAGAAATCCTTAGAAAAGAAAAGAGATAAGAAAAGATATTTAGGTTCAGAGATCAAACCCAAGGCAAGATACCAACGGTAAATTATTAAATAAATCTGGTCAACGCAATATATAAACAAATAATAAATATATTAAGTATTACACTTACTTACCTACGAAACTTAATCAGCCTGATCTTTCTACAGTTCAAAAGCATAGTAATATTTAAAGATAGTAATTGTTCACAGCTATTATTTTATCAGGGAACTTGTTAGGAGCCGACAAATAAAATACGTTCATAAAACAATAACAATATATTAAACACAAAATTATGATGCTGCTAAATGCAACCCAGGTAATAAAAATACACAACTATGAAATGGTGTTATATATATGTATAAAATTAAGCTATAATGTAATAAAAAATACCTTTACCAAGATGTATAAGGCAATCATATACAAATATAGTTTGGCGTATCTCGAGATATCATAGGAAAGATAATGAACAAAAATTATAGGAAATACAAAAGATAGCAAAAATTACTTAACTTTAAATTTACAAAAAAAAACAAAAAGGTTACAAGAATGAAAACATAAACCAAACCGCACTTGGCTAAGTCAATTAACTATCTCGCACTATTATTTAATAAAAAACTGAGACTTGTATGTTCATAAGTAATATTTATAGAAATTTCTTGAATGGTTCAATTACATTTAAAAATCGGCAATCTTCAGGTGAAGATATAGATGATACGTCCAGATAATGGCAGGTGATATGGTACCATACCATATTACTCGCCCAGATAATTGTAGATAAAATTACTTACAGTAGATCTTGACGAAGGCAGCTTAATTCACTGAATTTAATACTTTTCTGGTACTAAACACTGAATTTAATAACCATTAAAGGTAGTGTAGAACTATATATAATTTAATATAGTCTAAGGAAAGAAAACTCAAATATAAAGTGTATACACACTTAGAAAATAATTCACAAAGACGGTACGATAAGAAATAAAGTGAGCAAAGCGTAACACGAGATATTGGCCTTAACTCAACAACGGCCCACCAACAAGTAACTTGGTTCCACTCCAAATTTCACCAACTGTCCCTGAAAAAGGAAGAAGAAAATATTCCCCCACTCAAGAATGATAGGACAGTTGTATGTGTTTCTCACAAGGTAAGGCCTTAACGACTATTGGAAACTTTGAGGTAAACTAATCGGTATTAACAATTGGACATAGAAACAGACAATACTTGGGATTAAGTTATTGTCAAAAGAAACGGGCCTTCGACGAAAATTACCAATTTATGAAAAGGAAACTGCATACCAAAACGCATTATATTCTTTTCATAATGAATATTATGACGAAAGGATTAAAAACCATTCCTAATTAGGGAATTCCATTTAGCTGGGTATCTACAATATTTTGCTATCGATACACGATCATAGGCGTATCGCACGGGGGTAAAAGGAATTAGAAATATTTAATATATTAATAATAAAAAAAATGTTACAACACATAAATCAACTGCAAGTAGTTTACTTGATAAACAAAGAAATATTATAGTCAATGAACAAGACAGATTAGAGAGGTGGAAAAAATATATTAAGGAGCTGTTTGATGACGATAGAACAGAAATTCAAATCAAAAATATATCGACTAGTCCAAACATAACACTCGATGAAATGGAAAAAGCTATAAAGCTATCAAAGAATAGGAAAGCAACCGGTCCAGATGAAATTCCAAGCAAACTAATAAAACTCACAAACCAATGACATCTCATCACATATCTAGTTTAATTTCTGGAGAAACCGGGTTTCTTACAGGTATACATAAATCCTTATTCCCACTTTATCACGTTCTTTATTTTTACTCTGGTCCAAACTGACGGAATGAAAATTTATTTTGTCTCTAAATAATATATTAAAAAAAAATTGCTTATCAAATGTGATCAAGTTTCTTCTTCATGTTTTCACAAAACATAACAAGCAGTTTTTGGTTTCCTGCTAAAACATGCTGAATGCATTGAACGTGATAAGCCTGTCCATACGTATGATAGTAAAAAAACTCCCTCCTCACAAGCAATCACAGCCAACTTATCCTAAAAAAAGTTGTTAGCATTCATACAAATTGCAATAAATAAGTAACAGCATAAACTCGTTGCAAATATTATACGGTATAGATTTTGCTGTTACTGTTTAGCCAGAAAACGTTTTTAATTCTTTAATATTAAGTACGATTTCTGGATGACGTTGATCCTTAATTTTAAGTGGCCATAAACTTTGTTTACAGTTAAAATTACAACTAATATCGTCTATCTTGTAGAATGGGTATAACTTTACACCAACATGGACACACTCACAGTGGTGGCGATGGTGGACATCACGGGAAAAATGAGGAAAATATTAATGTCAGGGCTGCTTTCATTCACGTCTTGGGCGATTTCCTCCAAAGTTTTGGAGTTTTTGTAGCTGCTATCGTCATTTATTTCAAGGTAGGCAATAGCTTTGCACTATATAACAATATAACATTCAAATGTATGAAAAGTTCTACTAAACCTAGACAAAATAAAAAATTTGGATAGATATAGTTTTTACGTTACTTTTCCCACCATTTTACTAGGAAATTGTTGGCAAAAAACATATATTCTTATATCTCTGTAATATTGCTATTTCAACTGTATTTAGTATAAGACAACCTTCTTTTTTATAATGTTAAGTAACACAAAACATTTCTACATTTTAGCCAGATCTAATGATCGTGGATCCAATTTGTACGTTCTTGTTTTCCGTTTTGGTCGTTATAACTACCTTTGCCATCATCAAAGACGCGTTATTGGTATTAATGGAAGCATTACCTAGAGGAGTTAATTTCGAAGAAGTTATGAACACATTGCTGAGGATTGAAGGAGTTAAAAGGGTTCATAATTTGAGAATTTGGGCTTTAAGTTTAGATAAAATAGCAATGTCAGCTCACATAGCAATAAGTAAGTAATTGAAATATATGAAACGTGACAATACTATATTACTATAGGTTTAAACTCTTTGTAAATGTAGGTTTTTATATAAAAATAATAAAAATTGAAGAAATTGTATGTGTATAAAATGGCACGATTTCTTCCGTTGATATATAGTCATCATAGTAATGGGAGGCATGGGGATTGCTACGTAGACTAGGTGGAGCCGTTAGAGAGAAACGCTTGAACAAGAACAGTATCGATCCGAAAAGAATAGCTAACAGAATAGTTGAAGTATCGCGTGCCCCTCTGACAAAATCCATACGACGTCTACAAAAAAAGCTCTAAAAGAACTTAAGACAAACAGTCCTCCTACTTCAGAGTTCTCAAGATGCTTCTCTCTGAACGAAATAAACGATGGCCTCAGTCAAATTAAAAAAGGCAAAGCGGCAGGTTTCGATGGAATGTATCCTGAGTTCCTAATTCACTGTGGTCCAAAAACGCGACACTGGCTCAAAGACTTTTTTAGTGACATAATAAAGACATCTGTACTACCTCCAGAGTTCAAAAGAACCAAAGTTATTGCAATTTTAAAACCTGGAAAGGACGGTGAACTACCCAAAAACTATCGACCCATTGCCCTCCTCAGTTGCTGCTACAAACTACTAGAGCGACTTATATATAACAGGATATACCCCATCACCGACACTGTGATACCAGTCGAACAGGCCGGATTTAGAAGCGGGCGTAGCTGTAGTGATTAAGTACTGTCCATAACGACATTTATTGAAGCCGGTTTCGAAAAACGGGAAAAAACAGCCGTAACATTTATAGATCTGACGGCTGCATATGACACTGTGTGGAGAGAAGGCCTGATCTACAAGCTAATGAAGGTCATACCATGCCTGAAAACCTGCCAACTAATCAATAACCTCCTATCCAACAGACTGTTTCAAGTATATATAAACGATACAAAGAGCAATGTCAGAAAGCTAAATAATGGCCTCCCACAGGGTTCAGTGCTTGCTCCACTCACTTGCTCCCATCTTCCAGACACAAAATCAAAAAAATTTGCTTACGCAGATGACCTGGCTATCGCATTTCAAAACCAAGCCAAAGATGTTGGAGAAAGGGCGCTTACCGAAGACTTAAGGGTTCTCTGCGACTACTTTAAACAATGGCGACTTCGCCCTAATACAAACAAAACTGGGACAAGCCTCTTCCATCTCACAAATCAGCGTTCGAATGACACCCTTAGCATCACCTTCAATGGCGAGACTTTGAAACATAATAACAACCCTAAATACCTGGGTGTAACGCTCGACAGATCACTGACGTTCAAAACCCATCTTACGAATGTAGCTGCCAAAGTGAGAACCCGTAACAACATAATAACAAAGCTTGCTGGAACGACATGGGGTGCCACTGCGGATACACTTCGAACCTCCTCATTGGCCCTGGTGTATTCTGTCGCTGAATACTGCGCACCGGTATGGCTAAATAGCGCTCATGTCAACAAGTTTGATGTTCAACTAAATTACACTATGAGAGTAATATCGGGTACTATTAAATCAACTCCACTAAGATGGCTTCCAATTCTGAGCAATATAGCACCTCCAGATATTCGACGAACGGCAGCACTTGTCAGAGAATATCAGAAAATCATGGCAAATAATCGTCTGCCAATTCACCAGTATATTCCGCACGCCGCACGAGACCAACAAAGACTGAAGTCCAGACGACCCCCTGTCCAATCCGTTCAGGGAATGGGTGATAGCTACAATAAGCAAGAGCAGTGGACGAAAAGATGGATGCCAACAACAGAGCCAGACGTCATCAAAATAACAAGTACGTCGATCGGCTTCACTGGATGAAACCTGCCACGCCCTATATGGACAAAATTAAATCGCATACGCACGGGTCATGGCAAATGTGCCGATTCTCTATACCGATGGGGTCATGCAGAAAGCCCACAATGTGATTGTGGATCCCCGAGACAGACCTTCCAACACATCATTGCGGATTGCCCAATCCGCAGATACAGCGGAGACCTTCAAGATTTTGCAGAGTGTTCTCCTGGTGCAATTGAATGACTGTGCAATTTGGACATTAATATTTAACTTAGGTTACAATTCCAATTTGAACATAATTATTATCTAAATATTACTTTTATCGTATTGTAATTATCCATACGCTAAATAAAATCATAGTAAAGTCATTATTTAATTGATTTTAATTTTTTAGGTTCAGGTACCAATCCCCAAAATGTGTTAATGGTTGCTTCAAAAAATATTCATGAAAAATATAACTTTTTCGAGATGACCCTTCAAATCGAAGAATTCCAAGAGGCAATGGAAGATTGCACACAATGTAGAAATCCCTAATTCTCAACTTATTTATTTTTAGTGTGTATTTATTCTGATATTTATACGTTTTTTAGAGAAAGATCTAAACAATATTATAGATCAATAAATCGTTTCTTTTTGTTTTTTTTTCAGCATTTTCCGTTTACACCCTTTATCCCTTTCAATATTTTTTTGATTAAATCAAATTAGATACAACGTACCCTATATAATAGTCATTTTTCAGTCTTAAATATCTAATACCCAATTTATATTCTTATCCTTTAATCCACTTCCTCTAGTTTTACCGAGGCAAAGAAACAAAGGAGCAAAGGACAAAGAAGAAGGGGAGATCGCCTTCTAGATGTACAGTGTGTAAAAGCCAAATGAAATAAATTCATTATTTAGGTTACTGTACATATTTATAAAAAATCCCGAAACACGTCAAATTTAAATTATAACTTGACATTTTTTAACGTGAAAATGCAACCCCTACCTTCAACCCCCTTAGAATGACAGGTACAACCCACAATTTTTAAAATAAGAAGTATAGGCTTGTGATATATTGTTTGAAAGGTCTTTTCATTCTCCATTCAAAAATGTCGCTTTCAAGTTTATTAAGATTAATTAAGATAAAATAAATTAAAATCATGTGGTTACCGAAATTCGCTACAATACAATCAAAAACTAAAATATAATGCAAAACGTAATAAAATGTAGAACACGAAAAAGAACTATGAATGTTAATGAAGTAGATGTTCAAAATGTTCACCGCGAACGTCTTGGCAACATCCTAATCTCAAATAAAACTGTCTTCTAACATTATTTAACATAACAGGCGTGATCGACCTAATCGCCAGCGTTATTCGTTCTTTTAAGTCATTTAAATCAGAAGGTTTAGTTTTGTACACATGGCTCTTTACATATCCCCATAAAAAGAAATCTAATAATGTAAGATCAGGTGATCGCGCTGGCCATTCAATCGATCCTCGCCTCCCTATCCACCGATTGGGAAATATTGTATCGAGGTACTGCCGGACATTAAGTTGGTAATGTGGTAGTGCTCCATCCTGCTGAAACCATATCGTATTCGCTGGAACTTGAGGGTTTCCTGGATCAGGATATAAATTTGCCAACGTTGGAATGACACCATTTTGAAGTAGTGCCAAATAATTGTTGTCATTCAAGTTGCCCTCAATGAAAAAGGGACCTATCATATTGTTTCCTACAATCCCTGTCCAAACATTAACCTTTTGAGGGTATTGAGTGTGTTCTTCTCTCATCCCGTGAGGATTTTCCGTGGCCCAGTAGCGGCAATTTGCCGATTAGCATGACCGTTAAGTGAAAAAGTACACTCATCAGAAAACATAACGTCTTCTAATTGGATAATATTGTTATCCAACATGTCCATCATTTGCTCACAAAAAAAAGTTCTCCTATCAAAATCGTCTTCCATGAGCTCCTGAGTAGGTATCATCTTATAGGGATGCAATTTATTTTCTTTTAATTTTTACTATCGATATATGGCTAGCATTAAATGTAGTGGATGCCTGTCTACTCGATGTATGTGGATTTGCCTGAAACTCAAGCAACACATCTAAATTGAGTTCATCACTCAGTGCATTGGGCTGCTTTTTTTATCTGCCTTACATGACCAAACTCGCGAAACTGCTTCTCTATTTTACTTATTGTTCCTTGGGATATAGGCGGTAAATTAGGAAATTTCTCATGAAATAGGCGAGTTACTTCCTGTTGTGTTCGGTTGTTATCTCCGTAACCAATCATTTGTAAAACTGTTATTTTATGCATTTCTGTTAATCTAACCATTTTTCAGAATTGAATTGAACAAACTTTTTACTTAAATTAAAATACTGACAACTTAAATAAAACAATTTACTAATGCGTCTTAAAATAACGTTGCCACGGAAAGTTTTTTAATGGTTACCATCTAAAAACCACATTGCTATGGTTTTTGCTTTAAAAAATAAGTTTAAGAGTATATTTTAGCGAATTTCGGTAACCACATGATTTTAATTTATTTTATCTTAATAAACTTGAAAACGACAACATTTTTGAATGGAGAAGGCAAAGACCTTTCAAACGATATATCACAAACCTATACTTCCTATTTTAAATATTGGGGGTTGTACCTGTCATTCTAAGGGGGTTGAAGGTAGGGGTTGCATTTTCACGTTAAAGAATGTCAAGTTATAATTTAAATTTGACGTGTTTCGGGATTTTTTATAAATATGTACAGTAACCTAGATAATGAATTTATTCCATTTGGCTTTTGCACACCGTATATATACAATACAATCTAGCAATTACCAATATTCTCTTTAAACACCACTCACGAAGAATATACACACCGTGCAGACCAGATGGGCGAATAAGAAATCAAATTAACTTTATTTTTACCTATACTAAGATGGAAATCATCAACCATCAATTGTAAAATGTTCGCTGGTGTACACTGTAGAAGTTATCTGGTACTAAACATCAGGCTTCGGTTTAATGTCCTTTA